>OX453018.1:10000-477474 GCA_949699075.1 Asteroscopus sphinx
AACCTAACCTAACCTAACCTAACCTAACCTAACCTAACCTAACCTAACCTAACCTAACCTAACCTAACCTAACCTAACCTAACCTAACCTAACCTAACCTAACCTAACCTAACCTAACCTAACCTAACCTAACCTAACCTAACCTAACCTAACCTAACCTAACCTAACCTAACCTAACCTAACCTAACCTAACCTAACCTAACCTAACCTAACCTAACCTAACCTAACCTAACCTAACCTAACCTAACCTAACCTAACCTAACCTAACCTAACCTAACCTAACCTAACCTAACCTAACCTAACCTAACCTAACCTAACCTAACCTAACCTAACCTAACCTAACCTAACCTAACCTAACCTAACCTAACCTAACCTAACCTAACCTAACCTAACCTAACCTAACCTAACCTAACCTAACCTAACCTAACCTAACCTAACCTAACCTAACCTAACCTAACCTAACCTAACCTAACCTAACCTAACCTAACCTAACCTAACCTAACCTAACCTAACCTAACCTAACCTAACCTAACCTAACCTAACCTAACCTAACCTAACCTAACCTAACCTAACCTAACCTAACCTAACCTAACCTAACCTAACCTAACCTAACCTAACCTAACCTAACCTAACCTAACCTAACCTAACCTAACCTAACCTAACCTAACCTAACCTAACCTAACCTAACCTAACCTAACCTAACCTAACCTAACCTAACCTAACCTAACCTAACCTAACCTAACCTAACCTAACCTAACCTAACCTAACCTAACCTAACCTAACCTAACCTAACCTAACCTAACCTAACCTAACCTAACCTAACCTAACCTAACCTAACCTAACCTAACCTAACCTAACCTAACCTAACCTAACCTAACCTAACCTAACCTAACCTAACCTAACCTAACCTAACCTAACCTAACCTAACCTAACCTAACCTAACCTAACCTAACCTAACCTAACCTAACCTAACCTAACCTAACCTAACCTAACCTAACCTAACCTAACCTAACCTAACCTAACCTAACCTAACCTAACCTAACCTAACCTAACCTAACCTAACCTAACCTAACCTAACCTAACCTAACCTAACCTAACCTAACCTAACCTAACCTAACCTAACCTAACCTAACCTAACCTAACCTAACCTAACCTAACCTAACCTAACCTAACCTAACCTAACCTAACCTAACCTAACCTAACCTAACCTAACCTAACCTAACCTAACCTAACCTAACCTAACCTAACCTAACCTAACCTAACCTAACCTAACCTAACCTAACCTAACCTAACCTAACCTAACCTAACCTAACCTAACCTAACCTAACCTAACCTAACCTAACCTAACCTAACCTAACCTAACCTAACCTAACCTAACCTAACCTAACCTAACCTAACCTAACCTAACCTAACCTAACCTAACCTAACCTAACCTAACCTAACCTAACCTAACCTAACCTAACCTAACCTAACCTAACCTAACCTAACCTAACCTAACCTAACCTAACCTAACCTAACCTAACCTAACCTAACCTAACCTAACCTAACCTAACCTAACCTAACCTAACCTAACCTAACCTAACCTAACCTAACCTAACCTAACCTAACCTAACCTAACCTAACCTAACCTAACCTAACCTAACCTAACCTAACCTAACCTAACCTAACCTAACCTAACCTAACCTAACCTAACCTAACCTAACCTAACCTAACCTAACCTAACCTAACCTAACCTAACCTAACCTAACCTAACCTAACCTAACCTAACCTAACCTAACCTAACCTAACCTAACCTAACCTAACCTAACCTAACCTAACCTAACCTAACCTAACCTAACCTAACCTAACCTAACCTAACCTAACCTAACCTAACCTAACCTAACCTAACCTAACCTAACCTAACCTAACCTAACCTAACCTAACCTAACCTAACCTAACCTAACCTAACCTAACCTAACCTAACCTAACCTAACCTAACCTAACCTAACCTAACCTAACCTAACCTAACCTAACCTAACCTAACCTAACCTAACCTAACCTAACCTAACCTAACCTAACCTAACCTAACCTAACCTAACCTAACCTAACCTAACCTAACCTAACCTAACCTAACCTAACCTAACCTAACCTAACCTAACCTAACCTAACCTAACCTAACCTAACCTAACCTAACCTAACCTAACCTAACCTAACCTAACCTAACCTAACCTAACCTAACCTAACCTAACCTAACCTAACCTAACCTAACCTAACCTAACCTAACCTAACCTAACCTAACCTAACCTAACCTAACCTAACCTAACCTAACCTAACCTAACCTAACCTAACCTAACCTAACCTAACCTAACCTAACCTAACCTAACCTAACCTAACCTAACCTAACCTAACCTAACCTAACCTAACCTAACCTAACCTAACCTAACCTAACCTAACCTAACCTAACCTAACCTAACCTAACCTAACCTAACCTAACCTAACCTAACCTAACCTAACCTAACCTAACCTAACCTAACCTAACCTAACCTAACCTAACCTAACCTAACCTAACCTAACCTAACCTAACCTAACCTAACCTAACCTAACCTAACCTAACCTAACCTAACCTAACCTAACCTAACCCACAAGTCTAAAACACGCCACGCAACTTTATAGCTCCGCCAAAAAAAATCTTTTTAATAAGAAAAGCGTGAGCTACGCGAGTGAAACTTTGTGCAAGTGAAAGAGTTTAGCCCGGAGCACGTGTGATATCGTTTGTGAAGCGCCAAACCATCAAGCAGAGAAGCAGCACCGCCCGGACTTTGGAGTCGAATCACACGCCAGAGGTTAGTGAATCAGCAAAGAATAGGTTATCCAAAGATAGAGCCAACAAAGCCCAAGCCACACGTGTAAAAATCTTCGAAATCGGAGAAGAGCCTGCAAAGTTATTAGGCTCGCCGTTTTCGAGGAAAACACGTGCGAAACCGCGTGGCCATAACCTAAGCTAACCTCTGTGTAGTACTTAACCCAACTTTTAGTACACGAGGCGGCGACACGCGGTTTCAGCCTCACGTGAAGACTCCGAAGCCGGATCGAGGATCCACCCCCGCAGCCACCAAGAACACCACGGAGCACCTTGGAGGGCCCAGGTAGGCCCAGAACTCCCAAACCCCCTACCCTAGAATCCTGAGACTGGTTCCGTCAGAACCAGTTTCCTTAAACCCCACCACAGACCCAAACACCCCCCCTCCCAAAAATACCCCCCCCCCATTTACCCCCCCCCCCCACAAAATTCAATATCCCCTCCCTGGGAGGTAAGCTTCCCCCACCACCCAACATATCCTCTCTCTTTGGACACCCCCCCCCCACCCCCAACCACCCCACGAAACCACCCTCCCCCCCTCCCCCTATTTTGGGTTACCTCACCCCCCCGAGGCGCACTTTCGGCCAGGAAGGAGCTAGGAACACCGAGTTTGGGGTCATTGGAATCGGGAAGAGAAGACGAAGAGATTGGCCCCAACAAAATCCTCGATTTTAGCTCCACCTCCGAGAAACACAACACTTCACAAGCCAAACACACGCGGGCGCCGCCCTGCATTTGCACAAAGTTTCACAAATAAAGTACCGCACCACCAAGGTACTTCGCGTTCCTGTACTCCGCGAACAAGACCGCAGAAAACCAGCGACAACACCGCCACGAAAGCCACCAGTGGAACATCGCGTCATCAAAGAATAACGTGAGTCCATCACACCTAGTTTTAGTTAGAAAATAAGTAATTATAAGTTAGTTGTAATCTATTTATTGACATCACACAAAATGTCATCCAGTTCAGCAACACGCAAGTCTGTCACGGACGCTGCAGCAGCACCAGCGGCGACTCGAACGCTGCGCGAGAAGGTGCTGAAGAACGCAGCCAAGTCGACGATGTCGGAAAAAACAGCGCACCGAGTGCGTACAAACCGCGTCCCGACCTCAGCGAAAGCGAAAGCGGCATCCGTGGCAGATGCAGTAGTAACAGTGACAACAACAGCACTCAAAAAGACACCAGAAGCTAAGAGACCGACAACAACAACGCAACCAATTCCCACTGACACTCAGGCGACACCCTCGGAGCTAAGCGACGTCTCCACAATTCCAGCACCGGAGACGGCAGCAAAGGGAGTAGCCGAAAAAGTTATTGAGTGGGAGCAGCTGAGCATTTCGCCCCCGCACCCAGTCCTGTCAGACGAGGAAAGCTCGACATCGTCGACCGCTTTTAACGATAGAAGAGCGAGCCTTATCTACAGGACCCCAAGGCGTAAGACGGGGGTCGTAATGGATTTGGCCACAAGAGAGGCCAATACACTGCTCCAACAGGGAAAGGATGCGTTGGAGTCGAGTGGCAACATCAAACGGGAGTGTAAAGCAACCTGCCATGAGTGCTTGCAAGGCTTATATGAGATCGTCCTGTCAATGGCCGATTCTCGGGCGAGGAAC
Source organism: Asteroscopus sphinx (assembly GCA_949699075.1). NCBI lineage: Eukaryota > Metazoa > Arthropoda > Insecta > Lepidoptera > Noctuidae > Asteroscopus > Asteroscopus sphinx. The sequence goes on from OX453018.1 coordinate 14,454, forward strand.
AAGAACGAGTACGAGAAAGATCGCTCCCGCCACGCGAGAGAACTGGTGAGGGTGGAAAGAGCTCACGCCAGGGACATCGCGGAGCTCAGCAAGAGCCTCTCTCAGGAGCTGACCCTCGCCCGGATCGAAATAACAGAGACGCTGAAGGAGGCCAAAACCATCCGGTCCGAAGCCGAGGAGCCCTTCAGAGAGGTGAAGGCCACAGCAAAAGAAATTAGTAAGTTAGCCGCAGACCTTCGGCAGGAGCGTGAAAGCGCTAAAAAGGAGGGCGAGACCGCCAGAAGTGACCAGAAATGGGAGACGCTTCAGGCGGGCCTCGCCCGAATGGAAACCAACCAAGCCAGCCAGTCAAACCAGCTGGACACGCTCCGCCGAAGCATCACAAAAATAACGGAAAAACTGCACACGCCACACGTCACCCCAGATAGCGAACAACATCCCCAGCAAATAAGAGAGGAACTAGACAGGATGGAGGCAAATCTCCAGACCATCCTGGAGAACACTCAAAAACTTATAACAAAACCACCACAAACACCCCCCCCACCACCACCTCCTCTAGACTTAACTAGTCACCTCAAGCCTATCTCGGAGAGGCTTGAGTTAGTGTCCTCCGACTTGCGCGTACTGCGGGATAAGGAGCCCCAGATGGCGGCTCCTAGCGTCCCAAACCTGGACGCTGAACTCGCAGTGGTGGAAGTACGGAGGACGCTTGACAACATCCAGAAGGAGGTGTCAACGATTTCGGGGAGACCACAGGTTCAGCAAAACAAAACATTCGCGCAAATGGTTCAAACACCGAGAGCACCCAAGCCCAAACTTCCCAACCACACCCTGATCATCTCGTCGACGGACCCCAATCACACCGGGGAAAATGTCATCGAGAGGATCAGCACGGCACTGGACTTCAAGAAGACAGGTGCAAAGGTCAACCAGGTGCGTAAAGCTCGGAACCAGAAGGTGGTTCTGAGTTGTGCCAGCAAAAGTGACCTGCACCTAGTAAAACAGCAAGTGCAAGCCAGCAAGGAGCTCTCGGTGAGGGAACCAAAGCCGGGGAACCCTCTTGTGTGTGTCAAGGGTGTGTTGTCCAGCTACACCAACGAGGAGATCATAGATCTCATCAAAGCGCAGAACAGCCATCTTCTGCAAAACGTTGATGTAGCAGGACAACACATAAGAGTCAAATACAGGAAAAGGGCACGAAATCCGCACGAGTGCCATCCGGTTCTGGAAGTCTCCCCAGCGCTATGGAAGCAAACAACGCAAGCAGAAAGGTTGCACGTCGGCATCAAGCGCTGCACAGTGGTGGACCAGTCCCCCCTCGTCCAATGCAGTAAATGCCAAGCATATGGTCACAGCAAGACCGTATGCTCGGCTGCAAAAGAAATTTGCAGTTACTGCAGCGGCACGCACACCTGGAGGGACTGTAAGTCCAGAGCAGCAGCTGAACCACCGTCGTGCATAAACTGCAAAATAGCGCACAAAACGGGCTGCGAAAAAGAGCATGCAGCAGTAAGCGAAGAGTGCCCCGAACGCAAGAAATGGGACTACATAGCAAGGTCGAGAGTCTTATACTGCTAAGGGCACCCTGCCGCAACCCTTGGATACCCCATCATCTCCCCAACACCAAACAGGATCGAGAGGCAGGCTGAACTTCATCCAAGCCAACCTACAACGCTCCAAACTAGCAACAGTTGAGCTCCACCATGTGGCGAGAGAGAGAGGAGTTTCAGTTGCACTAGTCCAAGAACCCTACACAGGAGCGACTGGTGTAATGAAACAAAGCTCCGGCACGAAAGTCATCCAGTGTACTCTCAATCGCCATAAAAATGTTAAAGCGGCCATTGTCGTTTTCGGGGACGATGTGGAGGTCATCCATGACCCCCAGTTAGTCACCGAAAACGTTGTAGCCGTATTAATAAAGGTGGACAAAATGATGCTGGGAGTGATCTCGGTCTACTTTGAGGGGACTGAAGACCTGGGCCGGTATCTAAGACAAACTGAAGCATGCATCGACAAGCTAAAAACATCCAACATACTGGTGGGAGGGGATGTAAACGCCTGGAGCCAATGGTGGGGGAGTGTTAGCGAGGACGACAGGGGGGCGGAATATAACGCCTTCCTAAACGAGCGGGACCTTCAGATTCTGAACATGGGCCAAACCCCAACCTTCGAAACATACAGGAGAGGACAGTTGTACAAGAGTATAGTGGATGTTACTGTGTGCAGCCCGTCACTGTTGGCGAGGGTTGAGGGATGGCAAGTGGACAGAAGTCTTATAACATCAGACCACAACGCAATAACCTTCTCGATGCGCCTCGAGAAAGCCCTAGAACCTCTTCGGCCAATCTCGACACGCATCTATAACACAAAGAAGGCGAAGTGGTCGGACTTCACCACAAAGTTCAAATCTGGCCTGGACGAAAACGCTATAACACCTGACAGCGTTGCAGCAGTCCAATGCCCAGAGAGTCTGGAGGAGCTCCTGATACAATACACGGAGCACATCCACCGCTCATGTCTAAACACCATCCCCAAAAAAAGAGCCCCGAAGCCCAATCTAACCCCTCCATGGTGGACACCTTCCTTAGCCAGCAGGCAAAAAGAGGTTCTGAGAAAAAAGAGGAGAATAAGAAACGCAGCCCCATCGCGGAAAACCTTCGTCATCGAAGAATACTTGGCCGCAAAAGCCGAGTATACTATAGCAGCAAGTGAGTCGGCCACAGAGAGTTGGAAGGAGTTTTGCTCGACGCAGGAACGAGAGAGCATGTGGGATGGTATCTATCGAGTCATCAGGAAGACAGCCAAAAGACAAGAGGACATGCTCCTCAGGAATACCGCGGGCGAAACACTCAGCCCAGATCAGTCCGCGGATCTTTTGGCAAGCACGTTTTACCCTGACGACTCGATAGAAACCGACTCGGAACATCACACAATGCTCAGGAGCCTAACAGAAGGCAAAAACCCGGCGGAAATACAAGGTCTGTCGGATGACGACCCACCCTTCACAACCGCGGAGCTTGAAATGGTCCTTAGGGCACAAAACCCGAAAAAAGCTCCCGGTCCCGATGGGCTGACATCCGACATATGCACAGCTGCAATAAACTGCAACAGGGAAGTATTCTTGGCAATAGCTAACAAATGCTTAGCGCTGTCGTACTTCCCCAAGCAGTGGAAAACAGCCCATGTGTGCATACTCCGCAAGCCGGGTAAGGAAGACTACACCCATCCTAAGTCGTACAGGCCAATCGGCTTGTTATCGGTCCTGGGAAAGATAGTCGAGAAACTCCTGGTAGGAAGACTCCAGTGGCATTTCCTCCCGAAATTCAACAACCAACAATTTGGATTCATGCCACAGAGAGGGACCGAGGACGCCCTCTATGCCCTAATGAAGCACATACGTGCGGAAAGGGAAGCCACAAAAATAGTGCTCCTAGTATCATTGGACATAGAGGGTGCCTTCGACAACGCATGGTGGCCGGCTCTAAAGCAGCAGATGACGGAGAAGCGCTGCCCCAAAAACATCTACGCCCTCGTAAGCTCCTACCTCGAAGACCGGAAGATTGAGGTCAACTATGCCAGAGCGTCTAGTACAAAGGAAACCACCAAAGGATGCGTTCAAGGCTCCATAGCCGGTCCGACGTTTTGGAACCTTATACTAGACTCACTCCTACACAAAATGGCTAGTAAAGGGGTCTACTGCCAAGCCTTCGCAGACGATGTAGTCCTTGTATTCTCAGGTCATGTAGTCAGCACCCTGTAGCAGACAGCCGAAGATACGCTTCGAGATGTGGCTGATTGGGGAGATCGTAACAAGCTACGTTTCGCCGCGCACAAAACAAACGCGATGGTGATAACGAGAAAGCTAGTATACGACACCCCAATCATCCACATGTCGGGCGTTCGGCTGGATCTGGTCGAACAGATCAAGCTGCTGGGCCTCATAATAGACTACAAGCTCACCTTCAACGCGCACGTCGCTGCAACCTGTAAAAAGGCGGCAGCAATCTACAAACAGCTGGCATGCGCGGCTAGGGTGACGTGGGGCCTCAACAAAGAAATAATAAGGACTATATATGTGTCGGTGATAGAGCCAATCGTGCTGTATGCAGCCAGTGCTTGGGAACCCGCTGCCGAGAAGCTGATGACAAGAAATCAGCTAGACTCGTTGCAGAGAGGGTTCGTCCAAAAGATCTGCAAGGCATACCGTACGGTGTCTCTGACATCGGCACTACTCCTGTCGGGCTTACTACCCCTGGACCTCAGGGTACTGGAAGCCGCTACCCTCTTCAAGGTTAAAAAAGGTCATTCCCAAGAGTTTGTTCCACTGGGCAGAGAAGTTGAACAAAAGGTGGACAGCAGACTCAACCCCCACCCGTCCTCACTCACAATAACAGAGTACATCCGCCTCGAGGACATGGAGCCCGATACCCTATCAACCCACCACGTAACTGGTCCCCAGATTTTCACTGACGGCAGCAAGATTGAGGGGAAAGTCGGAGCTGCCCTCACGTGGTGGGAAGAAGGAAGGGAAAAGAAGTTTAGAACTTTCCGCCTAGAGCCTCACAACACTGTCTTCCAATCGGAGATGTACGCGCTACACAGAGCTGTCCAGCTGGCACGAGAATCCAGGGCGGGTTCTATCAACATATTGAGTGACTCAAGATCGTCACTCGATCTGTTGAGGAATCCGTCCGTCTCCCACCAGCTGGCACTGGATATGAAGAAGTGCGTGCGCGAGATCCGGGAGGAGGGCAGGGAGGTGAGGCTCTTCTGGCTACGGGCTCACGTGGGGACGCCAGGGAATGAGAGAGCTGACGAACTGGCAAAGAAGGCAGCGCTCACAAAGAAAACAGCACCAGACTACGACTGCGTTCCCGTATCATACGTAAGGAAGAAGATACGGGAAAACACTATCAAAAAGTGGCAGGTGCGCTACGGATCCTCCAGCACGGGAGCGGTGACAAGAGTGTTCTTCCCAGACGTCCTAGCGGCGAAAAGAACACTCACAAATGCTGTTATCACACCGCTCCATGTCCAAGCCCTAACCGGTCATGGGGGATTCTCGGCATACCTGCACCGCTTCCACTTGAAAGATAGCCCAGAATGCGTTTGTGACCCTGGCTGCGACGAAACAATATGGCATCTACTGCTCGAATGTCCAAGATTTGGCAGAGATAGGCTGGAGTTGGAACAGAAGATCCAAGTCCGACTAGACCAGCCTACCCTCCATATTATAATGGAGAAACTCGCCACGAGAGTTCCGTTCTTGGCATTCATGAGCAGAGTCGTCAGCGTCGCAATTAGGGCTAACAAAACAAGCGCATCCCCGCAGCCGCAGTCTCACCCTCAACCTCAACCTCAGCCTCAGCTTCTACCACCACCACAACCTCCAAACCCAAACCAACTGCATTTACAGACACAGCCTTCACCTCTGTCTCAGCCTCAACAACAACAACAGCAGCCTCAACCACCACTACCACTACCACTACCGCAACTGCAAACACCCTCACAATCGCTGCAACAACCCCAGCGACAAATGCCGATCAGCCAATGGCTGGCGCTCGGAGAAGAAGCAGGAGCGCCAGGCATCAGGCTTCGCGGAGTGGCCCTCTTTATGAATCGCCCCCGCGAAAAGCTCGGCATAAGCTTCTGCCGTGTTGGACGAGACCGAACAATAGCCATATCACCAGGCCTCGCCGCTCTTATCAACGGAAGCACCACTAAAATGAGCATGAAGGCCAGTAAGTATCTGGCCTTACCGGAGACGGAAATGGGGAATCACCGATGCCGAGTACTGCGATCGCTCGACAAGACGATCGCATTATTCGAGTGGGGAAACCTAAATCCGTTTACCCAAGCATGCTCACTGCTTCTGGAGATAGCAGCGGCGGGATGCGGGATGAACATCAAGTCCCGCATAATAAGTGTCGACGCTATGGTGGTGGAAAGAGAGAGGGGAGAAGTCTCAGACCGAATCGCTTGCATCGATGCCTCGATGCATCATGAAGTGGTGGTCTATGAAGACAGGGGGGAAGACCTAAGTTTTCTCAAAACCCCCCGAAAAGATGCTGCCAGCGCATCCGGCCCCAACACCAGCCAGGGCCACCCCCAATCCGCATCCGCCAGCCATAGCATGTCAGAAAAGGTCCAACAACAGGCAGCCGCCGACAAAGCCGAAGCGAAATACGGCTCAAGAGGGTCGCTCGAGGATGAAGCACGACAGCAAAAACGGCTATCGACCTTCCGGAATTTCATGGGAAGGTTGATACCCAGAAAAAGAAATGGGCAAGAAACAGCGGTGCGAGACTTCCTAAGGCTAACACCTAGGAAGTTCGCGCAGCCACCACCGCCAAAAACAAGAGCAGAAAAGGGGCAAGTCACCGCTCCTAGCCTAAAGCCAGCGTCGGAGCCCGCGGAGCACTTCGTAAACGCCTTCCACGAGTACGTAGCGGTCGTGAGAGCAACCAAGGAGGTTAATCTCGCGACCTGCCAGAAAATCCTGCGGACCTTCCATCTCAATATTGAAGGTCTGCTTAGGGTTTTGCTCGAGGAAGCGGAGGCCGCCGTGTATGACAACGCCAATTCCCAGGTCATCACAGGGAAAATGGCGGGGCCATACATGGCTGCCTACAGCGCAGCGAATGGCTTCGTGGCTCTGGATGAGGACGAGACGAGGCGCAAAGGCAAACCCGTATTCGCAACACCACTCAGCGATCCCATTGTAGTCACCGCCCGATGCACCAAAATAATGCTGGACGATAAGATCCTCAGAATGGCGGAAACCATTCTCAGGACTTCATATAGTTCGGCATTAGGAGGAAATTGGGCGGTACCATCAATCAAATGGGTTAACGGGGTCCCCGGTTGTGGCAAAACGACTTGGGTGGTTGGAAACTTCGATGGGGACAAAGACGTCATTGTAACCACGACTACTGAAGCAGCCAAGGATCTCCGAGGAAAGTTAGCGCACCGCTACGGAGATCATGTCATTTTCAAGGTGCGTACTATGGCCTCAATACTAGCAAATGGGTTCAAGAAGCGAGACCGCTGCTACCGTTTAACGGTAGACGAGGCGCTAATGAACCACTTTGGGGCTATAGTAATGGCTGTGAGGTTGTCTGGGGCAAGCGAAGTTGTCCTCATCGGAGATGTAAACCAGCTATCCTACTTGGACAGAGAGAACCTATTCCAACTAAGGTACACCCGTCCAAGCCAGATAACAAACATCAGTCTGGAGTTGTTCTGCACGCATCGGAACCCTTTGGATGTAGCGTTTGCCTTGCGCGAGATATACGCTGGCATCTACTCGTCAAAGTCGCAGGTCCACTCCTTGAGGCTTGAGAATTTCAGAGATTCGCAAATACCGAATACCGCCGAAAACACCCTGTTCTTGACACATACGCAAGAGGAGAAATCCATGCTTATCGGTCAAGAATACGGGTCTGGCGGAGGTTCGCGGATCCTGACGATTCACGAGTCTCAGGGGTTGACATGTGACAACGTCGTCATAATCAACACCAAGGCTAGGAGCTTGAAGATCCACGACAGCGTCCCCCACGCGGTAGTGGCGGTCTCGAGGCACACGGTCGGCTGCGTCTACTACACCGATGACGCAGATGACGCAATAGGCCGGATCGCGAAGGGGGCAATTGGTGCGTCAACAAAAACGGTCGTCGACTACAATCTAAAGATGGCCATGAAACACCGAGACGCAGTGTTGATAATAATAGGACGCAAATATCCTAGTAGTCAACACTTAAAATGTTTGATATTATCTATGGTCCCTTCAACGTTCTGTAATCCTACAAAAACGTTATGGTTCTTTTTCTCTTTGGTGTATTTTGTATCGAATGATATTGATATTAGTAATAAATCCTTAAAAGTTCATCCGTCTTAGATTCATTTATTCTATCAGGTTATGGGCCGTCCCGTACCTAGTAAATACATAAATTTTATAAAATATTACGTCTTAGTTGTTTTCGCAAGTTCAGGTAAAAGTTTGCAAGTCATAGTTAGTACTAACCTCGAAACACGCCGCGTGCTCGGAAAGATTTTATTTTTATTTTTCAGCAATAGACTAAAAATGAATAACAACAATAACTTCTCCATTGACAAATTGAAAGGAAGAGAAAATTGGAGTACGTGGAGTTTTGCAGTAAAAGCTTATTTTGATCATGAAGAATTGACAGTCTGCTTACAACAGGAAACTGTCACCGACCTAAAAAAGGACAATAAAGCTAAGTCAAAGTTAATTTTATTATTGGATCCCCAACTTTATGTCCATATTCAGGATGCTAAAACAGCTAAAAATGTATGGGACAATCTAGCACGGGCTTTTGAAGACTCGGGGCTCACCAGACGAGTAGGTCTACTAAGGGATTTAATTAACACAAATTTGGAAACGAGTAACAATATTGAGGATTATATAAATAAAATCATGTCATCAGCACACAAGTTAAGGAACATAGGATTCCATGTTGACGACGAGTGGCTAGGAACACTAATGTTAGCGGGCTTGCCTAGTGTATACCAGCCAATGATTATGGGTATTGAGAATTCCGGTATTAAAATAAATGCAGATTTAATTAAAACAAAACTACTACAAGAAGTGAAAACAAGCTCAGATGTTACTGCATTATATACAAATTCTAAGAAACCCGAGTCAAAAAGAAATCAACAACCGTCAAAGGCAAAGGGCCCCCGTTGTTTTCATTGTAATAAGTATGGGCACCTTAGTAAAAATTGTTGGTTCAAGAAAGGAAATCCTAAAGATAATAAAGTTGGTTTTGTAGCAGCGTTTTCAGCATCTACTATGAATGATATGATGAACTGGTATGTTGACTCCGGCGCCTCCATGCACTTGACAATGCACCGGGATTGGCTCAGCAATGTCACAGCTCCACCTGTAAAAAATATCAGAATTGCTGACAATAAAGTTTTAGAAGTAAGTTGCTGCGGTAATGCATTGATAAAAGTTATGGCAAAAGATGGCAGCTCCGAAACAATACAGGTGAGAGATGTTCTGTATGTACCAGATTTGTCCACCAATTTATTGTCAGTAAGTAAGATAATTAAAAATGGCTGCAAGGTGATATTTAAAGATAATGGCTGTCAGATTTATAATCCGAATAGTAAACTGGTAGCCGAAGCAAACCTCTTAAATGGTACTTACAAGTTAAATGTTTGTGAAGATAAAGCAATGCAAGCCATGATAGCCAAGACTGATGATGTTTATCTGTGGCACCAGCGCATGGGTCACTTAAATTTTACAGATATAAATAAAATACCAAGTTGTACCGAAGGTGTAAAGTTATCACCAAGAAAGGAAAATTGTGTTTGTGTAACTTGTCTTGAGGGCAAGCAGACTAGGCAACCGTTTCCTCGCGAAGGCTCCCGGGCAACCAGCTTGCTAGAGCTCATCCACTCTGATGTATGTGGTCCGATGCAAACAACCTCATTTGGAGGTGCCAGGTACTTTGTTACTTTCATTGACGATTTTTCGCGAAAAGTATTTGTATACCCGATAAAAAGTAAACATGAAGTGTTTGAAAAATTTGTTGAATTTAAGAACAGAGTAGAAAATGAATTAAATATGAAAATAAAAAAACTCAGGAGTGACAATGGCACTGAATACAAAAATAATAATTTTGATAAATGTTTAAAAAACTGTGGGATTTTGCATCAGTCGAGTAATCCATACACTCCAGAACAAAACGGCTTGAGTGAGCGGATGAATAGAACACTAATAGAACGAGCTAAATGCATGTTATTAAATGCACAATTACAGAAGCAGTACTGGGGCGAAGCTGTTGTCACGGCAGCACATATAATCAATCGTTCTCCAACAAGAGCTCTCTCCGACATCACACCTGAAGAAGTATGGACGAGCAAAAGGCCCGATTTAAGCTATATGAAGATTTTTGGTTGTAAATCTATGGTGTTGATACCTAAAGAACATCGTCGCAAGCTTGATGCAAAATCACGTGAGTTAATTTTTGTCGGATACAGTGATGGTATAAAGGGCTACCGTTTTATAGACCCAAACAGCAAACAGGCTATTATGAGTAGAGAAGCTATATTTCTTGAAGCTACTGTAAAAGAAAACAAAATTAATAATAAGGAAATCAATAATTCACCACCTGAAAAGAAAGAAAACAAAATTAGTAATAACGAAATCAACAAATTACTACCTGAAAAGGAAAAAAATATTAGTAATGCAAGCAAATCTAAAGAAAACAAAAGCAATGAAATTAAAAAAGAAGAAACACACTTGCCGATTACTGAAGCAGAATCTGAAGAAAATAAAAATAGATTAGTTGATGATCAAAATGATGAGTCAATTATTGAAGTTATGAGTGATGATTCAGACTCAACAATACAGAAGAGCTCAAGTCAATCGTCCCAATATTATACTGATCCTGAAGATACAACTTACTTACCTGATGTGACAGTTGAAACTCCAGTCAGCAGAATGACTCTCAGATCACAACGGAGAAATGAAATTTATGAGATTGAAAATCAACCTGCTGAAAATGAAAGTGATGAAGGAACAGCGTCGCCTTCCGGCTTTATATGCAATGCTGAATCTGCTATGAGTTTTTTAGATAGCGACCCTCAAAGCCACTCAGAAGCTCTATGTAGCGAGAATGCAGAAAAATGGATGCAGGCAATGAATGAAGAATATGAAGCCTTAATACTTAATAATACCTGGACACTTGTTGATTTGCCGAAGAACAAAAAACCATTAGCTAGCAAGTGGGTTTTCAAAACTAAGGTTAATGAGAACGGCATTATAACACGATATAAAGCAAGACTTGTTGTGAAGGGTTTTCAACAGAAAAAAGGAATAGATTATCATGAAATCTATGCTCCAGTTATACGCTACTCTTCTATGAGATATATGATCGGCTTGGCTGTGAAATATAATTTAAATATCCATCAAATGGATGCATTAACTGCATTTCTGCAGGGTGACATCGAAGAAGATATTTATGTATTACAGCCGCCTCATTTTGAAAATGGCCAGAAGGTTTGTCATCTTAACAAGTCTTTATATGGTCTGAAACAGGCAAGCAGGCAATGGAACAAGAAGTTGAATGCAGCTCTTTTAGAGATTGGAATGTCAAGATCTAAAGTTGATCCTTGCATATATTACCGAATAATCAATGAAAAGGATATATTATTTATAACCGTATATGTAGATGACCTATTGTATTTATTTAACAACGAAGAGACTGCTCTGATGATGAAGAAAAGATTGAGTGAAAAATTCAAAATGAAAGACCTAGGTGTAGCAAAATATTGCATTGGTTACAGAATTATTCAAGACGAAAATATGAATACAATTTCACTTGATCAATCATCTTATATAGAGAAAATACTCAGTCGTTTCAACATGAGCGATGCCAAGCCTGTCTTCACACCATGCGAGCCAAACTTACAATTATATCAAGCTAAAAATGATGATGAAATTATGAAAAATATTCCATATCAAGAGCTAGTTGGATGTCTGTTGTATCTGTCTCAGGGAACCAGACCAGACATTGCCTATGCAGTTAATACACTTAGCCGATACAATAATAAACCAACTGCTCAACATTGGGTTGCAGTGAAGAGGATATTACGATATTTAAAAGGAACTATATCAAAAAAACTTGTTTTCGAAAAAAACACCGAAAGTATTACTGGTTACTGCGACGCCGATTGGGCAACCAGTCCAGAAGACCGAAGATCCTGCTCGGGATACATTTTTATTTTTCAGGGTGCTGCAATAAGCTGGGTTTCAAAAAGACAACCCACTATAGCTCTGTCTAGTACCGAGGCAGAGTACATGTCTTTGGCCACAGCAATACAAGAAGCTGTCTGGCTTAAACAATTAGAAGAAGATTTTTGGCCTGACCAATCAGGTACTCCAATTACACTTTACTGTGATAACCAAAGCGCAATTAGTATTTCAGGTAATGACATCTACCATGCCCGCAGCAAGCACATTGATGTCCGATACCACTTTATAAGGGAAAGGATCTCAAGCAAACAAGTCTCTGTTCATTACAAAAGCACTCAAGAAATGGTGGCTGATGCTTTGACTAAGGGCCTGCATCGACCAAAACATGAGAAGTTCATCGAAGCAATGGGTTTGCGTCCAGAGGAGCATGTTGATAATAATAGGACGCAAATATCCTAGTAGTCAACACTTAAAATGTTTGATATTATCTATGGTCCCTTCAACGTTCTGTAATCCTACAAAAACGTTATGGTTCTTTTTCTCTTTGGTGTATTTTGTATCGAATGATATTGATATTAGTAATAAATCCTTAAAAGTTCATCCGTCTTAGATTCATTTATTCTATCACGCAGCAATCGTGGAAGCCCTGGCAAAGCTCGCAAAGTCCGTGACAGACAAATAGCACTTAAGGCTTAAGGCTACTAAGGAAAAAAAAAAAAAAAAAAAAAAAAAAAGCAAGTCAAAGCGGTGGCCTCTACGTCAATAAGCCTTCACAGGCTATTGGAGGCCACTGACAGCATAAATAACAAAGAATAACATTAAGATGTCAAAAAAAAAAAAAAAAAAAAAAAAAAAAAAAAAAAAAAAAAAAATTTAGTGTGTGATGGACTCACTCTTAGTTTTTAATGATTGTGTAATAGTGTTAGTCGTCCGCGGAGGACAGTAACTGAAATAAACGTGTAAGCATTCAACTATATCAATAAAAAAAAAAGCAAAAAAGAGTACGGACGAAAGGTCTGTAGGAGAAATTGTATCATTTAAAAAAAAAAAAAACCTAACCTAACCTAACCTTTTTTTTTTTTTTTTTTTCCTCCGTGGGGAAATCCTCATGGACGCACTCCGCCCGGGGTAGGTGGAGCCAGTGTCGGACTCTTACCGACTAAAACCACCACGGTGTTCCTTCAACTACCTTAGCCGGGGGCGTGGGAACCCGTGAGTATTCACACAACCACCCCCGACAGGTCCTGGCCCGTCTCAAGCAGGCGAGCCCCTTCTCCCCGTGCGGCCTAACGCTGGCCACACCCTCCTCGGTGGCGCACACGGAACATTGCACGCCACTTCACCTCATGGGCCTTTACCAGCTGCGCCAACTACGCCGGCTTTGCCAGCTACGCCAGCTGCTGGTCGGGCAGCAGACTACCCCGAGTCTGCTGCTCGCAGGCCCTACCTCCCGTAATTTTTTATAGAGGTTTTCTTCCTCGCGGTCCGGGCGGTGAAGCCAAGACCCTCGGTCCCAAGAGGCGCGAGAACACTACTCAGCGGGCACTCCTGGGGTTACGAGATCGACGGGGGCAGGGAAGGACAGTCCCCCCGCTGCCTGCCCAGTGGCAGGGTGAGTGCACACCGGGCCCGCCCCTGCTCCTCCACTGTGCCCTCTGTTGGCAACAGAGGGACACGTGGAGCAACTCCCCTCTGGCCCAGAACGGGCCCCTCCCGCGCCAGAATATTCGCCACAGGCAATAAAATCCCTCCAAGGTTAATCCCTCGAAAGGATTTTACTGCCTGTGCCCAGGATGCACCGGCCAAACAGCTGCCGTTCCCTCCAGACGTGTCCAGAAGGACAAGCAGCCGTCAGGCACACGTGGAGGTTTTCTGGCCAGCACCCCAACCTAACCTAACCTAACCTAACCTAACCTTTTTTTTTTTTTTTTTGATCTCGGGGTGGAAAATCCTCATGGATGTCCCCCGCCCCGGGGAGGGCGGGGGGGTCTGTCGGACTCTTACCGACTAAAAACCACCCCGGTGTTCCATCACTCACCTGCGCCGGGGTCGCGGGAACGCGCTATTCTTCCGCAACCCCGGCTGGTGCTGGCCCGCTAGCGCGGGCCCCGTCTCGAGCGGGAGGAGTGAGGCGTTTGACTCCCCCCGCAACGGCTAAGAGGGGCGCGCGTGGAACACTACGCGCCGCCACCTCGGGTCCTGATGTATGGGGGGCGGCGGACGTCCCCGATTCCGTCGCCCCTGGACCCATTTAGGGGGGCTGGAAGAGGGCGTTGTCCGCCCTCCGCCGACGCCCGGTGCGCCTGCTGCGGATCGGGAGGACGGTCTCCACCTCCCTCAACCTTTCCGCAGCCTCCTTCTGGGAGACGACTGTCTCGCAGAAGGAAACCACCGCGTAACCTAACCTTTTTTTTTTTTTTTTTTTGATCTCGGGGTGGAAAATCCTCATGGATGTCCCCCGCCCCGGGGAGGGCGGGGGGGTCTGTCGGACTCTTACCGACTAAAAACCACCCCGGTGTTCCATCACTCACCTGCGCCGGGGTCGCGGGAACGCGCTATTCTTCCGCAACCCCGGCTGGTGCTGGCCCGCTAGCGCGGGCCCCGTCTCGAGCGGGGGGAGTGAGGTGTTTGACTCCCCCCGCAACGGCTAAGAGGGGCGCGCGTGGAACACTACGCGCCGCCACCTCGGGTCCTGATGTATGGGGGGCGGCGGACGTCCCCGATTCCGTCGCCCCTGGACCCATTTAGGGGGGCTGGAAGAGGGCGTTGTCCGCCCTCCGCCGACGCCCGGTGCGCCTGCTGCGGATCGGGAGGACGGTCTCCACCTCCCTCAACCTTTCCGCAGCCTCCTTCTGGGAGACGACTGTCTCGCAGAAGGAAACCACCGCGTAACCTAATCTAACCTTTTTTTTTTTTTTTTTTTTTTTTGATCTCGGGGTGGAAAATCCTCATGGATGTCCCCCGCCCCCCTCTGTCGGACTCTTACCGACTAAAAACCACCCCGGTGTTCCATCACTCACCTGCGCCGGGGTCGCGGGAACGCGCTATTCTTCCGCAACCCCGGCTGGTGCTGGCCCGCTAGCGCGGGCCCCGTCTCGAGCGGGGGGAGTGAGGTGTTTGACTCCCCCCGCAACGGCTAAGAGGGGCGCGCGTGGAACACTACGCGCCGCCACCTCGGGTCCTGATGTATGGGGGGCGGCGGACGTCCCCGATTCCGTCGCCCCTGGACCCATTTAGGGGGGCTGGAAGAGGGCGTTGTCCGCCCTCCGCCGACGCCCGGTGCGCCTGCTGCGGATCGGGAGGACGGTCTCCACCTCCCTCAACCTTTCCGCAGCCTCCTTCTGGGAGACGACTGTCTCGCAGAAGGAAACCACCGCGTCCCAGGACTCAACGCTGCCGACCATCGAATTAACTACGGCCGGCAGCGACAGGTCACTGCCTACTTCTGAGATGAGGGCACGACGTGGCTCCTCCCAAGCAGCACACTCTGCCAGCGTATGCCACGCCGTGTCCTCCCGGCAGTCGACGCAGTGGTGACACCGTGCGTCCGGCTCCCTGTTTATGCGACACAGGTACTTCCCGAAGCAACCATGCCCCGAAAGCACCTGCGTCGCCCGAAACGTCAGGGAGCCGTGCCTCCTCCCGAACCATTCGTCGAGCACTGGTCGGATCGCCCCGACGGTAGCGAGACCGGCGGAAGGGCGCAAAAGCCTGTCCCGCCACTCAGCCACCAGGACCTCGCGGAGCTGCGACCGACGCAGCTCGATCTCTCGCTGCATCGGTCGCTCGCCCCGCGACCTCGCGTCCTCACGCCACCGATAGAGTGACGCGAGCACCTTCGCCTCCAGGTCCCAGGGCGGGGACCCGGCCAGTGCACAACCCGCCTCGTAGGAGATCGTG
Source organism: Asteroscopus sphinx (assembly GCA_949699075.1). Classification (NCBI taxonomy): domain Eukaryota; kingdom Metazoa; phylum Arthropoda; class Insecta; order Lepidoptera; family Noctuidae; genus Asteroscopus; species Asteroscopus sphinx. Next base: position 30,079 of record OX453018.1, read on the forward strand.
CGATACCCCCGAATGACTCTGACGGCCATAGCCCGCTGCGGCTTCCGCAGAACAGCTATGCTACCGGCCGTCAGGTCAGACGCCCAGATCGGCGCTCCGTAGAGCGCCATGGATCGCACGATCCCCATGTAGAGCCGCCTACAGGCGGCGCTCGGGCCCCCCAGATTGGGAAGCAGCGTTGCCAGCGCCCCGGCCGCGCCCAACAACTTGGGCGCCAGCCGCCGGAAGTGGGGTCCGAAGTCCCAACGGCTGTCGAGCACCAATCCCAGATATTTCATGGTGGGCTCGACAGCGATCCGGACCCCCCCGACCACGATGTGTGATCCGGCCGGCGGCGCCCGTCGGGGACCATGAAACACCATGGCCTCCGACTTGTTGAGGGCCACCTCCAGGCCGAGGCGCCGTATGCGGCTCACCGTCAGTGAGACCGCCGCCGTCGCGAGCAACGCTGCCTCCCTGTGCGAACTCCCCCGGGCCGTGACCAGCGTGTCGTCCGCGTAACACGTCAGGTCCGCGCCCGGCGGGAGTTCGCCCCTTAGCACCCAGTCGTACCCGATGTTCCACAGGAGCGGACCCACGACCGAACCCTGTGGAACACCGCACGACACCTGGCGCTGGTTTCCGCCATCGCGTCCCACGTAGGTGACACACCTCCCGGCTAAGTAAGCCCCAACGATGCGGCGGAGGTAGAGAGGCACGCGATGATACCGCAGTGCCTCTCTAATACAGCTCCAGGGCAGGGTGTTGAAAGCGTTGGAGATGTCTAAAGACACCGCCACCACCACCCCGCCCCGGGAAACCTTTTTTTTTTTTTTTTTTTTTGCCGTGGGGAAATCCTCATGGACGCACTCCGCCCGGGGTAGGCGGAGCCAGTGTCGGACTCTTACCGACTAAAACCACCACGGTGTTCCTTCAACTACCTTAGCCGGGGGCGTGGGAACCCGTGAGTATTCACACAACCACCCCCGACAGGTCCTGGCTCGCCACAAGCAGGCGAGCCCCTTCTCCCCGTGCGGCCTAACGTCGGCCGCACCCTCCTAGGTGGCGCACACGGAACACTGCACGCCACTTCACCTCATGGGCCTTTACCAGCTGCGCCAACTACGCCGGCTGTGCCAGCTACGCCAGCTGCTGGTCGGGCAGCAGACTACCCCTTGTCTGCTGCTCGCAGGCCCTACCTCCCGTAATTTTTTATAGAGGTTTTCTTCCTCGCGGTCCGGGCGGTGAAGCCAAGACCCTCGGTCCCAAGAGGCGCGAGAACACTACTCAGCGGGTACTCCTGGGGTTACGAGATCGACGGGGGCAGGGAAAGACAGTCCCCCCGCTGCCTGCCCAGTGGCAGGGTGAGTGCACACCGGGCCCGCCCCTGCTCCTCCACTGTGCCCTCTGCTGATATCAGAGGGACACGTGGAGCAACTCCCTACTGGCCCAGAACGGGCCCCTCCCGCGCCAGAATATTCGCCACAGGCAATAAGGTCCCTCGGTCCAAAAGAGACTTATTGCCCGTGCCCAGGGTGCACCGGCCCAACAACTGCCGTTCCCTCTAGACGTGTCCAGAAGGACAAGCAGCTGTCAGACACACGTGGAGGTTTTCTGGCCAGCACCCCAACCTTTTTTTTTTTTTTTTTTTCGTGGGGAAAATCCTCATGGACGCACTCCGCCCGGGGAAGGCGGAGCCAGTGTCGGACTCTTACCGACTAAAAACCACCACGGTGTTCCTCTACCGACCTTGGCCGGGGGCGTGAGAAATACTTCCGTATTCGCCCAACCATCCCCGGCAGGTCCTGGCTCGCCCTTGGCAGGCGAGCCCCTTCTCCCCGTGCGGCAACCACAACGGCCGCACCCTCCTCTAGACTGGCGCGCGCGGAACACGACGCTCCACCGTCACGGGCCTTGACTGGTCGGGCGGCGGGCCACCCTGAGTCCGCCGCCCGCAGGCCCACACCTAGGGTGGCTGGAGGTAGGCATACGCCCTCCTACGACGCCCAGGTCGTCTCCTGCGGATGGGAAGAGAGGTAATCGCCTCTCGAACCCTCTCCGCCGCCTCCTTAGCGAGCATTACATCCTCGCAGAAGGAGACGACGCCTTCCCAAGCGCTCTCGCTCCTGACCATAGACAGAACCACGGCCGGAAGCGAGAGATCGCTGCCGCCTACTGCAGTAATGAGGTCACGGCGCTGCGCGGCCCAAGCTGGGCACTCCGCCAGTGTGCCAGCACCCCAACCTTTTTTTTTTTTTTTTTTTTTTTTTTTTTTTTTTTTTTTTTTTTTTTTTTTTTCGCCGTGGGGAAATCCTCATGGACGCACTCCGCCCACGGAACACTGCACGCCACCTCATCTCATGGGCCTTTACCAGCTGCGCCAACTACGCCGGCTGTGCCAGCTACGCCAGCTGCTGGTCGGGCAGCAGACTACCCCGAGTCTGCTGCTCGCAGGCCCTACCTCCCGTAATTTTTTATAGAGGTTTTCTTCCTCGCGGTCCGGGCGGTGAAGCCAAGACCCTCGGTCCCAAGAGGCGCGAGAACACTACTCAGCGGGCACTTCTGGGGTTACGAGATCGACGGGGGCAGGGAAAGACAGTCCCTCCGCTGCCTGCCCAGTGGCAGGGTGAGTGCACACCGGGCCCGCCCCTGCTCCTCCACTGTGCCCTCTGCTGATATCAGAGGGACACGTGGAGCAATTCCCCACTGGCCCCCAACGGGCCCCTCCCGTGCCAGAATATTCGCCACAGGCAATAAAATCCCCCGAAGGTTAGTCCCTCGACAGGATTCTATTGCCTGTGCCCAGGATGCACCGGCCAAACAACTGCCGATCCCTCTAGACGTGTCCAGAAGGACAAGCAGCTGTTAGGCACACGTGGAGGTTTTCTGGCCAGCACCCCCCAGCACCCCAACCTAACCTAACCTAACCTTTTTTTTTTTTTTTTTTGATCTCGGGGTGGAAAATCCTCATGGATGTCCCCCGCCCCGGGGAGGGCGGGGGGGTCTGTCGGACTCTTACCGACTAAAAACCACCCCGGTGTTCCATCACTCACCTGCGCCGGGGTCGCGGGAACGCGCTATTCTTCCGCAACCCCGGCTGGTGCTGGCCCGCTAGCGCGGGCCCCGTCTCGAGCGGGGGGAGTGAGGTGTTTGACTCCCCCCGCAACGGCTAAGAGGGGCGCGCGTGGAACACTACGCGCCGCCACCTCGGGTCCTGATGTATGGGGGGCGGCGGACGTCCCCGATTCCGTCGCCCCTGGACCCATTTAGGGGGGCTGGAAGAGGGCGTTGTCCGCCCTCCGCCGACGCCCGGTGCGCCTGCTGCGGATCGGGAGGACGGTCTCCACCTCCCTCAACCTTTCCGCAGCCTCCTTCTGGGAGACGACTGTCTCGCAGAAGGAAACCACCGCGTCCCAGGACTCAACGCTGCCGACCATCGAATTAACTACGGCCGGCAGCGACAGGTCACTGCCTACTTCTGAGATGAGGGCACGACGTGGCTCCTCCCAAGCAGCACACTCTGCCAGCGTATGCCCCGCCGTGTCCTCCCGGCAGTCGACGCAGTGGTGACACCGTGCGTCCGGCTCCCTGTTTATGCGACACAGGTACTTCCCGAAGCAACCATGCCCCGAAAGCACCTGCGTCGCTCGAAACGTCAGGGAGCCGTGCCTCCTCCCGAACCATTCGTCGAGCACTGGTCGGATCGCCCCGACGGTAGCGAGACCGGCGGAAGGGCGCAAAAGCCTGTCCCGCCACTCAGCCACCAGGACCTCGCGGAGCTGCGACCGACGCAGCTCGATCTCTCGCTGCATCGGTCGCTCGCCCCGCGACCTCGCGTCCTCACGCCACCGATAGAGTGACGCGAGCACCTTCGCCTCCAGGTCCCAGGGCGGGGACCCGGCCAGTGCACAACCCGCCTCGTAGGAGATCGTGCGATACCCCCGAATGACTCTGACGGCCATAGCCCGCTGCGGCTTCCGCAGAACAGCTATGCTACCGGCCGTCAGGTCAGACGCCCAGATCGGCGCTCCGTAGAGCGCCATGGATCGCACGATCCCCATGTAGAGCCGCCTACAGGCGGCGCTCGGGCCCCCCAGATTGGGAAGCAGCGTTGCCAGCGCCCCGGCCGCGCCCAACAACTTGGGCGCAAGCCGCCGGAAGTGGGGTCCGAAGTCCCAACGGCTGTCGAGCACCAATCCCAGATATTTCATGGTGGGCTCGACAGCGATCCGGACCCCCCCGACCACGATGTGTGATCCGGCCGGCGGCGCCCGTCGGGGACCATGAAACACCATGGCCTCCGACTTGTTGAGGGCCACCTCCAGGCCGAGGCGCCGTATGCGGCTCACCGTCAGTGAGACCGCCGCCGTCGCGAGCAACGCTGCCTCCCTGTGCGAACTCCCCCGGGCCGTGACCAGCGTGTCGTCCGCGTAACACGTCAGGTCCGCGCCCGGCGGGAGTTCGCCCCTTAGCACCCAGTCGTACCCGATGTTCCACAGGAGCGGACCCACGACCGAACCCTGTGGAACACCGCACGACACCTGGCGCTGGTTTCCGCCATCGCGTCCCACGTAGGTGACACACCTCCCGGCTAAGTAAGCCCCAACGATGCGGCGGAGGTAGAGAGGCGCGCGATGATACCGCAGTGCCTCTCTAATACAGCTCCAGGGCAGGGTGTTGAAAGCGTTGGAGATGTCTAAAGACACCGCCACCACCACCCCGCCCCGGGACACGGTTTCCTCTGCCAGGACTCTCACCCTCGACACAGCGTGGATGGTAGAGCGCCCATGCCGAAAGCCGTACTGGCTCTCGGCCAGGTCCGGCCCCTCTCCGCACAAGTGGCGGACGAGGCGGGCTGCGAGTATACGCTCGAACAGCTTGCCCACCTCGTCGAGCAACACTATGGGCCGGTACGCGGACGGCGAGTCCGCCGGGCGCCCCGCCTTCCTGAGCAGGACCAGACGACCAGTCTTCCACAATGTGGGAAACTGACCCTGCTCGAGGCACGCTGTGTAGAGTCCTCTCAGCTGGGGCTCTAGCTCCTTGAGGGCGAGGGCCAAAGCTAGGCCGTGAATACCGTCGGGCCCCGGAGCCACTTTTTTGGCCCGGAGCCGCCTCACGGCCGCCCTCATCTCCTCCTGTGTCACCTCTGGGACGCTGATAGCGTCCTCCTCCTCTGCAAGCTCTGCGGCCGTGGGCAAAGCCATCGGCGGCGGAGTGTGTTCCGCTCTAGCCGGGAAGAGGGCCGCAACTACCTCCTCCAGCAGCTCGGGTTGGAGACTCTCCGTAAGTGGGGGCGCCGCGGCTCGAAGTTGCCCTCGAACCGCTTTATACGGGCGCCCCCACGGATCCCCGTCCAGAGTCTCCAACATCCTCTCCCTGGATCGCGTCCTCGACTCGCCGATGGCCAGCCACAGAGCCTGCTTTGCCGCGCGGTACCCCTCATACCGCGCGGCTTCTTCGTCGGGTATCCGACGACGTGTCCTCCGGTAGTGGGTGTACTGGCGCCTAGCCGCCACGCACGCGATGCGTAGCTGCGCGATTTCGGCGGTCCACCAGTACACCTGGCGCCTTGCACATTGTGCGTGGACCCGGGGCATGGACGCATCGCAAATTTGAGTCATCGCCCCGCGGAACCACAGCGCCTCCCGTTCGACGTCATCGGGTCCGTTCGTTGCCGACTCCCGGCTCCAGGCCTGGACAATAGCAGCCTCCTCGAGAAATTCCCTGTCGATGTGCCTACGCGCCCAGCGCGGGCCGTCCCGACGCGGGACTGATCCTGCGGTTCTGCGGTCGCCAGCGGTCTGGGCGGAGACGTCGAAACGGATGTAACGGTGATCCGACAACGTCTCCACCTCCACGGCGACACGCCAGTCGCGAACACGGCTCGCGACAGCAGGGCTAGCGAACGACACGTCTACTATCGATCCGCCCCGCTGCCGCACGCACGTGTGGACCGAGCCCCGGTTCAGGACGACCAGGCCAGTCGTGACCGCCCACTCCTCCAATGCCTCGCCCTTAGCATCGGTCACCGGGGATCCCCACGCCGCAGATTTGGCGTTGAGATCGCCGAGCAACAGCACCGGGCGAGGATGGAGTCGGCCCACGACGGCACCCAACTCGACAAGAAACCTCTCGAAGTCGGCACGGATCTCGCCCGTCCGCACGTCATCGGGCTGGCACCCACCGGCACGGGCAATGGCCACCGCGACCTCAGTCGGGTTCGTCGAGTCATCCAGGCCGCTGACGCGCAGCTCAGCGGTCTTCATCGGTCTGGATATCTTGACGTCCTCCGGGTTGAGGACCTCTCGCAGCTTGGCGGCCAACGTGTCCGCCCTTTCGCCACTGGAGGCACCCGACACCTCAAGCAGCCGCGCCCCCGTAATCGCCGGCTTCAATTTGAAGCCGGACGGTGTGCCGAGGTCGGGGAACGCGACCTTACTTTTGGCCTCTGTGAGGACCGCCGCGTAGGTGACGCCCCTTTCTGCAGCTCCGGGCTGCAGCGTGATAACTACAGCCGCGGAGCGCGGGGCCCTGACTCTACGCGATCTTCTCGCCTTCTTGGGTGTCTTGGCCGGTGCTCCATTGGCCTTCTTCCCGCTCTTCTTCTTCTTTTTCTTCTTCCCCACCGTCGTCCACCCGTCGGTATCCTGGGTGGGAGGTGAGGAAGAAGGTGGTGCGGTCGCCGGTGGCGCAGTCACCGGAGTCGTGGTTGCCGTCGTAGGTGCGGTCGCCATGGGCGCGGTCGCCAGAGGCGCGGAAGCCCCCGCAGGCTTTCTGGGCCCCTGCGTGGGCTTTTTGGGCCCCTGCGCTGGCTTTTTGGCCCCCTCTGCTGGTTTCTGCACGGGCTTCGTCCTGGTGGACTCCTCCGCCCTCCTCTTGTCCGCTGCAAGTGGGGGTCGGAGCCTTTCCGCTGGGGGGAGGCGCGACTCTATCTCCTCGAGTCGGGCACTCACCATGCCCCCACACTGCATCATGCACACTCTTGCCACACGCTCCAAGTCGTAATCCGACAGGGCAGGTGCAGATGCAGGTGGGGGTGCGGGCGTCGGGGTCGACGACGGCGCAGCAGGTGGCAGGCTGGTGGCCGCGGGAGCTGTCTGCCGCTGGCTGGCAATCCTCATAGCGGCAACCTCCCGCTTGAGGTCCTCTAGCTCGGATCGGAGACGGCCGTTCTCCTCCCGTATCTTAGCCGTCTCCTCCGAGCTCGTGCGACTAACGAGGACCTCCACCGCCTCCTTGATTCCGTCCACCGCCTCCTTTAGGGCACGCGTGTATGTCCCCTTCAGGTTGCCCGATTTGGTGGCAACCGTCATGACGACATCCACGCCTTCCAGCACCTGACTACTGAGCGCCACCCCGGTAACGCTCCCCACGGCTGCCATCCGGGCAGCGCGACGCTCCCTGTTCCTACTGGCCATTACGGCCACCGCGTCGGCTGCGGCAGCCTTCCGCTGCGCCCTTTTGGCAGCGTTCGCTTCCGCCTTGTTGGAGCCTAAGCCCAGGCCGATCTCCTCCCGCCTGGGCTCGGCTGGAGCGTCCTCTACCTGGCTGCCTCCCGAGTCACCGGACACTCCGCTTGGTGCTGGGGTATCCGGGCGCTTCAGGAAGCGCCCTCGAGAGTCGCGCGTCGTCGTCGGAGGGGCCATCGCGCCACCTTGCTCCTTCTTGCCCGTGCGCTTTTTAGCCGCTACAGGCGCATTCTCCTCGCTAGAAGAGCGCCCTGACTCCTTTTGGCGCCTCTCCTTATCGCCATGTGAGCGTTTTCTCCAAAAACGCTCACCCATCTCCCCTTCAGTGCGCGAGCGTCTAGAGCTTACGCTCGCAACGCTCGCCATACTCATCCCATCTGAAGTGTCGGAGTCCGACACCGCAGCCACCGCCAATTGCTCCACCAGAACAATCGGCACTTCGTTCGTCTTTTTATTGTTTTTTATATCTTCCATATCAAATCCCACGAGTAGATATCGGTTGTGAAGTCCACCGGACAGAGCCGAGATGCCCGGTAAGCCTATATACTGCAGAGTGCGGCAGGTGCTCTGCAGGGGAAGCGCTAACGACTGGACTCCCTCCAGCCATTCACCCTCTCGCCGCGCCTCTAAACTTAGGGTTGGGTGGTTTTTTATCTTAGAGGTGGCCTTCCTCTGGGCCAGGCGGTTATGCCAAGCCCCCGACGGCGGCATTAGACATGCCTCCGTTCACTGTCCGAATAACCCGGCTCAGTGAACCCGCCGAAAGTTCTCCGGAGAAAAGACCCCGGAGAAACGACAGCCACATTAGTGCGCCTGCACCAATGTGGCTGGGTCACGTCCCAGTGACGTTCGACAATAAATGTCGATCCATCAGGAGCGACCCCCCTCCCTCTTCCGCCACTGTGTCCTCTGCTTAACAGAGGGACACGTGGAGGAACATCGTGGAGCATCTTGCTCCCCTCCCCGTTGAAGATTAGCCGCCAGCGCCAAGTGTCCACCAGAACCGGTGGGCAATTGGAGCTGACGTTGCCCAGGGTGCGCCGCGTGGAGGCTCTTCAACTTGCACCCCAACCTAACCTAACCTAACCTTTTTTTTTTTTTTTTTTTTGATCTCGGGGTGGAAAATCCTCATGGATGTCCCCCGCCCCGGGGTGGGCGGGGGGGTCTGTCGGACTCTTACCGACTAAAAACCACCCCGGTGTTCCATCACTCACCTGCGCCGGGGTCGCGGGAACGCGCTATTCTTCCGCAACCCCGGCTGGTGCTGGCCCGCTAGCGCGGGCCCCGTCTCGAGCGGGGGGAGTGAGGTGTTTGACTCCCCCCGCAACGGCTAAGAGGGGCGCGCGTGGAACACTACGCGCCGCCACCTCGGGTCCTGATGTATGGGGGGCGGCGGACGTCCCCGATTCCGTCGCCCCTGGACCCATTTAGGGGGGCTGGAAGAGGGCGTTGTCCGCCCTCCGCCGACGCCCGGTGCGCCTGCTGCGGATCGGGAGGACGGTCTCCACCTCCCTCAACCTTTCCGCAGCCTCCTTCTGGGAGACGACTGTCTCGCAGAAGGAAACCACCGCGTCCCAGGACTCAACGCTGCCGACCATCGAATTAACTACGGCCGGCAGCGACAGGTCACTGCCTACTTCTGAGATGAGGGCACGACGTGGCTCCTCCCAAGCAGCACACTCTGCCAGCGTATGCCACGCCGTGTCCTCCCGGCAGTCGACGCAGTGGTGACACCGTGCGTCTGGCTCCCTGTTTATGCGACACAGGTACTTCCCGAAGCAACCATGCCCCGAAAGCACCTGCGTCGCCCGAAACGTCAGGGAGCCGTGCCTCCTCCCGAACCATTCGTCGAGCACTGGTCGGATCGCCCCGACGGTAGCGAGACCGGCGGAAGGGCGCAAAAGCCTGTCCCGCCACTCAGCCACCAGGACCTCGCGGAGCTGCGACCGACGCAGCTCGATCTCTCGCTGCATCGGTCGCTCACCCCGCGACCTCGCGTCCTCACGCCACCGATAGAGTGACGCGAGCACCTTCGCCTCCAGGTCCCAGGGCGGGGATCCGGCCAGTGCACAACCCGCCTCGTAGGAGATCGTGCGATACCCCCGAATGACTCTGACGGCCATGGCCCGCTGCGGCTTCCGCAGAACAGCTATGCTACCGGCCGTCAGGTCAGACGCCCAGATCGGCGCTCCGTAGAGCGCCATGGATCGCACGATCCCCATGTAGAGCCGCCTACAGGCGGCGCTCGGGCCCCCCAGATTGGGAAGCAGCGTTGCCAGCGCCCCGGCCGCGCCCAACAACTTGGGCGCCAGCCGCCGGAAGTGGGGTCCGAAGTCCCAACGGCTGTCGAGCACCAATCCCAGATATTTCATGGTGGGCTCGACAGCGATCCGGACCCCCCCGACCACGATGTGTGATCCGGCCGGCGGCGCCCGTCGGGGACCATGAAACACCATGGCCTCCGACTTGTTGAGGGCCACCTCCAGGCCGAGGCGCCGTATGCGGCTCACCGTCAGTGAGACCGCCGCCGTCGCGAGCAACGCTGCCTCCCTGTGCGAACTCCCCCGGGCCGTGACCAGCGTGTCATCCGCGTAACACGTCAGGTCCGCGCCCGGCGGGAGTTCGCCCCTTAGCACCCAGTCGTACCCGATGTTCCACAGGAGCGGACCCACGACCGAACCCTGTGGAACACCGCACGACACCTGGCGCTGGTTTCCGCCATCGCGTCCCACGTAGGTGACACACCTCCCGGCTAAGTAAGCCCCAACGATGCGGCGGAGGTAGAGAGGCACGCGATGATACCGCAGTGCCTCTCTAATACAGCTCCAGGGCAGGGTGTTGAAAGCGTTGGAGATGTCTAAAGACACCGCCACCACCACCCCGCCCCGGGACACGGTTTCCTCCGCCAGGACTCTCACCCTCGACACAGCGTGGATGGTAGAGCGCCCATGCCGAAAGCCGTACTGGCTCTCGGCCAGGTCCGGCCCCTCTCCGCACAAGTGGCGGACGAGGCGGGCTGCGAGTATACGCTCGAACAGCTTGCCCACCTCGTCGAGCAACACTATGGGCCGGTACGCGGACGGCGAGTCCGCCGGGCGCCCCGCCTTCCTGAGCAGGACCAGACGACCAGTCTTCCACAATGTGGGAAACTGACCCTGCTCGAGGCACGCTGTGTAGAGTCCTCTCAGCTGGGGCTCTAGCTCCTTGAGGGCGAGGGCCAAAACTAGGCCGTGAATACCGTCGGGCCCCGGAGCCACTTTCTTGGCCCGGAGCCGCCTCACGGCCGCCCTCATCTCCTCCTGTGTCACCTCTGGGACGCTGATGGCGTCCTCCTCCTCTGCGAGCTCTGCGGCCGTGGGCAAAGCCATCGGCGGCGGAGTGTGTTCCGCTCTAGCCGGGAAGAGGGCCGCAACTACCTCCTCCAGCAGCTCGGGTTGGAGACTCTCCGTAAGTGGGGGCGCCGCGGCTCGAAGTTGCCCTCGAACCGCTTTATACGGGCGCCCCCACGGATCCCCGTCCAGAGTCTCCAACATCCTCTCCCTGGATCGCGTCCTCGACTCGCCGATGGCCAGCCACAGAGCCTGCTTTGCCGCGCGGTACCCCTCATACCGCGCGGCTTCTTCGTCGGGTACCCGACGACGTGTCCTCCGGTAGTGGGTGTACTGGCGCCTAGCCGCCACGCACGCGATGCGTAGCTGCACGATTTCGGCGGTCCACCAGTACACCTGGCGCCTTGCACATTGTGCGTGGACCCGGGGCATGGACGCATCGCAAATTTGCGTCATCGCCCCGCGGAACCACAGCGCCTCCCGTTCGACGTCATCGGGTCCGTTCGTTGCCGACTCCCGGCTCCAGGCCTGGACAATAGCAGCCTCCTCGAGAAATTCCCTGTCGATGTGCCTACGCGCCCAGCGCGGGCCGTCCCGACGCGGGACTGATCCTGCGGTTCTGCGGTCGCCAGCGGTCTGGGCGGAGACGTCGAAACGGATGTAACGGTGATCCGACAACGTCTCCACCTCCACGGCGACACGCCAGTCGCGAACACGGCTCGCGACAGCAGGGCTAGCGAACGACACGTCTACTATCGATCCGCCCCGCTGCCGCACGCACGTGTGGACCGAGCCCCGGTTCAGGACGACCAGGCCAGTCGTGACCGCCCACTCCTCCAATGCCTCGCCCTTAGCATCGGTCACCGGGGATCCCCACGCCGCAGATTTGGCGTTGAGATCGCCGAGCAACAGCACCGGGCGAGGATGGAGTCGGCCCACGACGGCACCCAACTCGACAAGAAACCTCTCGAAGTCGGCGAGACTCTTGTTGGGCGAAAAATACGCCCCAACGACGCCAACGCCATCTGCGAGGGCGGCTACCCAGCCGTGCCCTCGAGACGGGCTGACGAGAGCCCCGCCGATGATGGCCACCAAACCGTCAAGGTCTCCCACCCAGTTATCCCTGGGCGGGACCCAGTACGGCTCGGCGACCACGGCCACGTGAATCGACCACTCTGCCATGCTCTGGAGCAAGAGATCCTGAGCTCTGGCACAGTGGTTGATGTTGCCCTGGAGGAAATGGTATTGTGCCATTATGCGCAATCCATTCCCTCCACCGCCCCATTCCCAGGCCGGGAGTCGGCCGAAGGGCAGCCAGGCTGAGGGGGGGGTAAAGAGCCCCCGACAGCTTTGGCACCCCTTCCGTTCTTTTTGTTGGTGGGCGCGCCACATGATTTGGCACCCACTCTGTGCCCGGCGGGCCTCCCTGCAGCTGTACAGAGGCTGCAGTTTGGCGCCGCAGAGCACTGGGCCGCCTTGTGGCCGGGCTGGCCGCAGCGATAGCACAGATCGCTGCGGTCCGTTTCAGCGGTGCACCGGCACCTGACGTGACCAACGTCCAGGCACCGGTAGCACCGCATGGCCCTAGGCTGCAGCAGTCTAACCCTTGCCGCAACCCACCCCACCAACAAACGCCCTGCGTCAGCGACCTTATTGGCCGCCGCCACCGGGCACCGCACCCAGATCGTGCCGAGCCCACCGGCGTCGGCACGGATCTCGCCCGTCCGCACGTCATCGGGCTGGCACCCACCGGCACGGGCGATGGCCACCGCGACCTCAGCCGGGTTCGTCGAGTCATCCAGGCCGCTGACGCGCAGCTCAGCGGTCTTCATCGGCCTGGATATCTTGACGTCCTCCGGGTTGAGGACCTCTCGCAGCTTGGCGGCCAACGTGTCCGCCCTTTCGCCACTGGAGGCACCCGACACCTCAAGCAGCCGGGCCCCCGTAATCGCCGGCTTCAATCTGAAGCCGGACGGTGTGCCGAGGTCGGGGAACGCGACCTTGCTTTTGGCCTCTGTGAGGACCGCCGCGTAGGTGACGCCCCTTTCTGCAGCTCCGGGCTGCAGCGTGATAACTACAGCCGCGGAGCGCGGGGCCCTGACTCTACGCGGTCTTCTCGCCTTCTTGGGTGTCTTGGCCGGTGCCTCATTGGCCTTCTTCCCGCTCTTCTTCTTCTTTTTCTTCTTCCCCACCGTCGTCCACCCGTCGGTATCCTGGGTGGGAGGTGAGGAAGAAGGTGGTGCGGTCGCCGGTGGCGCAGTCACCGGAGTCGCGGTTGCCATCGTAGGTGCGGTCGCCAGGGGCGCGGTCGCCAGAGGCGCGGAAGCCCCCGCAGGCTTTCTGGGCCCCTGCGTGGGCTTTTTGGGCCCCTGCGCTGGCTTTTTGGCCCCCTCTGCTGGTTTCTGCGCGGGCTTCGTCCTGGCGGACTCCTCCGCCCTCCTCTTGTCCGCTGCAAGTGGGGGTCGGAGCCTTTCCGCTGGGGGGAGGCGCGACTCTATCTCCTCGAGTCGGGCACTCACCATGCCCCCACACTGCATCATGCACACTCTTGCCACACGCTCCAAGTCGTAATCCGACAGGGCAGGTGCAGATGCAGGTGGGGGTGCGGGCGTCGGGGTCGACGACGGCGCAGCAGGTGGCAGGCTGGTGGCCGCGGGAGCTGTCTGCCGCTGGCTGGCAATCCTCATAGCGGCAACCTCCCGCTTGAGGTCCTCTAGCTCGGATCGGAGCCGGCCGTTCTCCTCCCGTATCTTAGCCGTCTCCTCCGAGCTCGTGCGACTAACGAGGACCTCCACCGCCTCCTTGATTCCGTCCACCGCCTCCTTTAGGGCACGCGTGTATGTCCCCTTCAGGTTGCCCGATTTGGTGGCAACCGTCATGACGACATCCACGCCTTCCAGCACCTGACTACTGAGCGCCACCCCGGTAACGCTCCCCACGGCTGCCATCCGGGCAGCGCGACGCTCCCTGTTCCTACTGGCCATTACAGCCACCGCGTCGGCTGCGGCAGCCTTCCGCTGCGCCCTTTTGGCAGCGTTCGCTTCCGCCTTGTTGGAGCCTAAGCCCAGGCCGATCTCCTCCCGCCTGGGCTCGGCTGGAGCGTCCTCTACCTGGCTGCCTCCCGAGTCACCGGACACTCCGCTTGGTGCTGGGGTATCCGGGCGCTTCAGGAAGCGCCCTCGAGAGTCGCGCGTCGTCGTCGGAGGGGCCATCGCGCCACCTTGCTCCTTCTTGCCCGTGCGCTTTTTAGCCGCTACAGGCGCATTCTCCTCGCTAGAAGAGCGCCCTGACTCCTTCTGGCGCCTCTCCTTATCGCTATGTGAGCGTTTTCTCCAAAAACGCTCACCCATCTCCCCTTCAGTGCGCGAGCGTCTAGAGCTTACACTCGCAACGCTCGCCATACTCATCCCATCTGAAGTGTCGGAGTCTGACACCGCATCCACCTTCGTAACGTTTGAATTTATTGGTTCCATAAAATTCCCACGAGTATGGGGGATATAAACGGTCCATCCGGGCAGTGCCCCCTGTACCCGGATAAGCCTAGCGTAACCCGCCAGGGGGTCGGCTGGTACCCTGGCGGAGGTCGCACTAGAGACTGAACGTTCCTAAGGAACACCCGTCAGCCATGCATCCCCTCACGGTGCGCCGCCGCTTGAGATTCGGGGTAATTTTTTATAGAGGTTTTCTTCCTCACGGTCCGGGCGGTTAAGCCAAGACCCTCGGTCCCAATAGGAGCCGCGAGACGTAACCACAGCACTCCTACTGAGGTTACGAAATCGACGGGGGCAGGGAAGAACGCAGTCCCCCCCCTGCCTGCCCAGTGGCAGGGTGAGTGCACACTGAGCCCGTCCTTGCTCCTCCACTGTGCCCTCTGCTATCATCAGAGGGACACGCAGAGCAACGCCCCACTTGCCCAGAACGGGCCCTCCCGCGCCAGAATATTCGCCACGGGCAATAAGATCCTCCGAAGGATACTAGGGTCCCTCGAAAGGATAGTTATTACCCGTGCCCAGGGTGCACCGACCTAACAACTGCTGTTCCCTCCAGACATGTCCAGAGGGACTAGCAGCTGTCAAGCACACGTGGAGGTTTCCTGGCCCAGCACCCCAACCTAACCTAACCTAACCTAACCAAGCAAAATAGGGCCGTCTTCGAAGAACTGGAAGGTCAAGATAGGCTAGAGATTGCCTACCGTAGACGCACCAGGAACCCACACGTAAACCACGTCGTGTTGAGGGTTTCCCCCAAATTGTGGCAGCGACTAACGGAGGCTGAGTCAGTGCACATTGATCTTCAGAGGATCCGTGTGGCTGACCAGTCTCCGCTGGTCCAGTGCTCCCTCTGCCTGGGCTACGGGCACGGCAGACGTTTCTGCCAGGAGGCCCAGGTAAAGTGCAGCCACTGTGGGGGAACCCACATGAAAGCAGACTGCCCAGCATGGATGGAGGGCAGAGCCCCATCATGTAGTAACTGCGCGCACGCAAAGCTAGATCGGGTCGATCACAATGCCTTCAGTCAAGAGTGCCCCATCAGGAGGAAATGGGAAACCATAGCCAGAAGCACGACGTCGTACTGCTAAGGTGGTTCCCGGCGGAGTATCGAACCCTGACACAAGGCCATACCTCGTAGCCCAAGCAAATTTGCAAAGAAAGGCACTGGCAACCAATGAACTGATGCTTGAGGCCTACAAGAGGAAAGTGGCCTTCGCACTGCTCCAGGAGCCGTACATCGGAGGCACAGGTAGAATGAAAGACTACCACGGCGCTAGAATATACCAGTGCAGCAGGACGGACGACGGCGCCATCAAGACAGCAATTGCGGTCTTTGATGGCGACATAGACGTCGTCCAGTGTCCGGAGGTTACCACACCTAACATCACCGTGGTAAAACTGAAGACCAGCGCCTGGGAGATCGTGGTAGTCTCATTCTACCTCGAACCCAAGCCGAAACCGATAGGGCCATACTTGGAGCAGTTGTGCAGTATAGGGCGAAACTTTGGTCCGAGGATCATCATGGCAGGCGACGCCAACGCAAGAAACTCCTGGTGGGGAAGCCGGAAAACTAACAGCAGAGGAACTGAAATGGCTGGCGTTATAGAAGAGTTGGACCTTCAGGTGCTCAACGTCGGCAGTACTCCGACGTTCCACACAGTGCGGGGCACGACGCTGTATACCAGCATTGTGGACGTCACGGTCTGCACCTCGGAGCTGCTCGGTCTGGTGGACGACTGGAAGGTAGAGGAGGGTTTGACAAGCTCGGACCACAATGCGATCACCTTTAGGCTGGGTCTACAGAAAGCTAAAGGCATACAAATTACTAGAACTACCCGTTTATTCAATAGCAGAAAAGCAAACTGGGACCAGTTTCATGAGAAACTGGACCAGTTGCTAACAGATGCAAAACTAAATAAAATAGAAATAGAAAAAACTATAAACTCAGAAAATTTGGAACATTTAACAAAAACATATTTAAATTTAATATTAGAAGCGACAAAAATCAGTATACCCAAAATTAAGCCTTATAGCAGAGTGGACCTACCTTGGTGGTCGGGGGAGCTTGCCAAGCTTAAGAAGGAGGTCGCCACCAGGAAGCGCAGGATCCGATGTGCAGCACCAGTCCGGAGGGAGTTTGTCGTCGGTGAGTACCTGAAGGCAAGAGATGATTATGAGGAAAAGGCCAAAAAAGCACAGACTGAGAGTTGGAAGGAGTTTTGCGGGAAGCAAACCAGGGAGGGACTATGGGAGGGTATTTACAGGGTAATCGGTAGGACTAGGAAGAGGCACGAAGACCTACCTCTGACCAAGGACGGTCGGGTGCTGGATCATCTCCACTCTGCCGAATTGCTGGCAGATACGTTCTATCCCGAGGACAAAAAGGAAGATGACAATGAAGAACATAGGCGGATAAGGGAAGCAGCTGAAAAAGTAAACGAGAGGGGCCATGATGATGAGCATGACCCCCCGTTTACCCAAGAAGAGTTGGACTCCGCTATGCGAAGCTTCAACCCCAAAAAAGCCCCGGGAGTAGATGGCCTCACGGCCGATATCTGCCAGCATACGATCAATCACAACCCGGAGCTTTTCCTAGCACTGGCAAACAAATGCCTTGAGCTGGGCTACTTCCCGGGGATCTGGAAGGAGGCCACAGTCGTGATCCTTAGGAAACCCGGGAAGGAGAGCTATACAGCTCCAAAATCCTATAGGCCGATCGGTTTGTTACCAGTGCTGGGAAAGGTCCTGGAGAAGATGATCATCGGCAGAGTAAAATGGCACATCATACCTAGGCTGAGTACTCGCCAGTACGGATTCATGCCCCAGAAGAGCACGGAGGACTCTCTCTATGACCTAGTTGGATATATCCGTAAAAAATTAGTAGAGCGCAAGATCACCATTATGTTGTCACTAGACATAGAGGGAGCCTTCGATAGCGCATGGTGGCCAGCCATCAGAACCAGACTGGCTGAGGAAAAGTGTCCGGTTAATGTGAGGAGAATCATGGACAGTTACCTTGAAAACCGTAGGGTCAGAGTTAGGTACGCAGGAGAAGAAGTGATTCGGGAGACATCAAAGGGTTGCGTGCAAGGATCTATTGGAGGCCCAATTCTGTGGAACATCCTCCTCGACCCATTACTTAAAGGACTGGTCCAACGAGGGGACTACTGCCAAGCTTTTGCAGATGATGTGGTGCTGGTGTTCGACGGGGACAACACGACGGAGGTCCAGCGACGTGCCAATGATGCCCTCGCCTATGTTCGTCAGTGGGGTGTCAGAAATAAGTTGAGATTCGCGCCGCATAAAACCAACGCTATGCTTATTACGCGAAAACTTAAGTTCGACACCCCGCTGCTGACCATGGGGGGGGTCAACATTGGCATGGTAAATCAGATCAAGATTCTTGGGCTGACTCTTGACAACAAACTTACATTCAACAGCCACGTCGCAGAAGCGTGCAAGAAGGCGTTGAACTTTTATAAGCAGTTGTCAAGAGCAGCCAGAATCAGCTGGGGACTCCACCCCGACGTCATCCGCACCATATATATGGCAGTAGTCGAACCCGTTATAATGTATGCGGCAAGTGCCTGGGCGCCCGCAGCCGCTAAACGGTGTGTTCAAAAGCAGTTAAATGTGGTCCAAAGGGGATTCGTACAGAAACTGTGCAAATCCTACCGCACCGTCTCCTTAAACTCGGCACTGGTGCTGGCTGGGATACTACCCCTCGACCTTCGAATACGTGAGGTAGCTGCCCTTTATGAGGCAAGGAGGGGTGTACCTCAGCCGGTGCTAGGAGATAGGGACGTCGAGCGACGTACCGCATTTGCTGCTATCCCCCACCCGGCGGAGCATATGAGCCTAAAATTCATATGCCTGGCAGACCAACAACAACTTGCAAACCACTGCACACAAGAGGTGCAGATCTACACGGACGGCAGCAAAATCGACGGCAAGGTGGGGGCGGCATTGTCCCTATGGAACAATGGCGCCGAAACCAAATGCCAAAAATGGAAACTGTCGCCCTATTGCACGGTCTACCAGGCGGAATTGCTGGCCATATGCAAAGCCGCGTGTGAGATACAAAAACGCCCCGAAACTACATTCGGCATTTTCAGTGATTCAAGATCATCGCTGGAAACGGTCTCAAACCACCACTCTGTACATCCCCTCGCAGTAGAAACCAGGAAGATCCTGAAATGCCTTAAAAACCAGAACAAAGTTGTCCAATTGTTCTGGATTAAGGCTCACGCAGGACTGGAGGGGAACGAAAGAACTGACCAGTTGGCAAAGGACGCAGCGCTCAAAATTAAAACCAGCCCAAACTACGACCAGTGTCCGGTCTCATTCGTCAAGCGGCAAATCCGTAAGGATACCCTTGACGAATGGAATCGGAGGTACAGGGAGGGTGACACAGCCGGCACGACCAAGATGTTCTTCCCGGACGCCGACCGTGCCTATAAAATAGTTAAAGTTCTAAAACCAACAGGGATAGTTACCCAGATAATGACCGGGCATGGTGGATTTTCCTCATACTTGAATAGATTCAAGTGTAAGGAAAGTCCATCATGCATATGTGACCCCGACCAAGACGAGACCATTATTCACATCTTGACTGACTGCCCAGTCTATGGACTGGAGCGGTATAACGCGGAGCAGGAGATTGAAATGGAGATAGGGTTGGAGAATTTGAGTAAAATTATTGACGATGAGTTCAAAAGGAACAAATTTCTGAAATACAGCGTAAACATAGCTGCAAAAGTAATAAGCAGAAATAAATAGACATCAGGCTAAGTACTGATATTATAAGAATATTATGACAGTAGCCAAAACCATGAAGATAATGTCAAAATCTAAAAATACCTGTAGTAAAATAAGATGTTTTTAAATATTGTTACTAAATAATTATTGTCCCATATTGTAATTGTAATTTATTGTTAACTAGTTTTAAGTATTTTAATAATATTAGAAATTGAAATAAAAATTGTGATAATAGTTTTATAGGGAAACGTAACAATCATACATTGTAATAATTTTTTATATAGCAAATAAAGGCTCGGATCATGTCCGAGGAAACCTAGCTCGCAGACTCCGCCGTAGCGCGGAGAGGTAGGCGCCATAAAAAAAAAAAAAAAAAAACCTAACCTAACCTAACCTAACCTTTTTTTTTTTTTTTTGATCTTGGGGTGGAAAATCCTCATGGATGTCCCCCGCCCCGGGGAGGGCGGGGGGGTCTGTCGGACTCTTACCGACTAAAAACCACCCCGGTGTTCCATCACTCACCTGCGCCGGGGTCGCGGGAACGCGCTATTCTTCCGCAACCCCGGCTGGTGCTGGCCCGCTAGCGCGGGCGCCGTCTCGAGCGGGGGGAGTGAGGTGTTTGACTCCCCCCGCAACGGCTAAGAGGGGCGCGCGTGGAACACTACGCGCCGCCACCTCGGGTCCTGATGTATGGGGGGCGGCGGACGTCCCCGATTCCGTCGCCCCTGGACCCATTTAGGGGGGCTGGAAGAGGGCGTTGTCCGCCCTCCGCCGACGCCCGGTGCGCCTGCTGTGGATCGGGAGGACGGTCTCCACCTCCCTCAACCTTTCCGCAGCCTCCTTCTGGGAGACGACTGTCTCGCAGAAGGAAACCACCGCGTCCCAGGACTCAACGCTGCCGACCATCGAATTAACTACGGCCGGCAGCGACAGGTCACTGCCTACTTCTGAGATGAGGGCACGACGTGGCTCCTCCCAAGCAGCACACTCTGCCAGCGTATGCCACGCCGTGTCCTCCCGGCAGTCGACGCAGTGGTGACACCGTGCGTCCGGCTCCCTGTTTATGCGACACAGGTACTTCCCGAAGCAACCATGCCCCGAAAGCACCTGCGTCGCCCGAAACGTCAGGGAGCCGTGCCTCCTCCCGAACCATTCGTCGAGCACTGGTCGGATCGCCCCGACGGTAGCGAGACCGGGGGAAGGGCGCAAAAGCCTGTCCCGCCACTCAGCCACCAGGACCTCGCGGAGCTGCGACCGACGCAGCTCGATCTCTCGCTGCATCGGTCGCTCGCCCCGCGACCTCGCGTCCTCACGCCACCGATAGAGTGATGCGAGCACCTTCGCCTCCAGGTCCCAGGGCGGGGACCCGGCCAGTGCACAACCCGCCTCGTAGGAGATCGTGCGATACCCCCGAATGACTCTGACGGCCATAGCCCGCTGCGGCTTCCGCAGAACAGCTATGCTACCGGCCGTCAGGTCAGACGCCCAGATCGGCGCTCCGTAGAGCGCCATGGATCGCACGATCCCCATGTAGAGCCGCCTACAGGCGGCGCTCGGGCCCCCCAGATTGGGAAGCAGTGTTGCCAGCGCCCCGGCCGCGCCCAACAACATCGGCGCCAGCCGCCGGAAGTGGGGTCCGAAGTCCCAACGGCTGTCGAGCACCAATCCCAGATATTTCATGGTGGGCTCGACAGCGATCCGGACCCCCCCGACCACAATGTGTGATCCGGCCGGCGGCGCCCGTCGGGGACCATGAAACACCATGGCCTCCGACTTGTTGAGGGACACCTCCAGGCCGAGGCGCCGTATGCGGCTCACCGTCAGTGAGACCGCCGCCGTCGCGAGCAACGCTGCCTCCCTGTGCGAACTCCCCCGGGCCGTGACCAGCGTGTCGTCCGCGTAACACGTCAGGTCCGCGCCCGGCGGGAGTTCGCCCCTTAGCACCCAGTCGTACCCGATGTTTCACAGGAGCGGACCCACGACCGAACCCTGTGGAACACCGCACGACACCTGGCGCTGGTTTCCGCCATCGCGTCCCACGTAGGTGACACACCTCCCGGCTAAGTAAGCCCCAACGATGCGGCGGAGGTAGAGAGGCACGCGATGATACCGCAGTGCCTCTCTAATACAGCTCCAGGGCAGGGTGTTGAAAGCGTTGGAGATGTCTAAAGACACCGCCACCACCACCCCGCCCCGGGACACGGTTTCCTCCGCCAGGAAACCTAACCTAACCTAACTATTTGGGAGCATCTGTTTAGTTAGGTAGAATATCTGCATACACATGAGGCCGAGAAGCCAACCAAAGAAGTATATCAGATATTTTATTTGGGAGCATCTGTTTAGTTAGGTAGAATATCTGCATACACATGAGGCCGAGAAGTCAACCAAAGAAGTATGCCAGATATTTTATTTGGGAGCATCTGTTTAGTTAGGTAGAATATCTGCATACACATGAGGCCGAGAAGCCAACCAAAGGAGTATGCCAGATATTTTATTTGGGAGCATCTGTTTAGTTAGGTAGAATATCTGCATACACATGAGGCCGAGAAGCCAACCAAAGGAGTATGCCAGATATTTTATTTGGGAGCATCTGTTTAGTTAGGTAGAATATCTGCATACACATGAGGCCGAGAAGCCAACCAAAGGAGAATGTCAGATATTTTATTTGGGAGCATCTGTTTAGTTAGGTAGAATATCTGCATACACATGAGGCCGAGAAGCCAACCAAAGGAGTATGCCAGATATTTTACAGGTATGAATGCACATGAGGTCGAAAAGTTTACTTTTAGAAGCATCTGTTTGGTTAGGTAGAATATCTGCATACACATGAGGCCGAGAAGCCAAACGAAGGAGTATGCCAGATATTTTGGAAATAGCATTTGCACATACACGAGGCCTGTAAGCCAACTATGTTTTATGTACTTTGTTAGAATATGAAAATGAATATGTGTGAAAATGACCAATTATTTAGTTTTGATAATTACATGATTTTGAGTTAATGAAGATAAATATGTTTTTGAGTCTATAATGACAAATTATTTAGAATTAATAATGACAAATTATTCAGAATTAATAATCACAAATTATTTTTAGTTGATAGTGACAAAGTAATGATCATTGATTCATTTATTTCGATTATTAATATTGACGATTTTGAATTGACAAATGTAATTCAATTTTTATGATTTATTTTTATGTAATGATTGATTTCATAGTCACTTTGAGATATCAATTATTGTACCTACTTTAGTCGAAATGTTCGTTATGTTTTGATTTAATTGTGCATGAAAAGTCCCGTAAACATAGTTCAACATGAGAGAAATTCAAGGAAGTTTAAAAACTTTAATTTTATTCACAAATTGATGGAACAATTTATTATAGTATATGGCCGAGGCAGTAGATATATTAATTCATAAATTAAGTAATAAATAAGCGTGATTGTATATTTTTGGAGAATTTTATGTTATTGAATTAGATTATTGTTGTACTTATTTATATGAAGTTAGGAGTAAAATACGAGAGGACTCGTAACGTTCAGAATGGCCGACTGTTATCTTTTATTAAAATAGCAATGATATTATTGAAATTAGTACCTCAAATGACTCGTGTTTGATGTCATATTTTAAAAGCCGGATGTTATAATTTTATTGGAGTAGAATTAAAAAGTAGTAATATGACTATGTCTTACATAGCTGAAGTGGCGGCCATTTTAAGCGGATCGGCTCTCATTCGTTTTCTGTACGTTGAATGTTCAACATTGCTGTGAGCTTGGAAGTAATAATTAAATACTGTGATTTATATTATCATATATCTTGTGGTTTATTTTGCCTTCCTATCTCTGAACTTTTTACTAAGGCGGGGTAATTGAATATTATTCATTGCACTTAGGTACAGTTGAAAAACAATATATATTCAGTTACCTGGTAACCATCCGGCTGATGATGACGATGAAAATCAATTAGTGAAGTTATGAGAGTTTTACAATTTATTTTTCATCATCATCATCATCATTTCAGCCGAAAGACGTCCACTGCTGGACATAGGCCTCCCCCAAGCATCGCCACAACGACCGGTCCTGTGCCTTCCGCATCCAGCGGATTCCCGCGACCTTCACCAGGTCGTCGGTCCGCCTTGTGGGGGGCCTACCCACGCTGCGCCTTCCAGTACGCGGTCGCCACTCCAGAACTTTACTGCCCCATCGGCCATCCGTTCTGCGAGCAATGTGCCCCGCCTACTGCCACTTAAGTTTGGTAATTCTTCGGGCTATGTCGGTTACTTTCGTTCTCCTGCGAATCTCCTCATTTCTGATTCGATCACGCAGGGACACTCCGAGCTTGGCCCTCTCCATTGCCCTTTGAGTGACTTTGAGCCTTCTTATCAGGCCCATTGTGAGCGACCACGTTTCAGTACCGTAAGTGGGCCATTCTCAAAAACGGAGTTGAAATTAAAAATTTTTTTTTTTTTTTTTATATGATTCAAAGTAGTTTCAAATGAAAGGTATATTAAGTTACAATACGTTGCATTTATGAGCCGAGCTAAGTCCACTGTAGTTTTTCCAAAAAAGAGGAAAAACAAAAACAGTTCTCCATGGAAGTGACACTGATACACGGAAGTGACATATTTGTAAAATTTGAAGAAAGGATTAATGATTTAATGTGAAATAAAACAGTTTTATAATTAATAACTTCATTAGTTATGTAATAACTTTGGTATTTATTACAATTAGTATTTGTAAGTATGAATTTATACTTAATCACGCTTTTAATATTATAATAGTCTTTATAGGAACAAAAGTCAGTTATAGTCTTCTTAATCGTATCAGTTCACCTGAGTAAGCGTAGCTCATTTGACAGGGTTTTTCAGCAAAAAAAATCTAGTAAAGATTTCGAAGTGAATCATTTAACAATCTCTTCTGCTTTTTAACTTTATTCCGGGTAATTACATCTCTTTTGCCAGCCATTAGTCGAGTATTTTCATCGTTCTCAATTTTTTTTTAAATAGCAACCTTCTTATCTTTTATAGTCTTTAATTCTTTAACTGTGTTCTCATCGTAGTTTTGTGTTTAAGGAATATTTTTATTCACCTTTTCTCTGTTTACTTTCATACCTAATGCGTTTACCTTCTTTTTCAGAGTTGAAATCAACTTTTCTTGGTGTTTCAATTTTTACTTAAAATATACATATCTATTATAGTGATAGCCTAGTGGTTGAACGCTTGCCTTCCATGCAGGAGGGTGTGAGTTCGATCCCGGCCCGTACCTCTGACTTTTCGAATTCATGTGCGGATTTATCTTCGATTATCACTTGCTTTGACGGTGAAGGAAAACATCGTGAGGAAACCTGCACACTTGAGAGTGCTCCATACAGTTCTCGATGGTGTGTGTAGTCCACCAACCCGCACTAGGCCAGCGTGGTGGACTAAGGCCTTGGCCTTCTCGTACTGAGTAGAGGCCCGTGCCCAGCAGTGGGACAGTAAAGGGCTGATTATGTTATGTTTTTATGTTATATCTATTATATTTTGCAGTCTTTAATCCAGTCTTTTTTTGGTATGATGTTTTATTAGAATCACTAGTTGGATAATCAAGAATCCTAGGCGAGTAATTTGCTAGCATAGATGGAGATGGGTCTCTGTACGAAGACGAAAGATGACTTGAAACAGAATGAGATCGTATGTTTGAGATAGAAGGTGAAATTATGCTTGAAACTGAGCGAGCTCGTATGCTTAAAACAGTAGGAGAATGCCTAACTGAAACTGGTTGATTTTCAAT
Organism: Asteroscopus sphinx; assembly: GCA_949699075.1. NCBI lineage: Eukaryota > Metazoa > Arthropoda > Insecta > Lepidoptera > Noctuidae > Asteroscopus > Asteroscopus sphinx. The sequence goes on from OX453018.1 coordinate 54,875, forward strand.
GTCACTTGAAGGCGGTGAGTCTTCAGTCGAGTTAAAAGTCTTTCCCTATATTTTATATTTTCTCTGCATTTTCTTTCCCTCTTACGCCATTCTTTTCTTTGCTTTCTCTGTTTTCTATCTGACATTTAATCAATTGGTATAATTTTCTCTTCCTCTTTTCGCTTTTTATAACGTTCACTTTCCTTAGCTTTCGCCTGTTCATACAACTGTGGATTAGATTTTATATTTTCCCGACGTCACCGCTCGCATTCTTTTTTCATGCGTCTGATCTCTTCCAGACTTTTTTTGGTGGGCGCCATATTTCCTTGGGTCAAGAATATATTACACAGAATTAATAATATAGTATAATTGGAAAATTATTAAAAAGCGATCATAGTATTTCACCTCCATGGACATAAGATCACCTCCGTGGATCTTACCATGGAACGGTAATCCACGTGGGTGACAACCATGGAGGTGACATTTTAAACTTCGATACCGTTTTTTCATAACTTCAAATACTGAATCCAAATAACGACGAAGTACCAAGATACCTGCTATAATGACCCATTATTTTAAGATATTTGATAGATCTTATTTAAATAAACACTATTTGACACATAATCCACAAAAGTGACCAAGATAGCGTCAAAAAAAATCTTACCTTGTAAGCCTGTACTCCAAAACAGTGATCCCAGAAATGACAAACTGTCGAAAATTTTAAAGATGGCGTTGGGTTTGTTGTCTGGATACGTACAGAAACTGTTTTCATTGATTTGAGGAATCGTTGCAGCGTTCAAAAACTACATACACGGAGGTGATGTTTGTATTATGCACAAAAGTTATGAAATATTTAGAATCCGTTATATTTACTATGTTTTAATTGTTTGGTGTTTTTTAGATAGTTCACTTCATTGTATATCGAAAAATAAGACGAATAATTTTATTTATTACTGTTAAATTTCTCTTATTTAAGTCTACATTATCGTAAAATGAGTTTGCACACGACATGGAGGTGACGTTTTCGTCACATTCTTAATGATAATTCAAAAAGATGTATAAATTGTGTAAGTTTTAACAAAAATCCTATTTATATGAACTACCTCCATGAATTATAAATGGAAATGAAATAAGTAATACAAGTATTTTATTTAATAAGATAAATGCACATTTTTTTTTTACAAAAATGAGAATGGCCCAAGTAATTACTGGCAACACACACTGGTCAAAGACCTTCGTCTTGAGACACTGCTGTATTTTGGACGAGAAGATATTGCGTAGCTTCCCGAACGCTGCCCATCCGAGTCGGATTCGACGATTGACCTCTTTCTCGAAGTTGGACTTACCTAGCTGGACAGTTTGTCCTAGGTATACATAATCGTCAACAACTTCGAGTGTAGATTCTCCGATGTTTACGGGAATGGGTGCTATATGGGAATTCGACATAACCTTTGTCTTGTCCATATTCATTTTAAGACCCACTTTATCAGAAGCTCTACTGAGGTCATCGAGCATTGTACCGAGGTCCTCCATGGTCTCAGCCATGACTACTATGTCGTCGGCAAACCGAAGGTGAGTGATGTTCTCGCCGTTTATGTTAATGCCTAGCCCCTTCCAGTCCAGAACCTTGAAGACATCCTCCAATGCAGCAGTGAACAGTTTCGGAGAGATCACATCTCCCTGTCTCACACCTCGCTGCAGAAGGATAGGTTTCGAGGCTTGGTCCTGTAATCGGACTGACATAGTGGCGTTTTCATACAAAGACTTTAACACTTCGATGTACCGATAGTCAATCTGGCACCGTTGAAGAGACTGTAGTACCGCCCAAGTCTCGATCGAATCGAATCGTAGTCCACAAACGCTAAACAAAGAGGCAAGTTATACTCTTCGGTCTTCTGTATAACCTGCCGCAGCGTATGTATGTGGTCTACGGTGCTAAAGCCTTTTCGGAAACCGGCTTGTTCGGGAGGCTGGAAGTCGTCAAACCTGCGCGAAAGACGGTTCGTAATGACTCGCGAAAACAGCTTGTAGACATGGCTCAGAAGTGAGATGGGCCTATAATTCTTCAGTAGAGCATTATCGCCCTTTTTGAAGAAGAGTACCACCACACCTCTGCTCCATGCCTGTGGCGTTCTTCCCTCGAGAATGACGGAATCAAACAGCTTCTGAAGGGACTTAAGGATCGGTTTTCCACCCGCCTTCAGGAGTTCGGCCGTAATTCCGTCATCACCCGGTGCCTTGTTGTTTTTGAGCTGCTTCAGAGCCATCCTAATCTCGTACAGGCTGACGTCCGGGATATCTTCGGTATAGTGTCGGGTCAATCGAGCTCTTGGGTCGTGAGCCCGATTTACAGCGGGTGTCCGGGTGGACGTGTATAACTGTCCATAGAACTTCTCGACCTCCTTCAATAGCTCTGGCTTGGAGGATACGACTCTGCCATCGTCGGTTCTCAGTTTTGCAAGCTGGCTCTGCCCAATAGTCAGGTCTCTTGCGAAGACTTTGGAGCCCTTGTTCTTCTCTATCGCGTCTTTAATACGTTCCGTATTAAATTGGTGTAGGTCACTTTTCAAGGACTTTGAGATCTGTCTATTGAGCTGCCGGTACTTAGTCGCATCATCTGAGGACTGCAGAATCATCTCGCGCCTTTCCGCCATAAGCGCGAGAGTGTGGTCAGAGAGCTTTTTGTTTCTATTTGTACGACGGGTCCTAAAGATCCTAGACCCGACCGTATGGACAGTTTCCACAAACCCATCGTTGTAATCGTCCACCGAGCTCCCTAGGCATTCAAAACGATTCTGAAGTTCGAGCTAAAAGCTCTCGGGGTTTTGGATTTGGATTGGTGCTGGACGGAGCGTAGACTTCATCAGTCGAGATCTTTCCAGCTTGATGTTCAGATTTAATGTGCCTCTTACCAAACGGTGATCGCTTCCGGTTTTGACCGCGTTGATCACAGAGACATCATTGAATATTTGCTTCTTCGTCGACATAATGAAGTCAATCTCATTTTTTGTTACACCATCAGGGCCCAACCAGGTCCACTTCCTATGCTCACGCTTCCTGAAGAAAGAGTTCATCATATAGAGTCCCTCTTTCTCCATAAAGCCGGCCAGTAGATGACCCCGGTGGTTCCGATATCCATATCCAAATTGCCCCACTCGCAGCTCATCATCGTAGCGATTGCCCAGTTTCGCGTTGAAGTCTCCCATGACAACAGTGAAGTGAGTTTTAGAGCCATGCATGGCTCTCGAGATATCCTCATACATGGTCTCCACCTCATCGTCGGGGTGGTTCGAGGTCGGGGCGTATACCTGTATAACCTTCAACGAATACCTTTCGGTTATTCTGAGTATAAGGTACGCCACCCTGGTCGAAACACTCTCGATCTTCACTATGTTGTTCACAAGAGACTTGTGGACGATAAACCCGACACCACCCTGGGAAAGTTGATCGCCCTCCCGGAAATAGAGCAAGTTACCGGATTTGAGGATTATCGTGTCCTCCCCCTCTCTTCGGACTTCAGATAACCCCACGATATCCCATCGTAACCTGCTCAATTCTTCCTCGAGTTCGACAAGCTTCTCGTCGGTCCGCAGTGTACGTGTGTTGTATGCTGCCAGGTCCAGTCTTTTTTTGTTATGGTAGCCGGATCTCTGCCGGGGATTCTTAGCACCCCCTGCCCCGCCGTTACCTAGGCCGCTACCGTAACCAGGGCTAGCGGGGCCGCCGGGGACTAGGGGCCGATTTTTAATTGTGCTTTGCATGAGGGGATATGCCATAATCGCCACGCTTGGCAGGCGGGTTGACGATCGCAGTTGGTTGGTTAAATACTCGGAGGACGCTGCTGCCCATCCTCTGGTGAATCCCTTAGTCGCCTTTTATGACACCCATGAGAAGATATAGGGTGGTGAAATTCTTTGCGTCCGGCACCACACGGACAATTTATTTTTAATAAATATAAATCTTTTTAATTTCTGTAAGATATAAAAAATATGTTGGCTCCAAATTTGCCGCCCCTAAAATCTGCCGCCCTAGGCTTCAGCCTACTCAGCCTGGTGGTAAATCCGCCACTGATAGGGGGCGACCCTATTGCCATTGACCGGGCACAAATCCAGACTCCGGGCTGCTACTGAGAATTAACGGAGCTAACTTGGTCACGTTCAATGCTGCTAAGACCCAAGCGTGCCTTTTTTCTGCTAAACGGAGTCAATTTGAACTTATTCCAACTTTCTGTGATGCATCCGTGCCGATAACTGACCACCTTGAGCTTCTTGGCGTGTCACTAACATCCACCCTCAACTTCGGCTCATACATAGAGTCCAAGGCTCAACTTGCTGCCAAAAAGCTGGGCATCCTCTCTAAGGTGAGTGAGACGGTACTTCAAACCTGAACAGCTGCTCAATTTGTACCAAGCACAAGTTCGGTCCTGTATGGAGTACTGCTCTCATCTCTGTGATGGTTCGGCTAAATATCAACTGGCGGCTCTCGAGTCGATTGAGGCGCGCCAAGAGGCTCGTCGGCGACGACGCGCTGGTCGATGCCGAACTACAAAGTCTCTGTGGTGTATCCAGTTTATACAGTCTATGTAATGAATGTCTAGTTTAGTCTATGGTTACTCTAGGATTCAATAATATGTCGATAGTCTATTAATAGGTCATGTCTGTAATATCTTGTGTGATAATTAATTAAAAGTCTAATGAGTCGAATCCACAAGTATAGTGTCATTTAACAAATCCCACGTAGCCTCCTAAACCCTAAGAACATCAAATTGGCGACGAGGAAGGAAATTTTTGAGAAGAGTCAGTCAGTCAGGTCAGTCAGATTATTAGAAAATGGTGACGCCACAAATGTTTGTCGGTAATTTACCGGTGTTTGACAACACAAATCAAAGTTTTGCAAGTTGGTTGGAAATTTTCGAAGAGTATTGTAATTTAAACAAAATTCCGGCAGACGATGCGACGTCTAGTATTAGGAAATCATTATTTCTAGTACACATTGGAGTCCGCCATCACGAAATGTTAAGAAGTACTTGTCTACCGAATAAACCAAACATGAAGTCAATAACAGAATTAGCGAACATCTTGAAAGAAAAATACGATTCCCCAGGGTTAGAGTCAACTAATAGATATTTGTTTTACCGGAGATTACAAAAAGAGTCAGAAACGGGAACAGAATATATAGCAGCTTTACAGGAGTTAGCATACAAATGCAATTTTGGTACCCATGGAGAAAATGCATGTAGAGATCAGCTTATATGTGGCATCAAGAGCGAAAACATAAGAAAAAAACTATTGGGTGTGTCTAATTTAACATATGAAAATGCCAAGTCAATGTTCCTTCAAGAAGAGTCAGTAGTAAACCAAATGAAAAATATAAGCAGTAATAATATGTCAAATGTCAACAAAGTAAGAAGACAAGTTCATTCAAGTCAAGGTCAGAGTCATAATAATAATATGTTGTCATCAAATAAGTCAAGTCATAATAGAAGCAATACAAGTCAATTGGGTAGTCATCAAAATCTCAAACAAGTTTACCCGGCAAGAGGAATAAATAGTCAGAGAGGAGTAGTCAACCAGCCAAGTTACCTTAGTCATCCGAGTCAAGTCAATCGTCGGAGTCATGTAAGTCACCAAGGTCAAGTAAGTCAAGAATATTGTCAGAATAAATATAGTCATCAAGGTCAGTCATGCTACAGGTGTGGTCGTTATCATAACCCAGCCACATGTCCAGCGCAAGCTTGGAAGTGTTATACATGTCAACGTTTTGGTCATACATCAAAGGTGTGTCGGAATAAAATACCTCAAGTCAATGAAGTCTATTGTAATGAGTCAAACAACACAAGTGTCGATGATGTTGTAAACCAGTTAACCGAGTCCTTTACTGTAAATAATGTTCAAGTTGAGTCTAGATATAAATATTGTCAGAGAAACTGTATTTGTGTGTCTTGTGAAATACCTTGTGATCAAAAATGTGAGTTTTGTACAAATATAAATTTAATTAACCTTAATAGTGTGTCACATATGCCTCAATTGGTACAGGTAAATGCAGATGGTATACTGTTAGATATGGAGATAGACACAGGAGCAGCTATTTCATTAATGTCTTATAACACTTACTTAAGTCATTTTAAAAATCATACTTTGTACCCTTCATATATTAAATTAAATGCTGTGTCAGGTCCAATTACAGTTGCAGGTCAAATTAAAGTTAATGTTACTTATGATAACATAGAACCTCCAAAACAATTGTCTATCATTGTAACTGCAGGGAAAGAGTCTTTTACACCTTTATTAGGAAGAGAGTGGTTAGATATTTTAAATCCACAGTGGAGAAATAATATATTGTCAAAAAATAAGTTTGTCAAGTCAATAAGTCAGTCGGTACAGTATAATAATGAGTCTAGTGTCATACAAAAATTTAAGGAAAATTATCCTAATGTGTTCAGTAAGAATTGTGATTCACACATAAAAGGCTTTGAAGCAAAGTTAACCTTGAAAGAAAATTGTGTTCCAGTATTTCTGAAACCATATCAATTACCATATAACATTGTGAACATAGTCGGTGATAATTTAGATAAGTTGGAAAGAGAAGGAAAAATTTCTAAAGTAGTTCATTCAGATTGGGCATCGCCTCTTGTACCAGTTAAAAAAGTCAATGGTGATTATAGACTTTGTGTCGATTTTAAGCGTTCTGTCAATCCAAATATTAAAGTTGATTGTTATCCACTGCCGAAGCCAGAAGATGTATTTGCTACAATGGCAGGTGGTGAAGTATTTGTTGTGTTAGATTTGTCTGATGCATATACACAGTTATTAATAGATGAAGAGAGTCAAAAATTGTTAACAGTAAATACTCATAAAGGGTTATATAGATATAAACGTCTAATATATGGAATAGCATCAGCGCCAGCTATATTCCAAAAGGTAATGGATCAGATGTTATCAGGTATACCTAATACGGTATGTTATGTCGACGATATTTTAATCAAGGGAAAGAATTATACAGATTGTTATTCAACAGTGATTAAAGTCTTGGAAAAATTAAATAAACATAATGTTCGCATAAATCATGATAAGTGTAAGTGGTTTGTACCATCGGTAGAATATTTAGGTCATATTATTTCAAAGGAAGGTAGGAAACCTAGTCCAAAATTGGTAGAAGCTATTGTTAATGCGAAAAGTCCACAAAATGTCAAAGAGTTAAGGTCATACCTAGGAATGTTAAATTTTTATCATAGTTTCATTGGTAATTTAAGTACATTAGTCAAACCATTACGTCAGTTAACAGAAAATGGTGTTAAATGGAATTGGACACCTGAATGTCAGTCAGCATTTGAATCAAGCAAACAAAAATTGATTAGTAGTGAGATATTAGTCCATTACAATCCAGATTTACCATTAGTGGTATATTCTGATGCAAGTCCAGTCGGTTTAGGAGCAGTGTTGTGTCATGTTATTAATAGTGATGGTAAAACAATTGAAAAACCTGTTGCTTATGCGTCTTGTTCTTTAACTAAAGTTCAGTGTAATTATTCTCAATTAGATAGAGAAGCTCTAGGAGTAATTTATGCAGTCACAAAATTTCATAAATATTTATGGGGAAGAAGGTTTACCCTTGTCACAGACAACTCACCAATTAAACATATATTGCACCCTAGCAAGGGCATACCTACTTTAGCAGCGCAACGGTTGCAACATTGGGCACTGATTCTTGAGAGTTATGATTATAATATAGAACATAGGAAGAGTGATTTTTTAAAGCCCGCAGATGCCTTGTCAAGACTTCCAATTAGTAAAATTGTAGTAGATGTGAATAGTTGTGTTTTATCAGATTATGATATATTACCTATTAATGTGTTTGATATTGCAAGAGAAACCCAGAGTGATCCAGTGTTGGTTAGGGTTGTTCAATTGACCAAGGAAGGTTGGCCTCATTATTGTAAGGAGCCAGCGTTAAGTCCATATTTTAAGATTAGGAATTATATCTCAATGAATGAAAATTGTTTAATGTTTGGGTCAAGATTAATTGTACCTCAAAAATGTCAGCAAAATGTTTTAAATCTTTTACATGAAAGTCATCCAGGCATTGTACGTTCAAAAATGTTAGCAAGATCACTATTTTGGTGGCCTTCTATGTCTACAGATATAGAAACAAAATGTCAGTCTTGTGAGCCATGTGGTATAGTAAATTTTAAACCTTGTAACAATAAATTACCATGGCCTAAAACTTATGTACCTTTTGAAAGAGTTCATATTGATTTCTTTGAGTTTAGAAAACAACATTTTTTAATATATTGTGATACATATTCTAAATGGTTAGATATTAAACATATGTCAAAGTCATGTAAAGCTGAAAATGTAATTGAAGAGTTATGTGGAATATTTTCATATGTAGGGTTACCAGTTGAAATAGTGTCAGATAATGGTCCACCCTTTGATTCACATTCTTTTATTAATTTTTGTTCTAAATTTAATATTAAAGTCACAAAAAGTCCACCATATCATCCTGAAAGTAATGGATATGCAGAAAGAAGTGTTCAGATTGCAAAAAAAGCATTGAGTAAACTTATTTTAGAGAAAAATGATTGTGAGTCGCTTAGTCTTAAAATTAATAAATTTCTAATGAATTATAGGAATACTCAAACAACTACCACTGAAAAATGTCCGAATTCATTGTTATTCTTATATCAGCATAGAACTTTATTGTCAATGTTAAATCCTAATTATAATCCTAAGTCTGTTAATAAGTATCCTAAGACATCAACATTTAATGAAAATGATAATATTTTAATTCGTATGGGGAGAAATGGAGATATTAATAAGGGTATAGTGATAAAGTGTCTTAGTCCAGTTATGTATCTAGTGTCTGTAAATGGTGTAGTTAAGAAGGTTCATTTGAATCAAATGTGTCATGCACCATTGTCAAGTGATATGTCACCCACATGTAATAAGTATCCTAGTTCTTCTATAGTGTATCCTAATGTTGTGTGTCAACCAAGTTTCAGTCCTGTTCAATCCAGTCCCTTTCAATCTAGTCCTATTCAGTCCAGTCCTATTCAGTCTAGTCCTATTCAGTCCATTCCTATTCAGTCTAGTCCTATTCAGTCCAGTCCTATTCAGCCAAGTCCTATTGCATCCCAAGAAGTCTCGTCCGGTCCATCTCCAAGTCCTCAGTCATCCCAAATTTTAAGGAGATCTAATAGAGTCATCCGCCCACCAGTTAAACTAAATTTGTAAGGGGAGGATGTGGTGTATCCAGTTTATACAGTCTATGTAATGAATGTCTAGTTTAGTCTATGGTTACTCTAGGATTCAATAATATGTCGATAGTCTATTAATAGGTCATGTCTGTAATATCTTGTGTGATAATTAATTAAAAGTCTAATGAGTCGAATCCACAAGTATAGTGTCATTTAACAAATCCCACGTAGCCTCCTAAACCCTAAGAACATCAAAGTCTCGAGCATCGGCGCAGAGTTGCTAGCCTATCGGTTTTTTATCGAATGCATTTCGGCGAGTGTGCGTTGGAATTGCACAATTTAATTCCCCCAAGCCCTTTCCATCATCGGACGACCAGACGCACGGCAATGCGCCACCGTTATATGGTAGATATTCCATGCTTACGCACGAACCGGTTTGCTAATAGCTTTATCATGCGTACCGCTAAAGATTGGAATTCCTTGCGTCAGTGTTTCCCGAGAAGTAGGTATAATCTGATGGTCTTCAAGACTCGAGTGAATAGGTTTTTGCTGGGCAAGCGTGCACCATCGTCGACCGCACCATCGCTTAACATCAGGTGAGGTGGCGGTCAAACGCAAGCCCGTTAAGAATAATAAAAAAAAAAAAGCTCCGTTCAGCGATAAGGTGAATGCGAATATGGCGTCCGATTGCGACCAACTAGTTTTTATAAACCGACATGTACGAACTGTTCATGTACTTCGGCGGAAGGGAATCCGTACGCATGCCAACTGCCGTGAGTTAAGTACAGTAAAAACGTTTAAAAAAAAACTAATATAGTTGCTCATTAATTTAATAAAAAAACTTTTTTACAAATTAATAATTTCATTATAATAATAATTATAGGTTACCTGGCCTGCCTAGATAGATCAGACCAATAAGCCTAAAGAGAGGAAATGTGGACAGAGACACTTTTGAAGATTAGGTATTTGAAGAAACTATCACTGTCGCTTTGCTTCAAGTAAGTGAGATAAAGTCAACCGCAGTTCCGACTGAATAGCCGTAGTAAAAATGTCATAATTCGAGGTTTGGCTCTCGACTATTTTCTCCTCTAAAACTGGACCAATTTGAAAGATATTCATAAACTGAATAAGAATAATTTTATTCCTGAATATGTACTTATAATTTTTATCTACACTCGTATCGTAAAATTCGAATTATGAACTCGAAAGTAATGTCATAATGACATACTTTACGCACATGCACCTGTAATGAATTTAAAAAGTTTCATTACGATACAGTTTGCTGAACAAAACAATGCGGTAATTTAATTTTTTTTCCATAACCGCACACTTCAGCCCAACTAGGGAGTTTTTAATGCCACTTCGACCAAACCAAGGAGTTTTCAAACCTTTTTTTTAGCAGTCGTACAGTTTGGCACCAATGAGTACACAAAATTCAGGGTGGCGCCACTAGTCATACATTGAAAATTTTTATCGTATAAAATCGCGTTTTTGGCAGAACTTTGGATTGTCATATTGCTTTTAATTATATTTAAGTGTTTACAGGCATATTTTTTGTATGATAAAACAGAGATTGACGGAATCCTGACGAGGATAGAAAATTAGTTCCGATTATAATGTTTTCGCCAGACTATATTTTATTATCTGTGTAGGCGCGCACCAGCGCGCGTGCGCGGCCGCGCGCCACGGCCTACTGGATTTGGTCATCGTTACTTGTAAATTTATTGTTATTGTTTACGTTATTATTATGGTTTTGTATGTCGAAAGTTTTATTCTGGGCAAAAATATCTGACTACAGCAGTGATATTGAACTGAGGAGAATATGACCCCGCCTGAATTTCTGGATGCAGCAACGTAAATGACGAACAATCTTTTACCAGAGAAATCAAGAAAAACAACGACAATGTTACCAAGATTTTGACTTTGGTATTTTATTTAAAATTGTATGAGTGTAGATAAAATAGTGTATGAAACTGACATAATTAGGTATTAAAACACTCGTGTGATACTATTAAAAACCTCGCCTACGGCTCGGTTTTTAAACTCACACTCGTGTTTTAATAACCCCTATTATGCAACAGTTTCATAAACTACTATTATGCGAGTTTCTTATTGGCGTCTTTAGGCTTACTGGTTTCGGTTAAATGCTGTCAAATAGGAATTTAACATAGAGGTAATACATACACATATTTCATTGTTGCACTTTCTTTCATACATTACTTATTAAAATATGTTTGGATTATTAGATTCATATTTATAACTAACATAATATCGAACGTCGCCTTGACTACCGGCGATCGTCGACAGAAGTAGGTCCGGGGAGCGGCCGCTCCACGCAGCGTGCGGCCCGCTCCGGCGAGCCCGGTCTTTGGCTTGTAGAGTGCGGCCCGGGCCGCTAGGCCTCGTCCGAGTCGGCCGAGCGCAGCGTGCGGCACATGACGTCGTTGGGCCGGCCCAGCGCCAGCGTGCGGCCCGGCGCCGCCACGCTGCTGTCGCGCCGGCGCCGCACGCGCAGCCGCCGCGCGCCCTGCCGCGACTCCAGCGTGACGGCGCGGCGCAGCGCGTGCGGCTCCGTGTGCGCGCGCACGCACAGCGCCAGCGCGGCGTGGAAGTCCAGGTCGGCCGCCAGGCGCAGGCGCGGCGCGGCGCGCAGCTCGGCGCGCGCGCTCAGCTCGCCCCACGCCGTGCGCGCGCGCGCCGCCAGCAGCGCCGCGCCGCCCGCGCGCAGCTCCAGCGCCGCGTGCGCGCTGCGCCACCACAGCGACGCCTGCGCGCGCGCGTCCAGCGCCAGCGCCAGCGCGCCGCGCGCGCGCACGTGCAGCCGCACGCCGCCCAGCAGCGCCGCGCCGCCGCGCGCCTCCGCCAGCGGCCGCAGCGCGCGCAGCACGGGCGTGGCGGCGCTGCCCGCGCCCGCCCACACGTGCGCCAGCAGCTCCGCCTGCGGGACAGTCCGTGAGCCGCGCGCTCCCCGCGCCGCGCCGCCGGGCGCCGAGTGCTCACCTGGCCGCTGAACAGGGCGATGTCGGGCATGCGCACGCCGCCCACGGCGAGGCCGAGCCCGCCGCCGGCCTCCTCGGGGGCCTCGTCTGCGCCCTCCGCGGTCGCGTCGCTGCTACCACCACCGAACGCTTCGAGACCTCGGCTCCACACTTCCACCTACAAAATATATTTAAATACGTATTATAACCGAGTTAAAGTCATCGAATGAATAGTTTCAAGAAGCAAATGAAATGCAGCGCAAGTGACCGTTAGCGCGTCGAAGGTGTGGTCATCGTGGTCGTGGGCGAGCAGGCGCACGACGCCGCGCCGCAGCAGCCCCGCGCGCGCCACCTGCACGGACTGCAGCTGCGCGCGCCAGCCCGCGGCGTGCCAGCCCGTGCCGCGCACCAGCACCGACGACGTGCCGCCGTGCGCCTGCGCGTCCCAGCCGCGCAGCGCGGGCTCCAGCAGGCCGGGCAGCGCGCGCAGCGGCGCGTGGCGCGGCGCCAGCGCGGCCATGCGCTGCCACAGCACGCGGCGCAGCTCGTGCGGGCCGCGCTCGTGCAGCGCGTACGCCAGGCCCGCCAGCGGCGCCGGCAGCTCGGCGCGCCGCTCCACCACCAGGTCCAGCGCGGCGGCGCGCAGCTCCAGCGCCGCGCGCTCGTCCAGCGCCAGCGCGCCCAGGCGGTCCAGGCGCGCGAAGGTGAGCGCGCGCTCCGGCAGCGCCTGCAGCGCGTCCAACGCCGCCAGCGCCGGCGCGCCGCCGCGCTCCGCGTGCTCCAGCAGCAGGTCGGCGGTGTCGGCGCGCCGCAGGTTGGCGAGCGCGCGCAGGCGCGTGACGCGGCAGCGCTCGTCCTTGCAGCGCGCCAGGCCGCGCGCCAGCACGTCGCGCACGCGCTGCGCGGCGGCGGGCGCGGCGGCGGCGGCGGCGGCGGCGGCCAGCAGCGCGGCGTCGGCCACGGCGCGCGCGCGGGCCTCCTCGGCCAGGCGCAGCAGCTCCAGCACGGCCGCGTCGTGGGGCGCGGGCGCCAGCGCGAAGCCGGCCAGGTAGGCGAGCGCCAGCTCCTGCAGCGGCTCGCGCGCGCCCAGCTGCAGGAAGGCGGCGGCGGCGGCGTGCGCGGCGCGCGTGCCCGCCAGCCCCAGCGCGCGGCACAGCCCCGGCCTGCGCGACACGACACATTAGCACGCGCGGCGCGGCGACGCGACGGCGCGGCGGACACTTACAGCGCGTCGTGCATGTCGTCGCGCCGCAGCAGCTGCAGCAGCGCGGAGCTGTTGGCGCTGCGCAGCGGCGGCAGCAGCTGCAGCACGGCGCCGGCGGCCTCACTGCCGCCCCCCTCGCCCGCGCCCTCCCCCACCAGCGCCGCGCGGTTCACTTGCAGCGCTGTGGATAGTTCCTGACAGAACACAAAGTCGATATATAAATCGATTGGATTCAAAAGTCGAAAATCCATTTATTTATAAAAAAAACTATATGAGTTCTGGGACACAGTAGAAGTTAAACTTCAACGGACAAGTAGAAAAAAGAATAGCAATGGACAAGTGACAAAACGATTTGCAACAAAATTTTAACTTGAAGTTTAACTGGCAGATTGAACTTGTCCAATTTCAAAACGTTACTTAGGTACTTACCTATTACCTATGGATTTCGCCATGATTTTTTACGTGTTTACGTGGGACACTCAGAAAGTTTTGCGAAACTAAAAAAAATTGTTCTATACGTACATATATTTTTATCAAATCTTTTCAAAGTACTTTCCACCAGCCTCTATACAAAGATTCATGCGCCTAAACCAGTTTTCAAAACACTTTTTCCAGTCCGCCGCAGACACCTCGTTTACAGCCTGCTCGAACGCAGCCAGCGCATCTTCCGGCGACGAAAATTGTATCCCTTTGAGCTGATTTTTTATTTTTGGGAATAAAAAGAAGTCACACGGTGCTAGATCAGGGCTGTAAGGAGGGTGACCCAGGAGTTTGACTGGCGTGCTGTCCAGGAAGTCCCTCGTTTTGAGTGCGGTGTGCGCAGGTGCATTGTCGTGGTGGAGCAGTAGCCCGCGGAGCCCTGTGTTTGGTCGCTTGTTGCTTATAACAGAGAAAACTTCTGGCAAACATTTGGTAGTATACCATTCGGCATTAATGCTTCTTTGATCCCGTAAGGGAATTGATACCAAGTGGCCAGTCAAATTAAAAAAGCTAGCGATCAAAATCTTACCCCCGCTTCTAGATCGCTTCACTTTGGTAGGCGTTGGCTCATTTTGAAACACCCAAACAGTCGACTGGCGCTTGGTTTCTGGGTCGTATTGATAAATCCAGGACTCATCACCTGTAACGATGTCGTAAACACGCCGAGACGAGCCTGCTTCAAATTTGTTAAGCATATCACGGCACCATTCCACCCGGGCCTGCTTCTGAGCATCGGTGAGGTTGTGCGACACCCAGCGTGATACTATCCTCCTCACGCGAAGATGGCTGTGTAGAATCTCGTGAACGCTTCCCGATCCAATCTTCAATATGTGTTGAATCTCCTGATATGTAATTCGCCTATTGTCTTGGATTAAATTTTTCACTGCTAGCACGTTTTCTTCGGTAACAGCCGTCAAAGGGCGACCGCTTCTTTCGTCATCCCCCAAAGTTGGTCGACCGCGCTTGAATTCGTTATACCAACGATACACGGTTGCCTTGGAAGGGCCTTCATCCATGAATGCCATTTGAAGTCTATCGTACGATTCATCCGGTTTCAGGCGACACTTGAAATCGTATAAAATCATAGCTCTAAAATGTTCCCGGCGCAGATCCATATTTCAGTGAGACACAATACATTGAATTAACTCGCAAAAAATGTGGAGGGAAATTTTGAAATTGGAACTCACTTTTTTTTACTTATAAATAATCATATTTTCGAAAAACATTATAACTGGCCAGTCTCCCATATATAAAAACTTTTTTTCGCAATACTTTCTGAGGGGCCTGGTACTATACGGCAAAGATATTGAATTCTTCAGCCTACTTAAAACGTTTTGAAAATTTAACTACAGGTTAAACAAAAAAAAGTTGAAATTAGGTAGTAGTTATAATAAAACAAGCTTAACCGGATTACATCACATAGACGTTTCAAAAGCTTTGCAATATTTGTGGTTGCAAAGAAACATCCTAATTTTAATAGAGATGATGGTTCGCAGTTACCACCTGTTTGGAACCCAGTTCTAAAAATAATCAAGTCCCAAACAGCATGCAACACTGTAAAAGATAATGATATTGTGAGTGATTACCGCGTGCATCTAAAGATTTTAATTAATAAAAATTGTATGGTAGATTAAAGTCCGTGTAGTGCCGGACTTAAAGAATTGCACCACCCTTATCTCTTCTCATGGGTGTCGTAAAAGGCGACTAAGGGATTCACCAGAAGATGGGCAGCAGCGTTCTCTGAGTATTTAACCAAACAACTGTGATCGCCAACCAATGCTTAAAATGACGAGATTTATAAAAGTAGGTACTTGAAACATACTTTACATATTGAATGTAAAGTATGTTATCGAATGTAAAGTGTGTTTCAAGTACTTTTATAAATCTGTATTATGACTTTATTATATTTCTTAAAAGTTACTAATATAATAATGTCGAATGTCCAAATGATCGAACGTTCATAATACCTAATGCTCAAAATATGAACGCTCAATACATCGTATTCAATAGTGTTCAGAATATGTAATGTTTAATGAGATTGAATGACGACACAGAGTGAGATAATACAATACGAGGCTAGTTCCAGTGAGTTTATCAGTAGCGGGCGCGACCCCGCGACCCCGGCTTATCACCTGCTGGTCGGGCGCGGCCGGCGCGTCGGCCAGCGCCAGCGGCAGCGCGCGCAGCCCGCCCGGCAGCGCGTGCAGCGCGGCGCGCAGCGAGGCGGCGGCGGGGGGCGCGGGGCGCGCGGCCAGGCGGCGCAGCGTGTGCCACGAGCGCGCCTTGAGCCCCAGCGCGCCGGGGCCCAGCGCCAGCAGCTCGTCGGCGTGCAGCGCCAGCAGCGCGTCGCGCGCGCCGCTCAGCGAGTAGCGCGCCACGCGCCGCGCGCCGCTCAGCGCGCCGCCCGCGCCGTCCTCCGAGCAGCCCCTCTGCAACACACCCGCCATGAACACTCCAACAGCTAGCTAAATTATATTTTTAAATAATTGTGTACACACAATCATTATTGCGTTTATTATTATTACCATAGAATGTCATTATATTTATGTTATACTTAGTTCCAAATGTCATTGGTCAATATACATACTAGCTATTAATTCCTATCTTAATTTATTTGACTATTTTAGGGTTTCATACCTCAAAAACAACTGTAACTTCCGTGTTTTATTGTAATTATTTTGAGTGTGATATTCGTATGCATGTCGTGTTCACACCTAGAAGGCCGTTCGACTACCATGATTTTCCGCACATGTTATTTATTAAATATAATGTCGTAACGTCCAGTTTGCGAACCTAATAAAAAAAACTGGTACCCTTACAGGATCACTTTGTTGTCCATCTGTCTGTCAAGAATTTTTATATTAGCAACGGGTAGAGTTATGAAGTTCAAATTAATATCAATTACTAAGGTCAACAGCTCCTTGAAGTAAGAAAATTCAAGCTTCTAAGTCAACACAATCAAAGGATATGACCATATAAGTCACATATTTTGATGCCTACTTGCTCACTCCACTCATCAAAACTTATTTCCGAAAAATGTATTGCAGTATTCTCATATATACTAACATGACACTGTAATCAACAACAGTATAATTAGTATCCATTCTGTCGACAAAACTTGAAAAAAATTAAATTGTATATTAGTTTTACATATTTTTTTTATTTTATTGTAAGAAATATTATCAATATTAATCTAAATATCATTTAATTTAGTATTGAATTAATTTGTTGTACCTACTTACAAGTAAGTTATCATGTTTTAATGTAGAAATTCAGACACAATGTAAATTTTTATTGAATAAATGAATTATTTAATCAGTCCATTATTTGTAACAGTAGTAATGGCAAGCTCCATGTTATTACGTTTTTATAATTCCAGGTTCTTGTTATTTTATAAAAGAAGTAGTAATTTCCATATAAACAGTAGTACATAGTTTTTATTGGCAGGTACACAAATTAAAATTCGTCACACTTATGTGACTGGCCAGTAACCGGTGTGGGTACTCACCTTGATTTTTCTAAACTCCTCTGTGGAGATTGTCTCGTAGAGGACCAGGCAGGGGCCCGACACATCTGTCTCATTGCGCTCACCGTCCAATACTTGGAACTAATATACATTAAAACATTAGGCTTTTACAAATTTAAAAACAAAATGGACAATCACAATATCTTGTAAGAAACTTCACACCTGAAACAGACTGAGTATCGCTTTCTTGTAGTTTAGCACATCTGGAAGCTCGCTGGGGTTAAGATAGGCCTTCTCGATCAAGCCGTGGCTCCAGTGAGCATAGAAGGAGGTGTCGCTGTACGAGTCCCACACAGAGTCGTACGGCATGAAATCTGCGTTGACATGCTTCCCTCTCAGATACAGTTTCGGGGAGAGCAACTAAAACAATGAAGATGAAAGTGAGCGACGAAGGGCGCAGTGGCGGCGGTGGTGGCGGCGGCTGAGGCACCGACCTGGAAGTGCAGCAGCGCGTCGGCGCGCGCCGCCCACAGCGGGCGCAGGCGCAGCGTGGCGCGCAGCTGGTAGCCCACGTCGCGGTCGGCGCGCGCCGCGTCGTTCAGCAGCACGGCGGAGCGCAGCTCGTAGTCCGCCGCGCCCAGCAGCGCGGGCCCCTCCGCACCCGGCCCCGCCGCGCCCGCCAGCGCCGCCGCGCACAGCACCAGCCACCAGCACATCGCACTTACACTGCTTCTATCAACTGACGACAACTACTCATAACACTTCTAGCGGCGCGAGCGCTCCATTCAAACAGGAAACGGGACGTCGGAGTCGAACGTTGTCATTCAAGTTTCAACTAGTGCTTGAATACTATCGATAGTGAAATATCATCGCTGACTATCGATACTTTAGAATTTTTACTTGAAAACAAGTTTCTGGAGATTCAAAGTATAAAATTATAATTTTAATTTTAAAATTATAATTATTAAAATTATAATTTTATACTTTGAATCTTCTTGAAACTAGTTTCAAATGGCTAAGATCCTACGCATACATATCATTAAGATGCCACATACCAGCTACCTCTATGCCTTCTGAACGAGTGTATTCAGCGGTAGGGACTATTCTTCCACAAAAGAGATATATATATTCTTGTTTTCCCAAAAAAATATCAGTATTCGATTAATTTACAAAATAAATCGAACAACGATTTACTTTGGTGAAAACTATGTGTATTTTTCTTCATTATTTGATTTGACGGTTAGGAAGAATTGGTTAGAATTCTTGATTTTAAGTATTTTTTGTTTATTCTCTTGTTATTTCTTTTTCAAATAGATAGTTCTTATTCTTTTACAACATGTTTTTATTTTTAGATAGTTTTTTTAAAACTATCGATAGTATCCGACCGACCACTACATTGAACTGATGTCACATCTCTAGTATGTCTGTGACTGACGTTGACGTTTGTGATTATTGATTATCTTTGTGACAGCGAGCTGCGCAGACGGCGATGCCGAGGCCGCGTTCAAAGAGAATATAGCTGCGTTCAGTATTATCGTCCGACGACGCCCGGAGCATACTTTTGTCGTTACTCGTTCAGATACACAGAGCGATCCGAAACGAACGCCCAAGGAATGGTAATACTGAACGCGGCCCGTGGCAAAGAGTATATAATCACTACGTTCTAGCCCGTGGCGAGACGCAGTGGCGATGGAGGGTTACGTAGTGACCGTAGTGTTGCCGATCGATAGTCTATCAATAGTCCACGAAAAAACAATAGTATCGATAGACTCGCGATATTTCGAATCTACGACAACTCGACCTCGACAATTCGACCCCGTAAACTCGACTCCGACAGCTCGACCCCGTACCTAAACTTATTCCTCCTAGCCTTAAACTCATCCCATAACAACACACATACATATACCTACCTACATATAACATCAGACCTGTATTCCCCAAAGGGGTGGGCAGGTGTAGGTACAGTACACCCACATACATGCTGAAATTTTAATGGCTTCTTCCCCGAAAAGGGGTCATTGTACCTACTCATCATTATGAACAACTTTTACTATGGGACCAACCCTGATATCGCGAAAAAAAATCAGGTGGTCCCTGAACTAAACTGATTTATTTTTCGCGATTTCAGGTTTGGTCTCATAGTAAAAGTTGTTCATACCGTGGTGGCACCAGTAATGGACACTGACCCAATAATGGACACATAAAACTTTAATGGCCTATACTAAGGGTAGAAATAGTCTCACTATAATGAAAACATCTAGGGTTGAAAGGCTACTCATCTGTCTGCCATTTCGACATGCGACACACAGTGTCGGACAAATCGATTCATAATAGTGAGATGATAGAATTAATCGAGACCTACTAAGAAATCGTTTAGGAGGTTGGTCTAGATTTTTGTTATTTATTTATTTTTCCCGAACGTCATTTTGTTTTACATTGATTTTATGGAAAATATACTAAATTGTACACATATTTTTGAAGGAACATGAGCGCTAAGTTTCTTGTGAACCGTTTATAGGGGGGTGTCCATTACTGGCATGTATAATTTCTATAAACTCAGTGATGGACACGTGTCGAAGCTTATGTTTTTGAGTACATATCAAGTTTTTGTTTTGATTATCTTTAAAATGTTATGAGGATATAGAGACTCATGTAGTAGTCATAGTAGTCATGGCTGAGACCATGGAGGACCTCGGTACAATGCTCGATGACCTCAGTAGAGCTTCTGATAGAGTGGGTCTTAAAATGAATATGGACAAGACAAAGTTTATGTTGAATGGACAAGACAAAGGTTATGTTGAATTCCCATACAGCACCCATTCCCGTAAACATCGGAGAATCTACACTCGAAGTTGTTGACGATTATGTATACCTAGGACAAACTGTCCAGCTAGGTAAGTCCAACTTCGAGAAAGAGGTCAATCGTCGAATCTGACTCGGTTGGGCAGCGTTCGGGAAGCTACGCAATATCTTCTCGTCCAAAATACCGCAGTGTCTCAAGACGAAAGTCTTTGACCAGTGTGTGTTGCCAGTAATTACTTACGGTACTGAAACGTGGTCGCTCACAATGGGCCTGATAAGAAGGCTCAAAGTCACTCAAAGGGCAATGGAGAGGGCTATGCTCGGAGTGTCCCTGCGTGATCGAATCAGAAATGAGGAGATTCGCAGGAGAACGAAAGTAACCGACATAGCCCGAAGAATTACCAAACTTACGTGGCAGTGGGCGGGGCACATTGCTCGCAGAACGGATGGCCGATGGGGCAGTAAAGTTCTGGAGTGGCGACCGCGTACTGGAAGGCGCAGCGTTGGTAGGCCCCCCACAGGGCGGACCGACGACCTGGTGAAGGTCGCGGGAATCCGCTGGATGCGGAAGGCACAGGACCGGTCGTTGTGGCGATGCTTGGGGAAGGCCTATGTCCAGCAGTGGACGTCTTTCGGCTGAAATGATGATGATGATGAATGATAGAGACTTGTTATAAAATTTGATTAAAATGAAGACTAACTACCACTAATGGACACCATGTCCATAACTGGGTGTCCATTACTGGAATTTTAATGTTGTTTAGAAGATGACGCCAAGAAAATAGTGCATGCTTAAAAATATGGGCGATGCCATTGCAGCTGTGCAAGGCGGTGCACTGATCTGATGGCCACTGCAGCCAAGCACTTTTGAGCGGGACCGTTGCGGTGCTCTCGCCAGGTAAGCCGCTGACGAGCCGCTGGACGTCCCTTAAGTGCCGCTGTTCTCGGGAACGCTTGAAGACTGCTGAGGGCAGGGGCGAGGGGGTGACGAAATAAAACCCAACTCTTGAATACAGGAATCTTCAGGGAGTGTTCTTCTAGGCTTCTATTTCAGGATTTCTTCTATTAAAGTACTGGACCGATGACTACGAGTTCCTGAAGGGAACATGGTTACTAACGTACTACGATACTTTACCGTATCGAGCCCCGCGAGAACACTCACTGTTTTCTTTATTAAAAATACATAACTTTCACTACGGTTACAGCGGTTACAACGAGTTTTCTATGTCTATTCTATTGGTAATCGCTATAAACTATATATCGTTGGAAAGTACATAGAATTCCCTACGTGTTAGTATATAATGTACTATAACTTTATTTATTCATTCTATAAATTTTTTGATAGAAGCGTAAATTCACTCGCGAAACTATGCCTTGTCTAACTTTTCCCGGTCTATTATTCTATGTCTATGTAACTTATCCGGACAAACTATACTATATTGGCTTGAGAGCCATCTGGACTGTCTATTGAAACTATTTTTGTCCGGATAAGGCTGCCAGACAAGACACAATTCGCCCTTTCATATGAGCTTCTTAAAACTATACAAACACTTATAAAATCTATCAAACTAACACGATAATCGAAACAGGAATTCTATAAAACTATTTTATATATCTATGTAACTGTATTATTATTATAATTCAAAGAAAAATACGAAAGAAACTTAACTATAAAATATACGTATAACTACTTATAACTAGGCTTATCGTATATTACGTACTATGGAAACACTATGAACTGCGCTAAAACACTGATTAAGTTAAAGTCTTTCGAATCAAATATCTATTTACACTATCACTCGCGTATGGGGACGCGCTGTCGCGAACATCTCTCCCGCCGTGCAGTGTAGTGACGACTCGGCGGCGCGGAGCTGCATCTCTGTCCGGTGAGCGACGACTTCTACTTGGGCAGCGGCACGATCTTCTTTGTTGGCCGCTTCAGGATGCCGCCGGCGGTGCGTACTTCGACGGTGCGGATCTCGCCGTCGGCGCCGGGATACACAGCTACTATTCTGCCCCGCGGCCAGGTGTTGCGAGGCAGCTGACTATCTGCGATGAGCACTGGGTCGCCGACTTGAAGTGCGGAGCCGCGAGCGTGCGGATCACGCCGATGCTGTAGGTCCGGGAGGTACTCCCGTATCCATCGACGCCAAAACATGTCTGCGAGTATCTGTGAGTGGCGCCAATGTCGTCTGCCGATCAGGTCCTGTTCGTCGAAGGTGCCAGGATTCGGGAGTCTAGCCGATCCACCGAGTAGAAAGTGGTTCGGCGTGATCGCTTCGTCGTCTTGACTCTCTACGGATACGTGGGTCAGTGGTCTGCTATTCACAGTGTATTCAGCTTCGCAGAGCAGCGTCGATAAGACTTCTTCGTTCGGGTGACGCTCATGAAGAACAGTGTACAGTGCAGTCTTCACAGATCTGACGAGTCTTTCCCACGCTCCTCCCATGAACGGTGCTGATGGGGTGATGAATCGCCATACTATTCCGCGTCGACTGGCCTCCTGTCGCAGCGCATCTCGTAGCTCCTTGTCCGCTCCGTGCATGTTCGTGCCGTTGTCTGAATAGATCTCGGTGGGGCATCCTCGACGTGCTGCGAATCGGCGTAGCGCTAGTACGGTGGAGTCTGCGCTGAGGTTAGCGGCGATTTCTAAGTGTACCGCTCTCGTAGTGAGACACGTGAAAAGTGCTACGTATCTCTTTTGATGTTGACGACCCACGGTGACTGACAAAGGACCGAAGTAGTCTAGCCCAGTGTATGTAAACGGTCTCTGGTGGTGCGCGAGACGCGTCTTTGGATGGTCGCCCGTCGCTGGTTCCGGCGGCTGTGCCCTCTTGATGCGGCACTGGAGGCACTGACGAATGACCTTTTTCGTTGTCGGTCGGAGTCTCACGATCCAGTAGCGCTGTCGTATCTCATTGATCGTGAGTTCTGTCCCACTGTGTTGGAGGCTGCGGTGTGTCCAGTCTATGTACAACTGCGTTATGCGGTGGTCGCCATCCAGGACAGGTGGGCTTCTTACTGTGTCTGGCACCCCTGTGAGAGCAGCGATGCGACTTCGAAGTACTATCAGTTGATCCTTCATTTCGACTTGTAGTGGGTGCAGGCGGCTGTCTTTGGTGACGCTCCTATTTGCGATGAGGTCCACAAGTTCCTTTTCGAAAGCGTCTTCCTGCACGGTGCGAACTAGGATCTTCTCAGCTTCACGAATATACTCTGCTTCGAGTATGACGAATCTTCTAGCTGTGGAGTCTGTTGGGACGGGTTTCTTTACTGGCAATTGCGCCGTCTTTTTCTGTCTTCTCCAATCTGGGTCTTTTTCTTCGTTCTTTTTTGTTCTCTTGTACAAGGTTCTTTCCTTGCTTTTTCGACACAGGGCGATGAACTTGAGAACGGTTGCTGTGGCCCGCAATAGGCGTTCCCATTTGGAGAACCGGCTTGAGTCTGGGACTGCTTCTTTTATCTTCTCTATGGTGATGTCCTTGGAGAGCGTGAGAGTTCTCTCTTCCCCTGTCGGCTCGGTCGCTATATTCTTTTCCGCAGGCCAGGTCGATGGATGATCGTAAAGGAATGCTGGTCCGCGGTACCATTGGTGCTCGGAGTCAAAATTGGCTGGAACATTGCGAGTTGCTGCGTCGGCTATATTCAGTTTTGTAGGTATCCAATGCCAATCTTCTACTCTACTATTTTCTTCGATGGCTGCTAGACGGTGAGCGACGAACGGTTTGTATACTCTTGCCCCTTTCTTGATCCACGTGATGACGGTTCTGCTGTCGGTCCAGTAACTGACTGATTCCGGTTTTATTCTATGCTCTTGTATTATGGCCGTAGCAACGCGGCTTCCCATCACAGCTGCTTGTAGCTCTAGGCGAGGTATAGATGTCAGTTTCAATGGAGCTACTTTCGCCTTGGCCATGACGAGGCTGACGTGGACGCTGTCGTCTGAGGTGGTTGCCCTCCAGTACACTGCGGTTGCATAGGCGGATTCACTGGCATCAGTGAACACGTGGATCTGGACACTGACGGCGTTGCTGTAGCCGGGGTAACATCTGGGGAAGTTGACGTTCTTGAGCTGTTGCAGGTGGGACATCCAGTCTGTCCACTGTGCGGCCAGATCTTCATCTATTTCTTGATCCCAGTCGATTCCTCGTCTCCAGGCTTCTTGTAAAATTTGCTTAGCTCGAATGGTGACAGGCGAAGCGAGGCCGAGGGGATCGTAGAGCGACATTACAATTTTTAGCGCCTCTCTCTTGGTTGGAGCTTTTTTCTTCAATATGTCGGGTGGAAGACGAGCGAGCTTGAGGTTAAAGCTCAACTGATCTGTCGATGGCTTCCAGATAATCCCGAGAATCTTCTCTTCACTATGGCTCCCTAAGGCGATTGTTTCTGTTGGCTTCTGTTCTGGCTCCAGTTCATGAAGTACTGTGTGGGAATTAGATACCCATTTTCTGAGGTCAAATCGCGCCTGTCTGTGAATATTGCGGACGGTCTTTGCTATGTGCGTTGCCTCTTCTTCTGTCGGAAAACTATCTAAATAATCGTCCATGTAATGGTTGCTGACTATGGCTTCTACTGCTTCCGGGTGCTTGTCGATGTGCTGGGTTGCGTTCCAGTTCTTGGCGAAAATGGCTGTACAGGGCGAACTGGCTGCGCCGAATATAATGGATGTCATACGGTATTCTTCTGGAGCTCCCTCCCGCCGGTGTCCTCTCCATAGGTATCGGAGTGCGTCTCTATCCTCTGGTCGCACCTTGACTTGCATAAACATTTCCGCTATATCGGCGGAGACGGCGACGTGATGACGGCGGAATCGCATCATGACACCGGGCAGAGATTGCAGCAGGTCTGGTCCCGTAAGCAGGAAATCGTTGAGGGACATCCCTTTCGTTTTGGCGGTGGCATCGTGCACTATTCGGAACTTTTCAGGCTTTATGGGGTTATGGACGTCAAAATGCGGCAAGTACCATGTCCTCTCGGGAGTAATGGTCTTCGGAGCCTTCTCTGCATATCCTTTCTGGGTGAGAGACTCCATTTGCTCTGTATATTTTTTCTTGAGAGCCGGATCGCGTTCCAGTTTTCTTTCTATGGAGACAAGTCTTCTCAGGGCTGTCTCGTAGCTATCTGGCATCTGGACGTTCTGATTCTTCCACAGGAGCGCCGTTTGTACGTGTCCGCTATCTAGCTGTTCTGTGTGTTTCTTCAATATGTCTTCCGCCTTCTTCTCAGGATCGGAATTCGGTCGGCGCGGGTTGATGATCAGGGATTCGAGGGCGAAGAAATCCCGCAGTTGCTGTTCGAGTTTCTCTTCGCTGGTAGCTATGTGGTTGACGAAGTGTACTTGTTGACCTAGTGTTCGAGTGTGGGCCCCATGTAGTACCCAGCCCAGTGGGGTGAGCGATGCCACTGGCTGGTGTTTAGGTCCTCTTCGGATCTCTGTTGCCAAGAGCAAGTGCCAATTGTCCTGGCCTATAAGTAGCTGTGGGGTGCCCGCTTCGTAGGTTAGCTGTCCTTTCAGGTCTTGAAGATGTTCACACTCCGCGACATCTTCCTCGCTGATTGTCTGTGGCGCCAAGTGGAATTCTGGAATGGTGCGTGCCCTGAATGGCACTCTATTGTCTCGTGCATCGCTGAGCGTGACGTCGACTCTTCGAGAACCTGGCGTATTTATGGTGATGTTCCCGATCGCTGCTATCTTCAATGGTTCCAGAATGCCTTCTGCTCCAACCTGCTTAACTATTTCGTCGGCGATTAGGGACACTGTTGATCCATCGTCGAGAAGCGCATGAGTGGATACTTCTCCCGCCGGTCCGACGACTCGAACTGGTACTATCTTCAAATATGCATGGCTGGAGCACGATCTTGAACTAGCCACTGTTTCTTTTGCTTCGGTTCTATCTTCTATTGTCTTGGCTTTTCTATCGAAGTGAAGAAGTTGATTGTGCGTGGCGGTGCATCCTGCTACTCCGCACTTCCTGCGTTTGCATGTGTGTCCCTGTGTTCTATTTCGCAGGCAACGATAGCACATATTGTTCTTCTTCGCCAGCTCCCATCTCTTATCTGTGGAAGCTTCTTTAAATTTTGAACACACGGATGCGTAGTGTCCATCTTTTTCACACAAGCGGCACTTTGGAGCACTTCTTTCTATTGCTGTATGCGTCCTTTGGGTGACGCGTCGATTCGCCTGTGGTTCTACTATGTTCTCTGGAGGTGCGAAGGCGCTGCAGAATCGGGCTTGCTCAGTCACGAACTCGCTGAACAAGCTGAGGTCCGGTGTGGAGTGGTGTTTTTCTGTGTAGATTCTATACCACTGCACTCGTAGCGAATTGGGCAGCTTCTCGGTGAGTGTTCGTAGCAGCTCTGCGTTTATCAAATAATGTTCTTTCTTCAGGGCTCGTAGGGTGACGACGCCAGTTCTGACTCGGCTTGCGAACGTACAAATGTCCTTCGGTGCTTCGCTGCAACGAGGTAGGCTTCGAAGCTTGTCGGTCTCCGCTTGGGCTATCGAATCTGGACGGCCGAATTGTAGCTCCAATTCCTTCATTATGTCGTCTGGCTTGGCGTGTCCAATGAGCTCCGAACTGACAGTTTCAAGCGCTCTTCCTCGCAGGCTCCTCCTCAATCTTGCTGTGTTTTCTACGTCGTTGAAATAACCACGCGTAGTTTCGTAAATGGCGCGAAACGAAAGCCATTCCGTGTGTGCTCCACTAAAATTCGGCAAGGTCATGATGACCTTCGATGCTGTGGGGTTGTGTTGGGTCCAGGTCGCATCCATATTCTTCTTGTCTGCGAGTGCGGATATTGCCGATGTCAGCTCCGATATGAAAGGGCGAAGTGTGTCTTCTGCTTTACTATGCTCTCCTATTTTGAGAGGTGTGACGTTCCCCTTCGGTTTGTTGCTTGCTGTATCCGCTGCTATCGATGCTCGAGGCTGGAGGTCTGCAGGTTCTATGTCCACCGGGAGAGCCTGTGGCGCGTTGCGCGAATGTCGAATTTCTCCCTCGGCGGCGGTGACTTCCTTCGAGCTGGGTTCTGGACGTTCCACTTCTATCAGTGTTCGGGGTCGGAGGTCTTCAGGTTCTATGTCCACCGGGTGAGGCTGTGGCGCGTTGCCCGAAAGTCTATTGTCTCCCTCGGCGGCGTTGACCTCCTTCGAACTGGGTCCTGGGCCTTCTTCCAGCCAGGATCGTACGTATTCAGTCTTGGAGCCAGCATCTTCCAAGTAATCGTCGTCCGAATCCTCTTCGGCTCTCTGTAATGCTATCTGTGCAAGCTCCAACTTGATCTTGAGTAGATCTTCACGAGCCTTCAAAATCTTCTTGTGGCTCCGAGTCGTCCTGTTTGACGGCGGTGTCGACGGTTCGATACGGGCGTCACCCCGGGTAGTCATCGGCTGTACACGAGTGGCTTGATCTGTCGGTTTCAGTGTCCTATCACTGGGTGGTGCAGCTCGGTGAGGGTCCATCGGTGCCGGCGCGGGGTGTCCTTCCATCTGTGGCGGCGGCGGGTGTGCAGGTTCTGTTCCCTCGGTAGTAGATGGTGACTGCGGTGGCTGTTGGTGACGCACGGCTGGGGTGCTGTGTGCTGCTTCCACTTCAATCACTGGCACCTCAGGAACTCTTCCTTGCGATCTGGTAACCGGCATTGTTCGAATCTTCTTGTATGCTTACACCAAACTTCACTGAAATCTTCAACACGAACACTTCTTGAAAATAAATTCTTCAACTAAGTCTTGATGCCCGAAAAACTTCTCGAAAAAATTTCCAAAATAATTTCTTGAACTCGAAAAAACTTCTAGATAAAATCTTCAAATCAAATTTCTTGACGGCTGGAATCTTCTCGAAAAATCTTGAAGTCGAAAAATAAAATCTTGATAAAATCTTCTCAAAATATCTTCAAAGTAAATTCTTGAAAACAAACTTCCAAAGTCTTGCACGAAATCTTCAAACTAATAATCCTTCAGGGATAAGTCTTCAGGAATAAATGTTCAGGAAAAAATTTCAGTCTTCTATCTTCAATGTAAATGTTCCGAATAATTTTTCAGGTGGTAAGTCTTCAGGCATAAGTCTTCATGCGTAAGTCTTCAGGCGTTGACATCCGGCTGCGAAGGACCAGGAAATGAGCGGGACCGTTGCGGTGCTCTCGCCAGGTAAGCCGCTGACGAGCCGCTGGACGTCCCTTAAGTGCCGCTGTTCTCGGGAACGCTTGAAGACTGCTGAGGGCAGGGGCGAGGGGGTGACGAAATAAAACCCAACTCTTGAATACAGGAATCTTCAGGGAGTGTTCTTCTAGGCTTCTATTTCAGGATTTCTTCTATTAAAGTACTGGACCGATGACTACGAGTTCCTGAAGGGAACATGGTTACTAACGTACTACGATACTTTACCGTATCGAGCCCCGCGAGAACACTCACTGTTTTCTTTATTAAAAATACATAACTTTCACTACGGTTACAGCGGTTACAACGAGTTTTCTATGTCTATTCTATTGGTAATCGCTATAAACTATATATCGTTGGAAAGTAAATAGACTTCCCTACGTGTTAGTATATAATGTACTATAACTTTATTTATTCATTCTATAAATTTTTTGATAGAAGCGTAAATTCACTCGCGAAACTATGCCTTGTCTAACTTTTCCCGGTCTATTATTCTATGTCTATGTAACTTATCCGGACAAACTATACTATATTGGCTTGAGAGCCATCTGGACTGTCTATTGAAACTATTTTTGTCCGGATAAGGCTGCCAGACAAGACACAATTCGCCCTTTCATATGAGCTTCTTAAAACTATACAAACACTTATAAAATCTATCAAACTAACACGATAATCGAAACAGGAATTCTATAAAACTATTTTATATATCTATGTAACTGTATTATTATTATAATTCAAAGAAAAATACGAAAGAAACTTAACTATAAAATATACGTATAACTACTTATAACTAGGCTTATCGTATATTACGTACTATGGAAACACTATGAACTGCGCTAAAACACTGATTAAGTTAAAGTCTTTCGAATCAAATATCTATTTACACTATCACTCGCGTATGGGGACGCGCTGTCGCGAACAACTTTGGAGCCCAGCGCTTCACTGCATAACAAAATATCGTAAAAAAAAAGTACCATGCAATGCAGGATGGGACCTTCTGCCGTTCTTACAAATAAATCTTTTTTAAAGCGACATACTATTATCTAACAACGAACCGCTGAAAATCGGTCCTTCGCGGGTGATGAGTGATGACATGGCAGAAAAACAATTAATTGGCCGGTTTCGAAAAGTAGAGAAGTATTTGACATCAATTTAATTTAATTTATTTGACATAATTTTGAGCTTAGATGGAAGGAATTGAGGGAGGCCTTTGCCCAGCAGTGGGACAGTACACGCTAACAAAAAAAAAAAACGAAAATTTTGAGCTTCGCTATCTTCGCTATAGGTTCTCGAAGACCCAAGAAGAGTTCATTGCTGCTGAAAGCTTATTCTTTCTGGCACCGAAACCGGGAAGAGTTCTCGTGAAACGTGGTAACGTTTTCACACTGATTAAACGATGTGGGAGATTGATTGCATAGTTTTTCCAATGCGCGTACACCGATTTCTTGGTCAGGAAGGCCCTCCTGCCTTCCTGACCAAGAAATCGGTGTACGCGCAAGACAGAGCTTGTTCTCCTCGATTTTTTCCTCATGTTTCTCCCTTGAAGCCCAGGCGTTAAATTAATTCTACGGCCAATCAGCCCCTCGTTTATACACTGTGGCGGCCATTTCTAGAACCTTCTCTGCCTCACCCCCTCCGAGATAAACGCGTTTACGCTCCAAGCGGTGACGAAAAAGAGAACTTGACCATTTAGGTGACGGGAAATGCGACAGGAAAACCGGCATCACCTTTTATGAACAGAACCCAGTCAATATTGCTAGCAGTGTTCCGGGAGATTAAGCCATGTGAAAAACAGAATGGGCAGCGACACGTTCATCGAATACGTAACCAGTCGTCATAAGCCCTGGCCCACTCACTTATGGTTCATAGCATCAATCGCATGACCAGCGTCAGCCAACGTAAAATGCTGATAAATCTGTAAATCGTCTGCGTAAGTTGGAAGAAATAGCCTTAGTGACAGTATTCATGATAATAGAGAATAGAAGGAGAGAGGAGAGATACCGCCACACACACCAACCAGAGAAGGTATCTTCAAAGCGGACCCTCTGCGAGTGACCCCGAAGATATGAATCAAACCAGGCTGTAGAAGATGGAGATAAATTAATAAAAATATTTAAAGACAGGTTTGTTTTTTCGCGTCGGTCATAGGTTTCATCTCACACTTCACCTGCCGCGTTATTGTGCTGACGTCAGAATTGCAATAATTATCTTGTATCCAAATTCAACCCATATCTATTGTTATCCTAACAACTAAACAAAAAAAGTGAAACAATGAGTTGTCACGACATCTACTCGTACGTAAAAGTGAAACAATGAGTTGTCACGACATCTACTCGTACGTAAAAGTGAAACAATGAGTTGTCACGACATCTACTCGTACGTAAAAGTGAAACAATGAGTTGTCACGACATCTACTCGTACGTAAAAGTGAAACAATGAGTTGTCACGACATCTACTCGTACGTAAAAGTGAAACAATGAGTTGTCACGACATCTACTCGTACGTAAAAGAATACTTAACATTAGAATTTTGTATAGGTACTAAAGTTCAATCTACAGCATAGGTATTATTTAGCTCAAAATAAAGTATGAATGATATTTCCAATTCAATGATCAATAACATCACGTAGGACGGCGGTCGGCGGTAGTTCACTTTGTTGAACGGTTTGCGCACTTTGCATTAGACCCTCATCGAGCCCTTTCATTTGAGTACCAATACGATGGGTATAAAACTTATGATTTAGGTGTTTAGGAGATATGACCATCAGAAGTTTTGGCCATTTAGCTATCTAGATCTCATCGAGCCCTTTCATTTCAGTACCAACACAAAAACGTTTCATTAATATCGGTCCAGTACTTATTGCGTGATGCTCGAACAAACAGAACTCAACAGTTTTGTAATATGTGTGTGTACGTACCTATACGTACACCTCTGCCTATCCCTTTGTGAATATAGACGTGGTGTTATGCATGTATGTGTTCCCCTGTCAAGTTGTCATGGGACGAGTTTACGGGGTTGAATTGCCGGGGTTGAAATGTTCGGGTCGAGTTAAAAGGGGCGAGTTGTCGGGGGCGAGTTTTCGGGGTCGAGTTCTCATGGTGTTGAGATGACATGGAGTCGAGTTGACGGGGTCGAATTTTCGGGGTCGGGTTGTCTCGGGGTATAGTTGTCGCGATGCCGATGCGACAGACAGACACACAGAACACACACGTTAAACACGACACCCCTCGGGTCGGGAGTTAAAAATCTTTTTAGGATAGAATCTTGGAAGAGATGCCTCCCCCAAGGATAGAATGGTACAGTCAACCGCACTTCAGTGGTAACAATTAAATTACGAAAACTGCCCTTACTGCTTACGAAATAAAGACGCTGTCAAGGTCAAACTGTTACCACTGACGTGCGGTTGACTTTAGTTGTGTAGCGTGTCCGCCGCGCACCTGGCAGCAACTCATCCTCACACAGCTGCATGAACACAGTACCTAGGCACAGGCATAGTGTAATAATTACATTATGAGCTAGGTAGGTACACTGGCTCATTAGCTATGGATAGTGTGGACAAGTTGCCGGTATCTATGCCTGGTTGCAGACGAGGAAGTAGCTCGAAAATAATATGTATGTAAGTAGACAAATAAATGATCTATCTATCTAGTATAGTAAGTTAACGTCAGAAGTGTAACGTTCATAATAATGTTTTTTTTTTTTTTTTTTTTTTTTTTTATTCGTCAGGACAACAAACAATTGCGCAATAATGCATAATACAAACAAAAAGATATACAAAACTTAGGTAATCACGCAACCAGCACCGTTATCCACAAAATAATACATACAATTTTACAAATACAGCAAGCACTTTTGCAGACAGAATTAATGTACTTATATCTAATTATGAGCGAAAGTTAAAGTAGGTATACAAAACTTGCATAATTATGCATAATTTGAAAAAGGAGTTTACAATTCATTTCGCAAAACATTTTTTTGTGACATTGTTTTTATATTGGGCGAGTGACATAACAAATAGGTCAGTATCGGCAAAGTTATCATTATATGACTCCATAATTCGCCGCATGGGAGCACGTTCACCCGCGTTAGTTCTGCAGAGCTTGGGAGCAAGTAGTCTATGAGCATAATTATCACGAATTCTTTGGGAGCGACTTGGTATGCGAAGGTATATTTGGTTCATAAGCTGATTGCAATCTAATTTAATTGATAATAAATGATACAACAGTGAGTGAGGTGTGAGCGTGCCTTTTTTTAAATTTTATTTTGCCGTGGGAGCATCCTCATGGACGCACTCCGCCCGGGGTAGGCGGAGCCAGTGTCGGACTCTTACCGACTAAAACCACCACGGTGTTCCTTCAACTACCTTAGCCGGGGGCGTGGGAACCCGTGAGAATTCACACAACCACCCCCGACAGGTCCCGATCCGCCACAAGCATGCGAGCCCCTTCTCCCCGTGCGGCCTAACGTCGGCCGCACCCTCCTAGGCGGCGCACACGGAACACTGCACGCCACCTCACCTCGAGGGCCTTTACCAGCTATGCCAGCTGCGCCAACTACGCCAGCTGTGTCAGCTACGCCAGCCGTGCCAGTTACATCAGCTCCGCCAGCTGCTGGTCGGGCAGCAGACTACCCCGAGTCTGCTACTCGCAGGCTCTACCTCCCGTAATTTTTTATAGAGGTTTTCTTCCTCGCGGTCCGGGCGGTGAAGCCAAGACCCTCGGTCCCAAGAATCGCGAGAACACTACTCAGCAGGCACTCCTGGGGTTACAAGATCGACGGGGGCAGGGAAGGATAGACCTCCGCTGCCTGCCCAGTGGCAGGGTGAGTGCACACCGGGCCCACCCCTGCTCCTTCACTGTGCCCTCTGTTGGAAACAGAGAGACACGTGGAACAACTCCTCATTGGCCCACATGGGGCCTCTCCCGTACCAGAATATTGGCTACAGGCAATAAGATCCCCCGAAGGGATAGTATTGCCCGTAGCCAGGATGCACCGGTGACCGGCCTAACAACTGGCTTTCCCTCCAGACGTGTCCAGAGGGACAAGCAGCCGTCAGGCACACGTGGAGGTCCCGGTGAGCACCACCACGCGCTGCCGCCAGCGGGGGAGCCCGGGGACTCCGCTGACCTATAGCAGCGCAGTAGCAGCGCGGCTCGCGGCACACTACACCAACACCGCCATGTTTCTCGCTAAATCTGTAACACACGGAATCATATGCAGGTGCCCACACTGGCGATTTAAAATTGCGGCGGTAGGTGAGACTCAGTGCACGAATGAAAATCGTTGTGCGGGCTTAGCCAAAATGTGACGGCGGGCTCGCCATGGAACTGCTTTCAAAATGTGACGGCGGGCTCGCCATGGAACTGCTTTCAAAATGTGACGGCGGGCTCGCCATGGAACTGCTTTCAAAATGTGACGGCGGGCTCGCCATGGAACTGCTTTCAAAATGTGACGGCGGGCTCGCCATGGAACTGCTTTCAAAATGTGACGGCGGGCTCGCCATGGAACTGCTTTCAATATGATATGTAGTGTCGGTTGTCATGTTGTCACACACAGTACGAGGCGTCACGTGCCCGCGGGTCAGTCGCTGGCGGCCGGAGATACGACGCCGCCGCGCTGTGCCCGCAACACACATAGGCTTACCCCAAAAGAGGAGGATATGTCATATAAATACTCAAAGAATGCTGCTGCCCATGCTCTGGTGAACCCCTTAGTCGCTTGCTAGAACTATAACAAGTAGAAATTGGTTTGCACTTAATTATTCAAATTATTCGTTAATTGTTGAGGTAGTATAATGCTTCGTTATAGATAGCAAGTAGGTAGTCAACAATGAGCACAATTTAAATGGTGTATCTCGTTTGGTCCAGCCTGCCAGGTCCCGTCGGTGACGCCTGTGACGCCTGCCACGAGAAGAGAGGCTGGCCGGTGGTGGCTGCGGCGCTAGTGTCCGCCACTCACGTCTTCTGTTGCTACTTGAACCTGAACTAACCTAATACTCTCCGCCGACATTATTATTCGTTAACTGATTGATAACATTTTTCTCCGCTCATTATCATTATCATTTATTTCGTTAACTTAAGTGGCAGTGGGCGGGGCACATTGCTCGCAGAACGGATGGCCGATGGGGCAGTAAAGTTCTGGAGTGGCGACCGCGTACTGGAAGGCGCAGCGTGGGTAGGCCCCCCACAAGGTGGACCGACGACCTGGTGAAGGTCGCGGGAATCCGCTGGATGCGGAAGGCACAGGACCGGTCGTTGTGGCGATGCTTGGGGGAGGCCTATGTCCAGCAGTGGACGTCTTTCGGCTGAAATGATGATGATGAATGATCTCCGCTCAGCGCGCCGAAGATGCTAGTTAGCTCGCTCTATATGATGTTATACAAGATTAAGTTAAGCGTGGTCTAGTTGATCGAGTGACGGACTGCTGATCACAAGGTCGTGGGTTCGATTCCCACAGGACACAAATATTTGTGTTAGTCTGGGTATTTCTTGTGTGTTATGTATCTATTTACAAAAAAAAAAAAAAAAAGTATTACTTTTTTTTATGGTATAGGTTAGCGAAACGAGCTAAAGGCCTACCTGATGTTAAGTGTTACCTTTGCCCATAACAACTGCAATACCACCTAGGCTGTTGCCTAAATGGTACCGCAAGTCGGTTCGCCAAACTGAGACATGAAGATGGAAAGTCTCATGTGATTGTAGTTGTCCAGTGTCACATTTATTACGAGTACCATGTTTATTAAAAATAAATTAATACTTTACTAAATACTCATTGTCTAGTACTTATAGTACAAGCTCTGCTTAGTTTGGGACTAGATGTGCTGTGTAAAAATATATCTCAAATATTTGTTTTATTTATTTATTTATTAATCTGTACATTGTTTAGCGCCCGTCGTCAGAGTAGTGTTTCGCGTATGTAAGCGAGGCTCATACAAGTAGCTGAGCGACACGAGGCACGAGGCGGCGCCCCACGAGGACCTGTAGGGCGCCGTCTTGTGGCACATTACTGACACAATGAAAAGTCACACTCAATTATTTTATTTACATATATTTACTTAAGTTTTAGCACATCAATATATAAATAATAGGAAGTAATAACAATAAGAGTATTCGCAGCATTACTACATTATATCTACAAATTCTATAATATTAGTTTAACTATAGACAAATAATTACATTAATATTGAGATTACATATTTATATGCATACTAGCTTTTACCCGCGGCTCCGCTCGCGTTAAATTCTGCTAACCCACGTCAGTCCAGTCCAGTTCAGTCCAGTCCACTGTCCCGCTGTCCCGTTGCCCTGCTTCCCCGCTGCCCCACAGCCCCGCTGCCCCGCTACCACACTGCCCCGCTACCCCACTGTCCCACTATCCCACTGCCCCACCACCCCGCAGCCCCTCTGCCCCGCTGCCCCACTGCCCCACTACCCCGGTACCCCACTGCCACGCCGCCCCGCTGCCCCACTGCCCCGCTACCCCACTGCCCAACCGCCCCGCTGCCCAGATGCCTCACTATCCCACTGCCCCACTGCCTCGCTACCCCACTGCCCCGCCACCCTTCTGCCCCGCTACCCCACTGCCCCGCTGCCCCACTATCCCACTGCCACACTGACCCGCTGCCCCGCTATTCCACTGCCCATTACCCCACTGCCCCACTGCCACGCTGCCCCGCTGTCCCACTGCCTCGCTGCCCCGCTGCCCCATTGCTCCGTTGCTCTACTATCTTACTGCCCCACTGACCGACTGCCCCACTGCCCCTCTGCCCCGCTGCCCCAACGTCCCACTGCCACACTGTCCCACTGCCCCACTGTCCAACTGCCCACTGTCCCACTGTCCTACTGTCCAACTGCCCACTGTCCCATGCCCCACAGCCCCGCTAGCCCACTGCCCAACTGCCCAGCTGCCCCACAATCCCACTGCCCCGCTGCCCCGTTATCCCAATGCCATGTACCCCATTGCCCCGC
Source organism: Asteroscopus sphinx (assembly GCA_949699075.1). Classification (NCBI taxonomy): domain Eukaryota; kingdom Metazoa; phylum Arthropoda; class Insecta; order Lepidoptera; family Noctuidae; genus Asteroscopus; species Asteroscopus sphinx. The sequence goes on from OX453018.1 coordinate 91,102, forward strand.
TGCCCCACTGCCACGCTGCCCCGCTGCCCCACTATCTCACTGCCCCACTGCCCGGCTGTCCCACTGCCCCGCTGCCCCACTGCCGCGTTGCCCCACTGTCCCACTGCCCACTGTCCCACCGTCCCACCGTTCCACTGTCCTACTGTCCACTGTCCCACTTTCCCACTGTCTCACTATATCACTATATCACTTTCGTCCCATGTCCCATATCCTGTCCCACTGTCTCACTATATCACTATCGTCCCGTCCCATATCCCATGTCCTGTCCCATGTCCCATCCTATGTCCAGTCCCATGTGGCGTCCCACTGTCCTGTCCCATGTCCCGTCTCATGTCCCGTCCCATGTTCCGTCCCCTGTCCCGTACCCAGTCCCGTCCCCAGTCCCGTCCCCAGTCCCGTCCTCTGTCCCGTCCCCAGTCCCATCCCCAGTTTCATCCCTTGTCCACTCCACTCCATCGTACATTACTATCCGCTCGTGCAAATGCATAGAAGCTTCGATCTGTCGGGTGAGTACGCAACCCACGAATTTTAATTTTTATTTTTTCTTTCTTTGTTTTTTTCTCAAAACCCATACCAGTTTTTAAGTCAGATCATCAGCTTTCAAACAACAAAAAAAAACATCAAAATCGGTCCAGTAGTTTTAGCGTGATGCTGGAACAAACAACCAAACAAACAAACAGACAACTGACATTTAACAATTTTATAATAGTAGTAGATGAAGAGCAGTGACATAAGAAGACTAAGGAATACAAGCACTTACAGCTAACCGGGCCGTCTGCGACGTGTCGCGCGGGACTGCTCATGGAATGTAACGAATGCGCCTGTTCCAGTGTCCGTGGGGATGAGTGCTCAGTCGTCGGAGTCGGTGGAGTGGCGGTGGCGGCGGTGGGGCAGCACGCAGGGCGGCGCGTCGATGGCGGCGCACGAGGCGGACAGGCGCGCCCCCCGCGCCCCGCACGGCGCGCGCGAGTGGAACTCCAGCGTCTGGCAGCAGCGCGGCGCGGGGGCGCGGCGTCACGCGCGCTCCACCACGCAGGCGCCGGCGTACGAGCGCGCCACGGCCATGGCGGCGCCCAGCGGCGCCCAGGCGCCGGCCGCCGGCTCGAACACCTCCACGGAGCCCAGGTTGGCGGCGCCGTCGTCGCCGCCCGCCACGTACAGGCGGCCCAGGTGCGCGGCCACGGCGGCGTTGCGGCGCGCCGTGAGCATGGGCGGCGCGGGCGCCCAGCCGGCGCCGGCCCAGCGCTCCACGGAGCGGCGCACGGCGGGCCCGTCGTGGCCGCCCACGGCGAACAGCGCGCCGTCCAGCACGCCCACGCCGCAGCCCGAGCGGCGCGCGCCCATGTCGTCCACGCGCTCCCACGCGCCGCCCGCGGGGTCGTAGCGCTCCACGCTGTGCAGGCACTGGCGCGACGCGCCGTCGTAGCCGCCCACGGCGTACAGCTTGCCGCCCAGCACGCCCACGCCCACGGACGAGCGCCGCGTGGACATGGCGGCCAGGGGGCGCCACACGCCCTCGCGCGTGTCCAGCGCCTCGGCCGAGCTCAGCCCCGTGGCGCCGTCGAACCTGCCCCACCACGCCTTGTAGCCTCAACTCAACTGTCACATTAGCGCATTTGGTCACATGTCGATAACGTAGGGTGGCGAGTATGTTTCTCTGAACTCCAGTCAATTTCATACGACTATAACCTTTAAGCGCGATTACTCCAACTCACAATTAGTCCAATGATAAAAAACTTCAAATTCGTGGTTGGTCCAATTCACGGTTAATCCAATTCGCGATTAATCCAATCCAATTCGCGTTTGATCAAATTCACGGTTAGTCCAAAATAGATGTTTCCAAAATTAAACAAAATAAGATATTTATTATGTACCGGAAATGTATGAAACCTAAAAATTCACAGGAAATGTATACATTATTGTCGATTCTTTTGTTCACGAACAAAACTTATTTTTAACTATCGCTCTCTTTTACTAATAATAGATAAAAGAAAGGGATGGCAACAATTTAAAACTGCTGTCAAATTAGTCGGAATAAAAATTTCCCATGCGAGTTTAGTCGTGATCTCGGAACGTGCCAACTATAAAATATAAAGAAATTTAACACGTAAACTAAATTTGACAGCACTAAAATTGTTGCCATCCCTTTCTTGTGTCTACTATAAGCAGAAGAGAGCGACAGTTTAAAATAAATTTAGTTAGTGAACAAGAGAATCAACACGCAGCACCAATGCTAGACCAAAGCAACACTGCATTCCTAATCACTCATCAGCTTAAAATAATAAATTTTTCATTGCAGTAAAATAGGCACTTACGCTTGCTATAATTCACTATCATTTCTTTATCCACTCATACACAGTACACAGCTACGCATAGTTGCCTAATATGATGTAGTGCCATTGGTTGCACTGCACCTATTCATTATTATAGCAAAATTACATAGTATTTTGGTCACGCGACCACGCAGAACGCGAGTGCCCGCGCGAAGTAAACAAATAACCCAAACGTGTTGTGTAAGCTCAACCGAGACTGTAGGAGCGAGACAAGTGATTATTTTCTCTGTGCGAGACAAAACAATAAAAGTTGGTCACTGGCACGTCACGACACGAGTCGATCGTTGACATGCGGCGATGCGGCGAAACAGTCGATTGATTCTATTAAATTTTTTATCATTTATAATAATCATGTATGTAATAATATGGTTATGTAAGTATGTGTATATAATATAAAGTATTTGTAACAGTTCACACGCACACACACTCCCCCCACACACACCCCACACACTCTTATATAATAATTATTGCTTTATTTGTTTTTGGGTATAATAATCATTGGCTGCTTTTGCTGGCTTGGCACCCGTTCATCATCACTTGGGGTTGACACTGAAAATCAGCGCTGTGTTGTGACTCACGTTACAACACAGCATCATGCTGAGTGTTGACCACTTTGCCGCAGCTACGACATGCAGAGTAGGTATCATACATTGATAAAATGATTCAAGAAATGTACCTAATTAAGTATTTTTTATGTGCACCTACCGCATGTCGTCTTGTTGTGGCAATAAATAATTTTTCTTTCTTTTCTTTCAATTTAGTGAATGTGTAATATTTAGTCCAATTCGCGATTAGTCTAATTCGCGATTGGTTCAATTCGCGGTTGGCCAAAAAATATATATTACTAGCGGCCCGTTCCGGCTTCGCACGGGTGGACATGACAATATAGCCTATGTTACTCAGGGTGAATGTAGCTTTCTAAAGGTGAATTTCTTTTTTTAATCTTTCCTCTTTATAATATTAGTGTTTACAAACATACATACAAATATTTCCTCTTTATAGTATTAGCGTAGATTAGGAATTCTATACACTTCCTAAACAAGAATCGGAAATGTGTTAAATTAATTGATTTTAGTCAAAATAGTGGAGACACTGATAATTCGTTGACCTTAACCTTTGAAACCTTTACCTTTGTTTGCGGTGGTGGAACTAAGTGCAAACTCACACTAAAGAGACTCAGCTCACCCCGACTGCACGTGGTCAGACTTTGTCCTACCCCTATTCGTGGAGCCGTGCTGCAGCCCGTGAAGGAGGTCCCGAGTGTAGCGAGTGCACGAGGCCATGACGTAGTGCGCCGCGCGCTGTTGTCCCGAGCATAGCTCTGGTCGAGTGTGCGACGGAAGGGCAGGGATGACAAAGCGAGTCTTCCGGAAACACTTGCTCTCAGGGTCAATTCATTCAGTAATTCTACAGTATAATGTTATTTTTCATACAAGTACGGTCTCACTGCCGTACATTTTCATGCTTACGCGGCGACCTACTTAACGCCCGCTATGCGCGTCTAAGTTATAACAATAAAATAGCAATAATTACGTTTAGGTATACTTTTGAACTTGCAACCACAATAGTAGCTAAGTAGACACAAGAAAGAGGTGGCAACAATTTTAGTGCTGTTCCTTTCCCTTCCCTCTCTTCCCTTTCTTGTGTCTACTATTAGTAAAAGAGAGCGATAGTTTAAAATAAGTTTAGTTCGTGAACAAAAGAATCGACACCAATGTATACATTTCCTGTGAATTTCAAGGTTGCACACATTTCCGGGACTTATAATTAACTAGCTTTTGCTTGCGACTTCGTCCGCGTAGAAGTCGAAAATGGTTCTAATAGGATTTTTAGTTGGTTTTTTACGTTATTAAATTTTGCAATTATTATGTTCAAATACGTGGGACACTCAGAAAGTTTTGCGAAACTAAAAAAAATTGTTCTATACGTACATATATTTTTATCAAATCTTGTCAAAGTACTTTCCACCAGCCTCTATACAAAGATTCATGCGCCTAAACCAGTTTTCAAAACACTTTTTCCAGTCCGCCGCAGACACCTCGTTTACAGCCTGCTCGAACGCAGCCAGCGCATCTTCCGGCGACGAAAATTGTATCCCTTTGAGCTGATTTTTTATTTTTGGGAATAAAAAGAAGTCACACGGTGCTAGATCAGGGCTGTAAGGAGGGTGACCCAGGAGTTTGACTGGCGTGCTGTCCAGGAAGTCCCTCGTTTTGAGTGCGGTGTGCGCAGGTGCATTGTCGTGGTGGAGCAGTAGCCCGCGGAGCCCTGTGTTTGGTCGCTTGTTGCTTATAACAGAGAAAACTTCTGGCAAACATTTGGTAGTATACCATTCGGCATTAATGCTTCTTTGATCCCGTAAGGGAATTGATACCAAGTGGCCAGTCAAATTAAAAAAGCTAGCGATCAAAATCTTACCCCCGCTTCTAGATCGCTTCACTTTGGTAGGCGTTGGCTCATTTTGAAACACCCAAACAGTCGACTGGCGCTTGGTTTCTGGGTCGTATTGATAAATCCAGGACTCATCACCTGTAACGATGTCGTAAACACGCCGAGACGAGCCTGCTTCAAATTTGTTAAGCATATCACGGCACCATTCCACCCGGGCCTGCTTCTGAGCATCGGTGAGGTTGTGCGGCACCCAGCGTGATACTATCCTCCTCACGCGAAGATGGCTGTGTAGAATCTCGTGAACGCTTCCCGATCCAATCTTCAATATGTGTTGAATCTCCTGATATGTAATTCGCCTATTGTCTTGGATTAAATTTTTCACTGCTAGCACGTTTTCTTCGGTAACAGCCGTCAAAGGGCGACCGCTTCTTTCGTCATCCCCCAAAGTTGGTCGACCGCGCTTGAATTCGTTATACCAACGATACACGGTTGCCTTGGAAGGGCCTTCATCCATGAATGCCATTTGAAGTCTATCGTACGATTCATCCGGTTTCAGGCGACACTTGAAATCGTATAAAATCATAGCTCTAAAATGTTCCCGGCGCAGATCCATATTTCAGTGAGACACAATACTTTGAATTAACTCGCAAAAAATGTGGAGGGAAATTTTGAAATTGGAACTTACTTATTTTTACTTATAAATAATCATATTTTCGAAAAACATTATAACTGGCCAGTCTCCCATATATAAAAACTTTTTTTCGCAATACTTTCTGAGGGGCCTGGTACTTATAAAATATAACAATCTTTATTATAGTCATCATCATCATCATCATTTCAGCCGAAAGACGTCCACTGCTGGACATAGGCCTCCCCCAAACATCGCCACAACGACCGGTCCTGTGCCTTCCGCATCCAGCGGATTCTCGCGACCTTCACCAGGTCGTCGGTCCACCTTGTGGGGGGCCTACCCACGCTGCGCCTTCCAGTACGCGGTCGCCACTCCAGAACTTTACTGCCCCATCGGCCATCCGTTCTGCGAGCAATGTGCCCCGCCCACTGCCACTTAAGTTTGGTAATTCTTCGGGCTATGTCGGTTACTTTCGTTCTCCTGCGAATCTCCTCATTTCTGATTCGATCACGCAGGGACACTCCGAACATAGCCCTCTCCATTGCCCTTTGAGTGACTTTGAGCCTTCTTATCAGGCCCATTGTGAGCGACCACGTTTCAGTACCGTAAGTAATTACTGGCAACACACACTAGTCAAAGACTTTCGTCTTGAGACACTGCGGTATTTTGGACGAGAAGATATTGCGTAGCTTCCCGAACGCTGCCCAACCGAGTCGGATTCGACGATTGACCTCTTTCTCGAAGTTGGACTTACCTAGCTGGACAGTTTGTCCTAGGTATACATAATCGTCAACAACTTCGAGTGTAGATTCTCCGATGTTTACGGGAATGTTTATATGGGAATTCAACATAACCTTTGTCTTGTCCATATTCATTTTAAGACCCACTCTATCATAAGCTCTACTGAGGTCATCGAGCATTGTACCGAGGTCCTCCATGGTCTCAGCCATGACTACTATGTCGTCGGCAAACCGAAGGTGAGTGATGTACTCGCCGTTCATGTTAATGCCTAGCCCCTTCCAGTCCAGAACCTTGAAGACATCCTCCAATGCAGCAGTGAACAGTTTCGGAGAGATCACATCTCCCTGTCTCACACCTCGCTGCAGAAGGATAGGTTTCGAGGCTTGGTCCTGTAATCGGACTGACATAGTGGCGTTTTCATACAAAGACTTTAACACTTCGATGTACCGATAGTCAATCTGGCACCGTTGAAGAGACTGTAGTACCGCCCAAGTCTCGATCGAATCGAAGGCTTTCTCGTAGTCCACAAACGCTAAACAAAGAGGCAAGTTATACTCTTCGGTCTTCTGTATAACCTGCCGCAGCGTATGTATGTGGTCTACGGTGCTAAAGCCTTTTCGGAAACCGGCTTGTTCGGGAGGCTGGAAGTCGTCAAACCTGCGCGAAAGACGGTTCGTAATGACTCTCGAAAACAGCTTGTAGACATGGCTCAGAAGTGAGATGGGCCTATAATTCTTCAGTAGAGCATTATCGCCCTTTTTGAAGAAGAGTACCACCACACCTCTGCTCCATGCCTGTGGCGTTCTTCCCTCGAGAATGACGGAATCAAACAGCTTCTGAAGGGCCTTAAGGATCGGTTTTCCACCCGCCTTCAGGAAATTTTTTATAGTGTAGGGATTTAAAGGTTAAATAAACATGAAAATGAAATGAAATTTCGTTATATTTTGTGAGCACGAAGCTCGGCCTTTGATTTGGTGAAAGTTACCACGGGGGTATTATCTTTTTACAACGAAATCGAAATACTACACCTACCGCAGTATTTCTTTGTAAACAATATTTTTTGTATTTCCTTCGGGAGCTAGAATACCAGGCTACTCTGTGCGCTTACTCTGGGGCATGCCACATACAACTGGCCGTGAGAGAAGCAGCTTTCCCTCAAGTCTTTTCCCGTTACCTTAAGAGTTTGACCTTGAGCTTTGTTTATAGTTATTGAGAAGCAGACTTTGATGGGAAACTGCACTCTCTTGAATTCGAAGGAGTAATTCGATGGTGTTAGGGGAATCTCTAGGAATAAAATTGCGAAAAACAATACACACTAAATTAAACTTCTAAGACTAACTAAAAGAAAACTATAAGTATTATTATACACGACAAATCAAACACAGATATTTTTAGAGACCTTCCAATTTTAAAGAGTATTTGCTTACCCCGGCTCCACACGTTGGCCCGAAAGTTGGCGGCAACGTGTGCATCGGGAAAATGTAGTTGGCCCGAACGTTGGGGCGAGCATTGGCAGCTACCCCGGCTCCACACGTTGGCCTGAACGTTGGCGCCAACACTATTCGCCAACGTGTGGATCGGGAAAATGGAGTTGGCCCAAACTTTGGGGGCGAGTATTGGCAATTAGCCGTCGCGTGTCGGTTTTATCAAAGGAATTAAGCGCCAACGTTGGCGATGCGCCCACACGTTGGCGGTTTGCTCAGTCTTGAAGCAGCACTCATGCAGTAACGTGAATCGAATGAGCTGTTCCTACGGTCACCGCGTCTTGAAAATGTCATCAACGCAATAGTTATAGAATTTTTATAAAAAATCTTTATGTTTATTAACAAATAACAACGATATTATTTTGTTAGTCAAAACATTTTTCAAAAACGACGTCCATTGTTTAACTATTGTGTTATTTTAATTGACAGTTCAGCTCTTCTGCACTCAATAATATTAAAGTGTCCATAGGCATGATTACGGGCCAACACTCGTCCTAACGTTGGGGCCAACGTGTGGAGCTCGCCTTCTGTTTTTAAGTGAGTTCAACCTTTTTTGAATAAAATCGGATTGAGTTTTCAAACATGTGTCAAAATAAAATATAATTTAAATCAAAAGCACTAAGATGTATTGATATCAACTTCGAAGCAAATCACCGCCAAAATAACTAATTAACCCTTTTTAACCTCGTTAGGGGATGAATTTCAACAAAATACGAAACACATCTTCCATCAATTCTGTTAAAAAAGGTTTATGCAAAATTTGAAGTAGATTGGACCAAGGAATCACGCTGTCTCATACAAACTTTGCCCTCCCTTTTTACCCCCTTAGGGGTAGAATTTCGGAAAATCCTTTCTTATCGGATGCCTACGTCATACAAAGAACACACCCTCCAAGTTTCAGGTCTCTACGATCAGCGGTTTAGGCTCTGCGTTGATCCGCCGTCAGTCATTCAGGACAAAGCCTTTTATATGTATACAAATACAAATATTTTTATTTGTTAAACTTGGACTAGATTACATGGAAGGATTTTAGCACAGGCTTACAATTTAAGTACTTATTTAATCTAGTTAAAGGGTAGAGTACTGTTCTCCTAGATAGGCAACAAAGTAACCTGTGTTTAGGAGATAGATGTCTTATTGTTTAATTTTGGAAACATCTATTATGGACCAACCACGAATTGGACGTACCGCGAATTGGACCAACCGCGAAATTTAAGTTTTTTTTACCATTGGACTAATCGCGAATTGGACCAATCTCGCCTAAAGGCCTTAGAGAATCCTGTAAGCTAGACGGTTGTACAAGCCAGCTGGAAGGAACCATCTCCGGACGCGATTCAGGCCAGTGATCCCTAGACCCTTTTCTTACTACTGTGAACGACACGTGAGGCGGCCACGGAAGTTAGCCCAATTTTTTTTTATTACTTACTAGCTTTTACCCGCGGCTCCGCTCGCGTTAGATTATATTATCCCCCCGTGACGGATCCTGTTAATAATTAGGCGTTTTCCTGTAACTATTACAAAACTGTAAATGTCTGTTTGTTTGTTTATTCGAGCATCACGCAAAAATAACGGGACCTATTTTGTTTTTTTTTTGTGTTTAGACTTGTAAACAGGTATGCATTTTATGAAAAAAGAAAACGATTCCTGTAGGATGAATTGAATAACCACGGGCAAAGTCCAGTCCGTTCCAGTCCGATCCAATCCGATCGACTCCACTCCAATCCACTCCCCTCCACTCCAATCCGTCCCAGTCCCAGTCCCACTCCCACTTTCAATCCCATTCCCACTCCCAGTCCTACTCCCACGCCCACGACTACACTCACTCACTCATCCATCCATCGTACATTACTATCCGCTCGTGCAAATGCGTAGAAGCTGTAGCACGACCACGCCCACGCCCATGCCCACTCCCACTCACACTCCTACTCCCATTCAAACGCCCACGCCCTCTCTCACTCTCACTCACTCACTCATCCAGCCATCGTACATTACTATCCGCTCGTGCAATTGCGTAGAAGCTATACCACGCCCACGCCCTCTCCTACTCCCACACAAACGCCCATGCCCACTCCCACTCCCACGCCCACTCACTCTTCTACTCCCACTCAAACGCCCACATCCACGCCCAAACCAACTCTCACTCTCACTCACTCATCCAGCTATCGTACATTACTATCCGCTCGTGCAAATGCGTAGAAGATGTACCACGCCCACGCCCACTCCCAGTCACACGCCCCCGCCCACTCTTACACCCACTCAAACGACCACGCCCACTCCCAGTCCCACGCCCTCTCTCTCTCACTCACTCACTCATCCAGTCATTGTACATTACTATCCGCTCGTTCAAATGCGTAGACGCTGTGCCACGCCCACACCCACTCCCAGTCACACGCCCACTCCTATTCACACTCAAAAGCCCACGCCCACTCCCAGTCCCACGCCCTCCCACATTCCTATCCCACTCAAACGCTCACACCGACTTCCACTTCGACTTCCACTCTCACTCACTCACTCTCTCACTTACACACACACACACTCACTCACTCACTCACTCACTCATCCATCCATCGTACATTACTATCCGCTCGTGCAAATGCTTAGAAGCTGTACCACGCCCACGGCCCACACGTCCACTCCCAGTCCCACGACCACGTCTACTCAAACGCCCACTCATAGTCCCACGCTCACTCCCAGCCCACTACCAGTCCCACGCCCACGCCCACTCACACTCCCACTCAAACGCCCATAACCACTCCCACTCACTCACTCACCGCTCGCTCACTCACTCACTCACTCATCCAGCCATCGTACATTACTATACGCTCGTACAAATGAGTAAAAGCAGTACCACGCTCACGCCCCACGCCCACGCCCCGTCCCACGCCCACACCTACTCCCTCTCTAACGCCCACGCCCAAGCTCACTCCCAGTCCCACGCCCACTCCCAGTCCCACGCCCACTCACACTCCCACTCAAATGCCCACATCCACGCCCACACCCACTCTCACTCACTCACTCGCTCACTTACTCACTCACTCACTCACTCACTAACTCACTAACTCACTCACTAACTCACTCACTCACTCATCCAGCCATCGCAATTTAATTCAATTCAATACATACATTATTATATATTATTATTATTTTTATTTCGTACATTACTATCCGCTCGTGCAAATGCGTAGAAGCTGTACCACGCCCACGCCCACCCACACTTCTAATCCTACTCAAACGCCCACACCCACTCACTCACTCATCCAGCCATCGTACATTACTATCCGCTCGTGCAAATGCGTAGAAGCTGTACCACGCCCACGCCCACTCCCAGTCACACGCCCACTCCTACTCCCACTCAAACGCCCACGCCCACCCCCACTCCCAGTCCCACGCCCACCCCCACTCCCAGTCCCACGCCCACGCACACTTCTAATCCTACTCAAACGCCCACACCTACGCCCACTCCCACTCCCACTCACTCACTCATCCAGCCATCGTACATTACTATCCGCTCGTGCAAATGCGTAGAAGCTTCGATCTGTCGGGTGAGGACGCAACCCACGAATTTTTTTTTTTCTTTCTTTCTTTCTTTCTCAAAACCCATACCAGTTTTTAAGTCAGAACATCAGCTTTCAAACAAAAAAGTTTCATCAAAATCGGTCCAGTAGTTTTAACGTGTTGCTGGAACAAACAAACATACTGACGTTTACAATTTTATAATAGTTAAGATAATAATTACTTACCCGTTTCTGAAATTTTTAGTTATTTACGAACCCAACATGTGCTAGCAGCCTCCTAAGGGGCAGTGTCACAGGAATGTCTTTTGAAAATGGCAGTTTAGAGAAGGTTTCCAGTGATTTGTGCACATAGATGATTTGGCTACGGCCCTGTAGGTCTACTCGCGTTTTACGAACGACAAACGAAGTACGAACTTTCGTTCCAACTGATACTTACATAATAAAGATAGGCACATAAAAAAGGCACAATTAAGATAGACTACGGTTCATAGTCATATACAATTTACCGGAGATAAGAAAAACAAACGTCAAAACACGATCATCGCATGCGATAAGGGAACGATGGTTGACCGGAGTAGCAAATTGTGCGATGAATCGTACGATTTATCGAATATCGTCGAACGGGAGTAGACCCCCTGGCACTATATGAATACGGTAATATCTAGGAGTGGGTCGTTGACGATTTTACAGTCGACGGAACGGAGCCGTTTTCACGATGACGAAAACTAGTCTTCGAAACGGTCCCCGTTCGCAACTGGTTTGAAGACTGCTAGAACGACGAAATGCATCAAACGATAGACGGATGATAGGTATCGCGAACGAACGAAACGAGCTACTATTGCTTGAAATTAAAACTTTATGTTCATAGGAATAATGATTATTTTTCTTTGTTCTGAACGTCGCGGACGAAGACTGGTTTTGTAAGACATTGCATGTTCGACTGTATTTTTAGAGACATTAAGTATAAATTCGTATGACACATTCGAAGACTGGTTTGTGCAACGACGACTGTTTTAATCAGAATATGAAAACGGTTCCTTCGTCGTAGATCAGAAAACGGTCCGTCTTTAGAACGCCCACTCCTAGTAATATCAGTAGAGCGTGGACTCACCCGCCGACGGCGTAGATGACATGTCCGATGACGGCGACGCCCAGCGTGGAGCGGCGTGCACACAGTGGCGGGCCAGGCGCCCAGCTGTCCGTCGCCACGTCGTACACGTCCACGCTGCGCACGCGCAGGGTGCCTGCCACAACACATACTGTTGCCTGTACTGTAACGTGCCAGCGTGCACACAGTGGCGGGCCCGGCGTGTCCAGTGCTCCAGAACGAAATTCAACAGCCTGCAGCGCAAAGTGGCTATCCAGATCGCACGAGGATACCGAACGATATCCTTTGAGGCGACAACTGTCCTGGCAAGCTTTCCGCCGTCGGACTTGGCGGACATGGACGCGAGGGTCTAGGACCGGATCCGCGCCATCCGTCACAGCGGTGGCAGCGCGCCTGCGAGGGCTTCGAGACGTCGAGGCGGCGGAGCGACGACACGCGCCCGACAGGTGGCGCAGCGGCACCAGCCCCGCAGTGTGCCAGCTGTGGCGGGCTTGACGAGAGTGAGCGTGTCGCCCACCGGCTCACTCACCGGGCACGGGTGCTTCGGTGACTACGATCAGGACACCGCACATACACGCTGGAGGAGTGCGCTGCGTGGAGCTCAGAGTGGCGGCTCCTGATCGGGCAGATCGGCCAAGATCTTTCTCTGTTAGTAGTAGTGTCGGCTATGCTGGCAAAGCCGACGGCTTCTATGGCTGTGGCTTCCTTCTGTGATACTGTTATGCTCCAGACGTCGGGGAGGCAACCATCCTGGCGCACAGCCCAGAAAAGGCTACCACGCCGCATCTTCTGTCGTCATGTAGGTACTGGCAGGAGTGGCAGAGGACTCTTGGGGATCATGAGCGTTAAGACTGGGGGACTCAAGGTACCCATTACGCGGACCCTGGGGAGGACAGCAGTAAGCGGTGGTCGCGTACTGCTGTGGTGTGGAAAGCATCCCGGGAAGTGCTAAATGGCATAGTACCAGAGGGGCAGCGGCGTGGTCCACAGGAGTTCCCGGAGCTCTTCTATTTTGTGCTGAGGATGGCCACCGAGTGGTTTTACCCCTTCGCCTTCCCCAGACGAAGGGTATCTATGAGGACTTTCACACCTAAACAAAGGTTCGTTGAGCGCAGTGTGAGTTTGGCGAACAGTGTACAGAAGTGTAGAACTGACCGTTGAAGCCGCCGACGGCGTACACCTTCCCGTCCACGACGGCCAGGCCGGCGCGGCAGCGGCGCGACGGCAGGTCGGCGGCCGGGCGCCAGCGCGCCGCGTCCAGCGGGAAGGCCTCCACGTCGCGCACGGCCTTGGGCGCCTGGCCGCCCACCACCAGCAGCTGCTGCGGCGCGCGCGGGGGGCGGCGCGGGCGCGCGCGCGGGCAGGCCGCCGCGGCCGCCGCGCGCCGCTCGGGCCGCATGAGGTGGAAGGACAGCGCCTCGATGAGCAGGTCCTTGACGCGCAGCCCCGCGCTGGCCAGCGGCTCGGCGGCGGCGCGCGCCAGCAGCGCGTCGCGCGCCAGCAGCGGCAGGCGCACGCGCTCCAGCAGCGCGCCCAGGTGCGGCCCGCGCGCCGGCGCCGCCGCCAGCCAGCGCAGCACGCCGTCCAGCAGCAGCTCCTCGGCCGGCACGGCCAGGCGCTCGCAGTCCAGCAGCGCGCCCAGCGCGTCGGGCGCCAGCGCCAGGAACTCGTCGGCGTCCAGCACCTCGGCGAAGTGCGTCTCCAGGAAGCGCGCGGCGCACTGCGCCAGCTCCTGGCAGGCGTGCAGCTCGGCGAAGGCGCGGATGCCCAGCGCGTTGTCGGGCGACAGCGCGCCCGCCAGGAAGGCGCAGCACGCGGCGCGCACGCCGCCCACCTGCAGCAGCGACGCGGCCGACAGCAGCCCCTGCGGCACCCGCACCCTCTCAGCCACGCTGTCTAACTACACGCCTACGTCTAACTGCATTATATGTACTGTGCTACCGCTGCACCCTCGACCACCCTTGAACCCTCACTGGGCACTGCAAGCTGAATAAACACCTTCACAGGATGGGCCTCAGTGATACCACAGTTTGCAGGTTTTGTCGCGAAAAGGATGAGACGCCCATCCATATCCTATGCGAATGTGATGCAGTGCACCACATCAGAAGCCAGCATCTTGGAGGCCACGTCATCTCAATGCAGGAGATCAAATCCTCCTCCCCCAAGATCATAGTCGACTTTATGATTGACTTGCAGCTTGGGGAAGTGCTGTAATGCTGCAAGAGGCGTCACAATAGATCTTTTAGGTCGCAGTGGCTTAGGGGCGTTTCAAGACCCTACCTCTTTCCTCAAATAATAATACCGCTGCATACGGAACTTCTGTTTCGTTTGTTTTGTTATGGTATGACATGACCTTACTTTTAAATATCATTTCTGTCAATTGAATATTTATGAAATAAAATTATTAAAAATTTAGTGTTTAGTATTTAGAATGTACCATCCTCTGTATCACATTTTAACCAAATAAAGTTAATTTGAATTTGAGTTTGAAAATAAATACTTAAGGAGGTATACCTAAAGTTGATCTTTTAATAAATACTTGGAAAAAATTGTTTTATTATTGAAATTACTGAAAAAATGCTTCTTTGAATGTGGTACATTTTCTTTAATACAGTTGCCTAAATTACGACGTTCTTAAGAGCGTATGCTCGGTCGGTGGGCTGTTTTGCTCAAAAACGTAACATTTCGAATATGATTATTCATCAACCACTTATCTTACGAACATATCAATTACTAATAATTTTAGGAAATGTTATTGTCTAAATAGAAGATAGTTTATTTTGTTCGATTATTAGAGTATTTGTGAAATCTATCAAGATAACTGAACAGAGGTTTTCTTAATTTCACTTTCAGCGTCAATTTCGAAGCTTCAAATATCTGAAATCACTGACAGACCTAACAAACGAAAATTTTTAACCAACTGGGAAGATCCTTGAAAAAATAGTTACTAAAAAGGATTTTTTTATTTTAGGCTGAATACATAAGAAATAAAAATCCAAACAATGTGTAGTGTGTAGGTTAATCATATTACCTAAACGTAAGCTAATTATAAGTAAGTAAGAATTATGTACTTTCAAGTGGTGAGCGCGCTCAGTCTTAAGTTGGATGTGAAGACAATACCAGGCCCCTCAGAAAGTATTGCGAAAAAAAGTTTTTATATATGGGAGACTGGCCAGTTATAATGTTTTTCGAAAATATGATTATTTATAAGTAAAAATAAGTAAGTTCCAATTTCAAAATTTCCCTCCACATTTTTTGCGAGTTAATTCAAAGTATTGTGTCTCACTGAAATATGGATCTGCGCCGGGAACATTTTAGAGCTATGATTTTATACGATTTCAAGTGTCGCCTGAAACCGGATGAATCGTACGATAGACTTCAAATGGCATTCATGGATGAAGGCCCTTCCAAGGCAACCGTGTATCGTTGGTATAACGAATTCAAGCGCGGTCGACCAACTTTGGGGGATGACGAAAGAAGCGGTCGCCCTTTGACGGCTGTTACCGAAGAAAACGTGCTAGCAGTGAAAAATTTTATCCAAGACAATAGGCGAATTACATATCAGGAGATTCAACACATATTGAAGATTGGATCGGGAAGCGTTCACGAGATTCTACACAGCCATCTTCGCGTGAGGAGGATAGTATCACGCTGGGTGTCGCACAACCTCACCGATGCTCAGAAGCAGGCCCGGGTGGAATGGTGCCGTGATATGCTTAACAAATTTGAAGCAGGCTCGTCTCGGCGTGTTTACGACATCGTTACAGGTGATGAGTCCTGGATTTATCAATACGACCCAGAAACCAAGCGCCAGTCGACTGTTTGGGTGTTTCAAAATGAGCCAACGCCTACCAAAGTGAAGCGATCTAGAAGCGGGGGTAAGATTTTGATCGCTAGCTTTTTTAATTTGACTGGCCACTTGGTATCAATTCCCTTACGGGATCAAAGAAGCATTAATGCCGAATGGTATACTACCAAATGTTTGCCAGAAGTTTTCTCTGTTATAAGCAACAAGCGACCAAACACAGGGCTCCGCGGGCTACTGCTCCACCACGACAATGCACCTGCGCACACCGCACTCAAAACGAGGGACTTCCTGGACAGCACGCCAGTCAAACTCCTGGGTCACCCTCCTTACAGCCCTGATCTAGCACCGTGTGACTTCTTTTTATTCCCAAAAATAAAAAATCAGCTCAAAGGGATACAATTTTCGTCGCCGGAAGATGCGCTGGCTGCGTTCGAGCAGGCTGTAAACGAGGTGTCTGCGGCGGACTGGAAAAAGTGTTTTGAAAACTGGTTTAGGCGCATGAATCTTTGTATAGAGGCTGGTGGAAAGTACTTTGAAAAGATTTGATAAAAATATATGTACGTATAGAACAATTTTTTTTAGTTTCGCAAAACTTTCTGAGTGTCCCACGTATAACGTACTTTTACCTAACAATACGTCTTTCATTGGAAGCCTCTACCTACAACCTTTACATGGCGACCCTGCCACTAGGGACCATGGCCATCGGTTGCAGTGGGTCAGGTGGATAATTATGATAAATTTTCGGTGTTTTTGTCATGGGAAAGTCTTACTCAAAAGAAGAGGTCATCGTCGCGCAGAATGCGGCCGGAGCGAATTCCATTGATGCAATTCTAAAGGACATTGGCGATCACCTCAGCACAGGAAACATAATATCTACAATTTTGCTGGCGATTTTTGGAATAGCAGCATTGTATGGCGCTTAACATTTCTACAAAAAGTGCCACAAGCGATGGATTCATGCGGAAGTGGACGGACACATTCTACAACGCCTGCAAATTAGGATGTCGGCGCGCAGGGATCGTATTGCAGAGAATGCGGGCGCTGTTTAGGAGATTATGTAAAAGACTGTGACGAGTTCAAAATCAAGATGAAAAAGTGTAAAAAGAAAAAACGAATTCAAAAATAAACTGAGTGGAAAAAAAAAATAAGTGCGAAATAAAGAGTGTTTACGGAAATTTTATTTAGAGGCAGTAAGTTATAGGTATATTAAAAATGTTTTATTTTAAATGTGTTTTTAGGCTATAGAATAGGATCTATATATGCTAGATAAGATAAGATTTAAATAATAATGTTCATTTACGTAAATAAGGTCAAAAAAAAAGTTCAATAAGAAGTATTGAAAATAAAAAATATTAGAATCGAATAATTTGTGTACAGAATACGAATATTTTGTGGTTGAACATAATATTTGAAATTAAAACCAAGCAGTGGTCTTATACAATTAAACTAATAAAAGAATTAGTAAAATAACTTTGATTTACCAAAAAATATTGATTTCGATTAGGAGAAAATAAAAGCTTAAATGGAGTACGAAATCAAAACCGTGCCGTTGATGAATAATGATGATGAGAAGATGACTCGCTAAATAATCGATGCCATCGATTTAGCAGCATGTTAGATAAAAATCAACATGCTCATCTTATATTTCATGACGTATAATAATCGTGGTCGCAGTAATAGACGTTATGAAAAAAAAAAATTGGTTTCCTAGTCGTGGAAATCGTGCTGGATTTTAATGGCAATAATCAGTATCGAGATAATTTTTCTGATCGAAGTCGACCATTTAATTAAGTGCGTATACCTAATAATTAGGTCGCTAGGATTCAATAGAGGACTTTCAAAATAATTTAGTAAATGAACCAGAGCAAGATGAATCACTGAACCATTTCTTTCGTGCCTAAGCAGGTGTTCACTTTAGAAGGCGTTAATCACGCAACATTTGTGTTACACGGTACAAAAATTCATAATTTTATTGAATCAGGTGCATCAATTTGAATTAAAAAATTATCGTATTTATTACAGAGACACATAAAATTTCACAAGTCAAAATTACTATTAAGGGATAGGAGGCAATTTAACATGTGTTGGTTATGTTTATTTGAAATTATTGAGCGAAAATGTAGTGTTATTTAATAAAATGGTTACAAAAAAAAAAAAAAAACCCTGATATACAGACGGAATTGTGGGACAAGATTTTTTAATTTAGGGCTAAGTTAGACTATCATAATAAAAGTTTAAGTTTGTTTGGTAATGGCAAAGAGAATGCCAATATTCATCGACCATGTTATATTCGTACCACCACGATGACCACGATGCGAAGTAATAAGATACGTCCCCGTGTCAGTAGATAGCGAATGTTTTGCCTAAAGAGATAATAAGTGGCGTATTTTTAGAAGGTTCAATTGCATCTCGTTTTTATGGAAGGATTCCACTTTAGGCCGTATTTATATGGCCGTAAGTTTATTATACAGTAGGTACAAACGGTAATAATCAGGACTGTACAGTATAATTCATTATTATATCTATTTAATATGACTACATGACTATGACTACCCCATCAAGTCGGTTAAAAAGTTTCGATTACGAGTAGAAGATTATGATTTTGACGTGATATGTGTATGTTAAGGGCTTGGATAATACCAGGCCCCTCAGAAAGTATTGCGAAAAAAAGTTTTTATATATGGGAGACTGGCCAGTTATAATGTTTTTCGAAAATATGATTATTTATAAGTAAAAATAAGTAAGTTCCAATTTCAAAATTTCCCTCCACATTTTTTGCGAGTTAATTCAAAGTATTGTGTCTCACTGAAATATGGATCTGCGCCGGGAACATTTTAGAGCTATGATTTTATACGATTTCAAGTGTCGCCTGAAACCGGATGAATCGTACGATAGACTTCAAATGGCATTCATGGATGAAGGCCCTTCCAAGGCAACCGTGTATCGTTGGTATAACGAATTCAAGCGCGGTCGACCAACTTTGGGGGATGACGAAAGAAGCGGTCGCCCTTTGACGGCTGTTACCGAAGAAAACGTGCTAGCAGTGAAAAATTTAATCCAAGACAATAGGCGAATTACATATCAGGAGATTCAACACATATTGAAGATTGGATCGGGAAGCGTTCACGAGATTCTACACAGCCATCTTCGCGTGAGGAGGATAGTATCACGCTGGGTGCCGCACAACCTCACCGATGCTCAGAAGCAGGCCCGGGTGGAATGGTGCCGTGATATGCTTAACAAATTTGAAGCAGGCTCGTCTCGGCGTGTTTACGACATCGTTACAGGTGATGAGTCCTGGATTTATCAATACGACCCAGAAACCAAGCGCCAGTCGACTGTTTGGGTGTTTCAAAATGAGCCAACGCCTACCAAAGTGAAGCGATCTAGAAGCGGGGGTAAGATTTTGATCGCTAGCTTTTTTAATTTGACTGGCCACTTGGTATCAATTCCCATACGGGATCAAAGAAGCATTAATGCCGAATGGTATACTACCAAATGTTTGCCAGAAGTTTTCTCTGTTATAAGCAACAAGCGACCAAACACAGGGCTCCGCGTGCTACTGCTCCACCACGACAATGCACCTGCGCACACCGCACTCAAAACGAGGGACTTCCTGGACAGCACGCCAGTCAAACTCCTGGGTCACCCTCCTTACAGCCCTGATCTAGCACCGTGTGACTTCTTTTTATTCCCAAAAATAAAAAATCAGCTCAAAGGGATACAATTTTCGTCGCCGGAAGATGCGCTGGCTGCGTTCGAGCAGGCTGTAAACGAGGTGTCTGCGGCGGACTGGAAAAAGTGTTTTGAAAACTGGTTTAGGCGCATGAATCTTTGTATAGAGGCTGGTGGAAAGTACTTTGAAAAGATTTGATAAAAATATATGTACGTATAGAACAATTTTTTTTAGTTTCGCAAAACTTTCTGAGTGTCCCACGTATAGCTGCAAATATGTTATCTCGAGTTCTTATAACAAGTGAGGATTTGAAAGGCATGAGTGAAAGTATGGCATGTGTGATGACGCAAAGTATGGCAAAAAAGGTAGAACAATTAACCGACTTTCAAGGATATAAAGTTCAAAACTAATTTCCCACGATACCCGGTCCGATCAACCGGCTGTCGTCGAGGTTCTCAAACGTACCAAGGACGATATTGAGTTAAAGAAAAGGAGTAACTGACAAAGATGCGCGCGAGAGAGAAAAACATTGTTTTTGTGTATCAAAACCCCAAAAGTACAATTTTTATAAATCCAAACTCTTTATCAACTTTTACGCGAGGCGCACTGTTGAAAGATTTGGTACAATTATGTGAAATAAATAAAGTTAAAAGAAGCTTAAATACAAAACGATTTTATATCGTATTTAATAAAATAAAAAATATATAAAAAGACAGCGGTCCGGACCGCACATTATTAATATATTAAGCGGAGTACAGACTATCACTAGTGATGAGTCGAAAACTATAATATTAAATGATTTTCATTTATTGCCGTATAGTGGGCAGGCAGGTGTCCAACAAATGATAAATAATAGGTACTATTTTTGACCCGGATTGCAAAACCCCGTAGCAGAATATGTAAAAAAGTGTAACAAGTGCCAAACCCAAAAACATACTAATCACCATACAAAACAGCCCCAAATAATAAAGTCGTTCCTTATTGGGCATTTTCATATAATACCTACATCCGTTCACAATGAGACTTGTTACACTCCTTTCGAGTTAGTATTCGGGCGAAAGTGCATATTATGATCTAGTAATTTGACAAATAGTGTTCAACCACTATATAATTTCGATGACTATAGTTTGTTTAGTTTGCTAAAATATGATAAGAATAGTAATGTTATAAGATAAATGATAGTTTTGTTAAGAAATGAAGTAGTACGTAAGTTAGACTCAGTGTACACGGAAAAAAATGCTCGCGGAATTAGTTTTCCTCCAAGAATATTTTTATTCTCAGGAATATTGTTTAATGTTAAATAAATATTTACTTGAACTAAAATTAATATCTTAGTCCAAACGAAATGATATTCTACAAGAAAAATAATATTATTCTTCTTATATTTGCTAGAATCAAAACAATGATTTTCTTTTTAAGAAGTTTTGAGTGTTGTCTGAAAAATATGTTACTTTTTTGAACTAAGATTTTTTATGTGTCTCAGTTTAAAAGAACATATTCTAAGTTCAAGAGCTATTAATATTTGAATCAAAAGTTGTACCATTTACTTAAACTAAAAATAAAACATCAAAACATGTTAACTACAAATTATAAAAACAAAACCCTCATTTTCTTCCTGTTAGTAATTGATGATTCTCATAATCAGCAAGTAGGAAGGTTTTCGATGAAGAAAAATCTTTTTCGGTCTAAGAAAAATGAATTTAAATGTGAGAAAATAACAGATTTGGAAGAAGAATCTAAAATTGTTCGAAATAAGATAGACTTACATTCAGTATAATAAAATACGTGTTTGGTTTAAGAAGAGTTTGTTTTTAGGTAATTAATAGTAGCACTGATGTAAGAATCTAAAGTATTCAATTAAAGTTCGTCCAATGTTTTCAAATGAGAGTTTTTTTGTTTTGTGGGAATAAGTTATGGTGTTGAACTAGGAATCCAAATTATTTCAAAATAAGATATACTAACGTTTTGTTGTAAGAAAATACGTGTTTGGTTTAAGAAACTTTGTTTTTGGATATGTAAATACCAGCATTCACGTAAGAATCTAAATTATTCAAGTAAAGTTCGTCGAATGTTTTCAAAAAAGACTTTTTTGTTATGTGGAAATAAGTTATGGTGTTGAATTAGGAATCTAAATTGTTTGAAAATAGGATATACTAACGTTTTTTTTAATAAGAAAATACGTGTTTAGTTTGAGAAGAGTTTGTTATTGGGTAAGCAAGTAGTAGCATTGACGTAAGAATCTAAATTATTCAAGTAAAGGTAGTCCAATGTTGTTAAATAAGACTTTTTTGTTTTGGGGGAATAAGTTACGGTGTTGAACTAGCAATTTAAATGTTTCAAAATATGATACGACTTAACATTTTTAAACAAGAACCCTGTTAAATCCAAGCAATATCAACCGACACGTCGTGTGACCTAGCTATGGGAATAAGCAATAAATTATTGCAAACTTCAAAGTCTTAATAGAAAAACCTACTATTCCATAATAATAACCCATGTTGTGAGAATGGCACATGGTATTAAAATATGCTAATTATATATATATGGTTAAGTCTCATAAAATTATACAATAAAAGAATTAAAGAATATTAGAGGTAAATGTAGGTACCTATAGTCTGATAATAATCTATAAACATCTAAATTAGGTACATGCTCTAAAGAATAAAATTATTTAACACTATATAAATAAATAAATATCTTTGGGACATTTTTACACAGCACCATCTTCTAGTCCCAAACTAAACAGAGCTTGTGCTATGGGTACTATAGACAATGGATATAATACTTATATTTTTTTTTTTTTTGTAAATACATACTTATAATACACTATTAGGTATATTAAGTTGCTCAACTAACTAAATCTAATACGGAAGGATTAATAATATGTAGGTACCTACCTATGTATTCCGTTCCCTATTCCTAAAAGAATTACGTAGGTGCTACATAAACATCTGAAATTATTTATAATAAATATAAGTTTCTACGTATACCTATCTGTATATGTACGGTGCTACCGAACATTGCGAAATTAATGTACAACCCGCGTCAGCATTATCCGCCAACATTCATAATTCATTTTCATTTACTTTTAAGTTAGTTCACTACCGATCATCGAACGCGCCGTGTGTTCTCATATACCTATCAATATCATATCAATATCATTTATTCTTTAGTATTTCTGTCTGAACTTTGGTGTTAATTTAGTGCATTAAACTATTGGTCATCAAAGGACTCGTATCATTTATAATTATCATATCAGCATATCAATAAAGTTGTTCGGTACCTACAATACCCTACAACTTATTATTTATCGCTATGGCAATGTTATGTAAAATAAGTGAATAGGTACATACCTACCTATTTATTTTTTAACACAAATTATTTATCAAATGTGAAGGCTGATTGCTGACCTAAACTTTATGTAGGTGTGTGTGTATTATATACGGAGATTTAAAACACACAGTAACAGTTTTAGTACTTTTTATTTATTTTTAAAAAGTACTAAAACTCAAGAAAGTTTAAATATAAATGCTTTTTTGTATTTTTTCAAGACAAAGTGACACATACATTTTATTACTTGCATTTAAGGAACATTTGATTATCTATTAAACACAATTTATTTCATTGAGCTAGCATTCCTACTTACCGAACGAAACTTTTAGGTATCTTTATGTGACCTTAATTCTTTGCTCTCAAGTGTATATAGAACACTCTTACAGTAATATATATATATACCTACTACGTTATCTTTCAATGAACACGATTTCTAATGATGATAATGATAAGATGGAAATCATGTTTCTTGAAAGATAACGACTCATGAAGGCTATTATTAATAGTCATCCAAGAAACGTTATTCTTAAATCAAAATCACGTTTCTTGAAAAATAACGACTCATACATTGTTCATATTATTAATAGTCACCCAAGAAACGTTATTCTTAAATCAAAATCATGTTTCTTGAAAGATAACGACTCATAGAAGACTTAATATTATTAATATTCAACTAAGAAACATTTTTCTTAAATCAAAATCATATTTCTTGAAAGATAACGACTTATAGGAGACATATTATTATTAATAGTCATCCAAGAAAAACGTTATTATTAAATCAACATCCTGTTTCTTGAAAGATGTGCTACGTCACAACCAACCACCGGGTAATGGAAAGAAAAAGGAACGAGTGTTACAATTTCAAAAATTGATTCCCCAATTTTTGGGAGTATGTTTTAAGTGGGATTTATTAGTGTATGAAATACAGTAGGTACAAAAGCCATTCGTTTTGTTTGATTGTACTGAAACTTAGTGGAAAATACTAAGACCAATACAAAAATAAATTATTACAAACTGATTTCTAGTTTTCAAGTAATTCCCATGTGGAAAAACAAACATGAATACATCCACAAAGTTTAATACATTTGTTTAAATGCTCAGACAAATCACATAAAGCACGTAAACATTGGCCATTTACGCCAGCGACATATACACTACTGAGTAATGGCTTATACCCCTTAAATTATGGCAATAAAATAATGCCGGTAGGTGCTATATTTCCAAAGTAATAAGCGATCTTTCCATAACATATTTCGTTACATATGGTTTTTGAAAATGACCCTAATGACTTTTTACTAACCAAAAAGAAACACATTACAAATTATTACCCTTCCAATCTTTTATCCATTGGTACGCATCCACTTAAGTATCTTATGTTTTATCTTTTTCTGTTCCGCAATATAATTGTATAGAACTTTCATGTTTGAAAGCATAATATTTTATATTTCTAGTCAGTTTCTGAATCAGTTCAATTCTCCATAGTCGTGCCTTCATCTCATGCGCTGGCGAGAATTTGTTAAAATGGTCGAGGAAAAACAAGACAATTGACAAATTTCTTATAAATATGGCTAAAAAATACGTTTGAAAATCCTATTTGAATCTTGTTAAACTAATCTTAACAATAAATAAAATCAATTTTTGGTTTTATTGTTGACCATGAGTGAAAAATTAAGGTGATAGGTAGCTTCATGTATTTGTTTGAATCGTGTAGGTAGGTACAATTTAAAAATGGCTTTATACAAATTTAACTCTGAAAAATGTACATAATGTTGGGGGAAAACGCGAGGTGGCTATCTGGCAGCACTGTCTCGATGCGCTCGCGTCTCGCCTACAGTCGGCAGCCACAGAGCAGAGTGGGGTGAAGTCGGCGTTTAGGATTAAACGTTCTGTGAGTCAGCAGCCGATTTTCCGCCCCGCTTTTCTCTGTTGCCGTGCGTTGTTGTGATGACGGGTTTTGGTGAATTGTGTTTTTCAAGATATACGGACTCGGAAAGGAATTTGATCAAAGTGAGTATTGAAGAACAAAGTTGTTAGTAGCAAATCGTTAAGTTTGTTCTAATTTACAGTGTTTCAAATATTAGATGGATGACCAAAACAACGTTGCTGATGGAAAGTGTAACCCGGAGACGGACATAGATACGTTACCACGAACATGGGGTATTCCAGAACTAGTTATTGACCGATTTAAAGGTAAATACATTCTCATCACTACCTACATAACCTTTACTAGGTATTTACTGAGGGTGTCTCATGGTACGCACGTGGCTTCATTTAGTAAAACTGGATGGTTCTACATTTTCAAGGGTCATATGGTTGGGACCATAGCAAGTATGAGCATGTGATCCCCGTGTTTGTTAATTAGTTAGTTACGAGTGCATCTCCTTTGAAATAGATAACAAGGCGTGCACCCGTGCGAATTTTAGCGTAGGTATCTACTTACCTACAGGCCTTACGCGAAAACTCGCGCCCACAGGTGGGTCTATGTCTATAAATAGTATGATTAGCCAGGGAGCCGGGAGCTTCGCCTTTGAAATGGGGGTCTCCCCAGGCGCGCACCCACGCGTGTTTCAAAAGACTAGGTACTTAATAAGTATTAAACATTTTTTCGAGTTATGCAAATGATATTCTAGAACATACAGACCTTAAAATAATAGTATTTTTATTCTAAGACAGACATTATTCAGCAAAGATCATTATGGTTTTAGGTTGAAACCTCCAGATACTCAAACTAAAAATATGAATTACTTACCTTAAAAAGCTGCATTCTCAATAGTGAACCTATTAAGTATTACAGATATTTTTATTTTCCAGAAAATGAAATTAAACCCAATCAATTAAATGCATTAAGTGAAGAAATTCTTAAGGAGCTGTGCCCACTAATAGGCCACAGAATATTTATTCAATCGAAATTGAATGAATATCTCACAGCACATGTAAGTTCCATCTTAATAAGTATTATAATTACTAATCTTTATTCAGTCTACCTATAGAATGTTATTTAAATAGGTACTACTATTTAAATAGGTCAACAAAAACTTTATTTCAGATCAACCTGGATTTTGACCAAAACTACAAGGAGAATTCTACAAATTTTTATACAAAGTGGCATCCATTCATCAATAAAATTATTAGTATAAAATTTGATAGTTCCAGAGATGACACACTGGCAAGTTTGTACGAAAAGACAAGACAACAGCCTGATGATGGTAAGAAAATATTTTTATTTTAAACAAACAAATAATTAAAAGAAGAACAATTACCTACTAGAAAGTAATCAGTATGTAAAAACAAAACTAAAACATGTTCCCAAAATGCAGGTAGCATTGCCACGTTGTATGGCAATTCTTAGGACAAAATAAAAACCTGCATTTTGGTCACATGTTGATGGTAAGTATCCGCATTTTAGTTATCGATAAGTATAGTGTGTTTGTTAATTTATTTCAACAGTGTCCATATTATTGTTTCAGATTAAAAAGTTCCAGATCAAATTAAGCTGCTATGTTGCCTAATTCCTCCAAAAGGGAGATTAAACAAAAGGACAAAATTTTCAACACTTGAATTCATTGAAAATTTCATCTTTGATGTAGATGTAAGTTCACATATTTACCTGACTGCTCAGAAGGTGATAGGATTCGTCTAGTCTAGAGAGTAGCAAAAAATATCATTAAATCCAAAATGCCCATATTTGATTTTCAGGGATATAAAAAAACTATTAAAACCTACTTACTGCTGGGTACTCGGTGACTTAGTACTTATCACGAATACTTGAATCGTTTCCTCTATGGTACTTATCAAAACCTAGCACAGCTGAAAATATTACAATAAAATCTAATTATTGAAAAAAACAAACTGCAAAAATAACTGAAAAGAAGTAACACGCTTTAGAATTTTCACTATCACAGGCTACAGGAAAGTTTGCTCTGGAGGTGACCTAGGTAGAATTGAGAGTGGCGGTACGTAGGCTAAATGTCAAAAATACCGCCCTAGGACCCGACGGCTTGCCTGGAAAAGCCTGGGTTCTGGCCTTAGAGGCTCTCGGGCCCCGACTAAAATACCCTGCCCTGGAGTTGCATCAGGGAGGCACTCCGGTATCACTGGATGCCGACCTACCTCTGTCGTGTGGTCGAGGCTTATTTGACGGACAGGGCCGTCATCTACCCCGGTCACCAGGGAGAATGGAACCGGCGAGAGATGTCGTGCGGTGTCCCACAGGGATCGGTCCTGGGGCCGAATCTGTGGGACACCGGGTACGACTGGCTGCTGCGCGCAGACTTCCCCAGCGGCGTCAGTGTAGTTTGCTACGCTGACGACACACTAGTCCTGGCTCAGGGGAGGTCGTACCAGGCGGCGGCCGAACGGGTGCTGGCTAGAAAACCTCCACGTGTGCCTGACGGCTGCTTGTCCTTCTGGACACGTCTGGAGGGAACGGCAGTTGTTAGGCCGGTGCATCTTGGGCACTCGCAATAAAATCCTTTCGAGGAATTAACCTTCGGGGGATTTTATTGCCTGTGGCGAATATTCTGGCGCGGGAGGGGCCCGTTCTGGGCCAGTGGGGAGTTGCTCCACGTGTTCCTCTGTTGCCAACAGAGGGCACAGTAGAGGAGCAGGGGCGGGCCCGGTGTGCACTCACCCTGCCACTGGGCAGGCAACGGGGGGACTGTCCTTCCCTGCCCCCGTCGATCTCGTAACCCCAGGAGTGCCCGCTGAGTAGTGTTCTCGCGCCGCTTGGGACCGAGGGTCTTGGCTTCACCGCCCGGACCGCGAGGAAGAAAACCTCTATAAAAAATTACGGGAGGTAGGGCCTGCGAGCAGCAGACTCGGGGTAGTATGCTGCCCGACCAGCGGCTGGCGTAGCTGGCACAGCCGGCGTAGTTGGCGCAGCTGGTAAAGGCCCATGAGGTGAGGTGGCGTGCAGTGTTCCGTGTGCGCCACATAGGAGGGTGCGGCCAACGTTAGGCCGCACGGGGAGAAGGGGCTCGCCTGCTTGTGGCGGGCCAGGACCTGTCGGGGGTGGTTGTGAGAATACTCACGGGTTCCCACGCCCCCAGCTAAGGTAGTTGAAGGAACACCGTGGTGGTTTTAGTCGGTAAGAGTCCGACACTGGCTCCGCCTACCCCAGGCGGAGTGCGTCCATGACGATTTCCCCACGGCAAAAAAAAAAAAAAAAATTCGGCGGCCGAACTCGCGACACGTGGGGTTGCAACAATCGTCGAGAGGATCCGGCAATTGGGACTTGACCCTGCACAAGTCCGAGGTCGTGTGTTTTCACGGTCCTCGGAACGCGCCACAACATCGGCGTCGAGTCGACGATGAAGTACCTGGGACTCGTCTTCGTCAGCCGGTGGAACTTCGTTGAGCATTTCTGAAGTTTGGCTCCCAGACTGGAGCAGGCCAGGCTGCCTCGAATTGGCTCCTGCCCAATCTAGGGAGTCCAAACAAAAGTTACTCCTTTTTAATAATTGTCTAAAAATAAATTCTTAAGCTTGTTTCCCTCTTATCAGTTTTTTGCTGTTGGGGTTTTTTAATTATTTTATTTATATTTAAGATTATAAAATTGTTAAACACTAAGAGTGGTAGCGGGTGCTTTCTTATTACTTTCGTGAACAATTAGGCGTACAATATAATTTAGTGCCTATAGCCAACAGTGATCACGAATTACTCAGTAGCATTATCTGTTTGTAAATTCACTTTATATAATAAATAATAATTACAACAATGCAATTTGTTTCAGAGATTCGGAGACAGAAAATAAAATTGAAGATCTACAAGTTTACACGATTGTTGTTGTTTGACGTCAAATATAATTCATAAAGTGAATCAAAATATGTATGTTGATTTAAGATGTTAATATTACTCATTATTACCTAGTTCTGCCACAATTAGAGTTTTAAGAAATTACTGAATTAATGTTACTTCATTTGACATAGAATTAAGGTAGTACATTTGCCTTCAATTGTAGAACTTGCGATTTAAAATATTGTTTTAGTACCTACCTAGTCAATGGTTATAATTAACAACCATTTTAAAATATGTATGTTGATTTAAGATATTAATATAAGGCACTGTCTCAGAAGGGGGGAAGCTTTTTGAAAAAGTTTGTTGTTTTAATAAAAGGTATAATAAAGTAATTTTAGTTTAATTTTAAAGATATTGGACCTACCAATACTAGATTTAATAAGAGATGGAAACATGGTACTGGCTCAAGTTTCAACAGATTGTTTTGAGAATTATTGTATTGTATAACTTAATCTATTAATTTTACTAATCCTGGAAGTTTTATAGCAATGTCAGAATAAACGCACGGATCCCTGTGCATTGCGGCCTTTTACATGTGTTACACCAAAGCGAATGATTAGTAGCCCGCCATACCTATTTATTTAAAGTGTTTTTACTGTTTTTCTGTGTCTTAGTGTTACAAGAGTTTATTATTGTTATTAGCAGTTTGAGCTTAAAACTTTCGGATTTTCAGTCTGAGTTACGATAGTAATTCGGTTTTGGTGGTGTAATATAATATAACAAAGTCTGCATTGAGCAGGGGTTCATAAATGTTTAAATAATGGTCTTGCTTTGATACTTGCGGATTTTCAAATAGAGAAAATTAATAGTTTAATCTACAAAAAGTAATTCTCAACTCGAATCTCTTATTTTCTTATATTAAATAAGAAAAAAATTGACCTAACTAAATGATATTCTTTAGAGAATACACAGAAATTATTCACCGAAGGTAAATCTGATTTTAGTATGAAACATCCGGATATTCAAACTAAGAATATCAACATATTCATCTTAAAAAACTTAAATTCTTAGTTCAAATTTCACACTTTCTTCTTTTAAATAAATAAAGAACTTGAGCTAAGAAAATGATATTCTTTAGAGAATACACAGAAATTATTCATCGAAGGTAAATCTGATTTTAGTATGAAACATCGGATATTCAAACTAAGAATATCAACATATTCACCTTGAAAAAATTAAATTCTTAGTTCAAATTTCACACTTTCTTCTTTTAAATAAATAAAAAACTTGAGCTAAGCAAATGATATTCTTTAGAGAACGCACATAAATTATTAACCTAAAATCGACCTGGTTTTAGTATAAAATATCCGGATATTCAAATTAAGAATATCAACATACTCACCTTAAAAAACTAAAATTCTTAGTTCAAATTGCACTCTTTCTTCCTTTAATTATGATAAAGTTTGAGCTAAGCAAATTATATTCTTCAGAGAATGCACAGAAATCATTAACCTAAGATCAATCTGGTTTTAGTATGAAACATCCGGATATTTAATTTAAGAACATTAATGTATTCACCATTAGAAGAGGAATTCTCAATTGAAGTTTTATACTTTTGCATATACTTTATAATTAAGAAAATTTATAAAATCAACTAAAAAATGTGCATTCTTTGATTGAAATTACATTATTTTGAACTGACAATAAAAGTACTAAATTTAAATACTTAATTTGATTCTGTTCGAGAAAATCAATGTCTCAAAGTTCAAGAAATCTGCTCGTCTTCTTTAAAGACTTTGTTTTTTTCTTCAACCAAGAATATTTCTTCTTTATTTGAGATAATAAATAGTTGTTTTGAGCATTCAAAACAAAACAATAAAATGCTGGATTTAAGAATATAAAGTGTTCCCTATATATGAAACTATATTATTCTTGACCAATAAATATATACTTGTATTAAGACTATTTTTCTTTCCGTGTATACAGGCTATTATCGTGTTATCAAGACTTAACACCAAATGTAATTATAGAAATTAACAATAAACATGTAACAGTACATAAAAATCGCACTAAGCGTTATCATTAGGTGCCAGGCGTGGGAACGGAGCCCTGGGAATGGAAATGTTATTTGATACCAACTCGATTACGAGAATTGTTTTCAATTACAGAATGTATCTACTTATTGTAATTCGCATTGTAATGACTTGTTTATTTCTAGGTATGTACTTCCTCATTTTGTATGAAAATAAAATAATGATTTATTATTATTTTATTTAAAAAAAAATAAGGGGGTCGTGTAGTGTGTAGGTTAATCATATTACCTAAACGTAAGCTAATTATAAGTAAGTAAGAATTATGTACTTTCAAGTGGTGAGCGCGCTCAGTCTTAAGTTGGATGTGAAGACAATATAACGTACTTTTACCTAACAATACGTCTTTCATTGGAAGCCTCTACCTACAACCTTTACAAATGTGAAATTATTCAGAAATTATAGTCGATATAATTAATTTTTTCACCACTATATCTTACATAATTTAATATAATAATAAATTACTATAATAGAAGAACATATTATTTAAAAACTTACACTTAAAAATTTCAACTAAATTAGCTCTATAATTTTTTTATAAATATTTTAAAACTACTATAAAACTTCGCGTTCGAATCGATTAAAATCACTTCGCCGCGAGCCCTTCCAGAGAGTGGTCACGTCGCTCGGCGCTCCGACGGGGGTTGACGACCTTTGCCGTGCGTTTATACAAGGATACTGCAAGTTTTTAGGGCGATCGTCAAATCTTAGTACTTTGGTTAATAAAATATTTTATTTTTGATGACTAACAAAATTTTATAGTATTATCATAAGTACTTGGTAAGTATTTTTTGTGACTGACATTGTTTTATAGTGACAATAAATTATGTTTTAGACGGTATGGGAAATAAAACAAAGGTGTTTTTTGGAAAGAGAAAACGCAAAAATTCTGAAAATTTGGCTAAGGCAAGAGCTAAAAGGTATTTTTTGACGGCGTCTGTGGTCTAGTGGTTCGAGAATCGGACTGCTGATCACGAGGTCGTGGGTTCGATTCCCACAGGTCACAAATATTTGTGTGATGAACATAAGTGTTTGTGTTGGTCTGGAAGTTTCTTATGTATTATAAGAATGTATTTACAAAAAAAAAGTAAGTATATAAGTATTATATCCATTGTCTAGTACCCATATCACAAGCTCTGCTTAGTTTGGGACTAGATGGTGCTGTGTAAAAAACGTCCCGAAGATATTTATTTATGTTACACTAGCTTTCACCCGCAGCTTCGCCTGTGTGAAATTCGGTATGTTACAAGTGTTCTAGAGTGTGCCATCGATTCAAGTTTAGAACTTCATGTTTTAGGGTTTTGGATTAAAAAATTAGAGGTTAGGGTTTTAATAAAAATCATCATCATCATCATCATCATCATTTCAGCCGAAAGACGTCCACTGCTGGACATAGGCCTCCCCCAAGCATCGCCACAACGACCGGTCCTGTGCCTTCCGCATCCAGCGGATTCCCGCGACCTTCACCAGGTCGTCGGTCCACCTTGTGGGGGGCCTACCCACGCTGCGCCTTCCAGTACGCGGTCGCCACTCCAGAACTTTACTGCCCCATCGGCCATCCGTTCTGCGAGCAATGTGCCCCGCCCACTGCCACTTAAGTTTGGCAATTCTTCGGGCTATGTCGGTTACTTTCGTTCTCCTACGAATCTCCTCATTTCTGATTCGATCACGCAGGGACACTCCGAGCATAGCCCTCTCCATTGCCCTTTGAGTGACTTTGAGCCTTCTTAATAAAATTAAAAAAAAAAACTGAATAAAAATAAACGTAAGTTATTCGGGTTTAGTAGAAAAAAAAAACAAAATCGTTGGTTTTTTATTTATATAAATACTGTTTTATTTTTATACTGTCGAACTATTTTGGCTGAATTTGATAATGCAATCCATCTATTTTGTAGTAAGTAGGTTCTTGAATGAAAACATGAATAATTAGTACTATAACCATAGGAAGGGCAGCAGCGTTCTCTAAGTATTTAACCAACCAACTGCGATCGCCAACCCGCCTGCCAAGCGTGGCGATTATGGCATACCCCCCCAATATATGCTTGGGGGAGGCCTGTGTCCAGCAGTGGACGTCTTACGGCTGAAATGATGATGATGATGATAACCACCTGTACTTGTACACCTCACGGTACTGAAACGTGGTCGCTCACAATCAAGCGCGGATCCAGCCTTATTATTTATAAATAACGTATTTTTAAGGTTCCGTACCTAGAAGGAAAAAACTAAACTCTTATAGGATCACTCTCTTGTCTGTCTGTCCGTCTGTCATAGCCAAATCTGTTGAACGAAAAAAGTTTAAATTTCTGTTCAAAGTTTGCTCTATGAAATTGCCTTCTTTTTATTATTTAACCCTATGCCTGTGACTCGCATAAGCATTAGCAGCCCATTACTCTCCCACTGCTGGGCATGGACTAGTTTTTGTAATTTATGGTACAGAAATATGGAACATGAATGGTACAACGGTCGGTTGGTCGCTACTTTACTTTTTAGGGGTCCGTACCCGAACGGTGCCAAACGGATCCCTATTACTCTCGCTACGCTGTCCGTCCGTCCGTCCGTCTGTCTGTCACAGGGCTGTATCTTTTGAACGGTAATAGATAACCGGTTGAAATTTTCTCAGAATATGTGTTGCTATGAGGTGTATCACGACAAATACTAAAAACAAACAAAAAGTCTAAAACCAAAGGCCCCCTTTGGTTTTAGAGGTACGGAACCCTTACTGCGCGAGTCCGACTCTCACTTGGCCGGTTTTATTATTCTTATGTACTAGGTCTAGGTGTAAACGTGTCTATGTTTGAAAGTTAGAAATATATTAGAGAAGAGTGTGAGTGCTGTTGTAGGGTTTCCTAAAACTAAGTTCTAAAAC
This sequence comes from Asteroscopus sphinx, assembly GCA_949699075.1. NCBI lineage: Eukaryota > Metazoa > Arthropoda > Insecta > Lepidoptera > Noctuidae > Asteroscopus > Asteroscopus sphinx. Next base: position 124,814 of record OX453018.1, read on the forward strand.
ATTTAGAACTCGCGCCGATTTTACGCCGATTCGCAAATCAGCGGCGGCGTCGTCTAAAAACCGTTGGCGGCGGCGGCACGCTGTGGGATTATTGTAGGTTGGCACCTCTACTATACGAATCTATAAATGACTTTTGGAGGTATTGTAAGGTTTTAGCGTAAAATGCCAATTATCACTTTATCTCCTAGAGTCGATATTTTTTTTTTCATAAAAATGTTTTTTAAAATCCTAATCGAAGATTTTCGAAGCAGCAGAGTACATTTATTGTAGTTCGGCACAAATACTATGCGAATATACACACGAAACTTTGTGGTAACGTAAGGTTTTGGCGTAACACGCTTTTCTCTACATGCATAAAAAAACTTCAAATTACTAGATCTCTGAAAAAACTTTTAAAACGTAACATTTTGGAAGCATTAAAGTATGTATTTATTGTAGTTTGGCCCTCTACTATACGAATCTATAAATTACTCTTTGAGGTATTGTGAGTTTTTGGCGTAAAATGTTAATTATCACTTTATCTCCTACTGTCGATAAATTTTTCTTCATAAAAATGATTTTAAAAAGCATAATCAAAGATTTTCGAAGCAACAGAGTATACATTTATTGTAGTTCGGCACAAACACTGTATGAATATATGTATACACGAAACTTTGATGTAACGTAAGGTTTTGGCGTAAAACGTCTTTCTCTCCATACATAAAAAAATTCAAATGGCTGTATCTCTAAAAATACTTGTAAAACCATATTGAACATTTTTGAAGCATCACAGTATGTATTTATTATAGTTTGGCATCTCTAATATATGAATCTGTAAATGAATCTTTGAGGTATTGTGAGGTTTTGGCGTAAAACGCCAATTTTAATTTTATCTTTAACTGACGATTTTTAAAAATAAAAATGATTTTTAAAACCAAATCGAAGATTTTTGAAGCAACAGAGTATGTATTTAGTGTAGTTTGGCACTCATACTATATGGATCCATACCTACACGAAACTTTAAGGTAATGTAAGGTTTTGGCGTAAAACTCCAATTTAACATTCTCTCCATACAAAAAAAAAAACTTCAAATCGCTATCTATATCTTTGAAAATACTTGTTAAATGAAAACACTGAGGCAGCATTTTATATTTGCATTGATAAGTAGAATCCGAATCCGTTATAATATTTACAAAAAACGTATTTCATTTTTAAATTTTCATTCATAATAAATAAATAGTCAAAATAGGTCCTAAAAAAATAAAAGTATCAAAATTATTCGTGCTAACGGTTCAGCACTCACGCACACAGAGGAACCATTGTATCGTGCCGTAGTGAGTGTGCCATGCGATAGATCGTGTAGATTTTGACTTGCGCTAAATCGAACATACGCTCTTAAAACGTTATAATTTTACAAGCTGTCTTCCGCAATGACTAAATTATAGACGATTTCAGCCCAATATTGCTTTACAAAACTGCCGCAGCTCTGTACCACGCAATGGTTTCCTACAGTGGTGTCAGACTCGCGGCCCGGCTGACAGGGCTTGTACGTACATGAGCACGGCTTCTGCTCGGTGCGCAGTATTATATACACACCGGCACAATTAGCGGAACACAAAAAAAGCAGGATTTTAAAATCTTTTACTTGAGGAACTGGCCAGTTATGATATTTTTTTAATTTATTGTCAAATTTGAAAATAGAAAATTAGATGACATACACTTTTTTCATTCATTTGTTTTATTTTCCCGAACAATACGTTTTGTCAACTTGTTCGAGTAATAACTACGTAATTGTAATTTTTTTGAAAAATTGCACTTAATGGTTTTTTATAAATTTGTTATTCTATAGGCAATTTTGTTTATTAAAAGCTCTTCATTATGCCTGACTTAACATCACTGGAAATCATTAGGGCTGATGAAATGAGAAGAAATGGCCATACCTACAGATCGATTGCCTCAAGGCTTCGTCGACCAGTATCAACGATTCATCGCAGCATCCAGCGGTACAGATCGTCTAATTCTCTTGTGAGGAGGAGGGGTCAAGGTAGAAAAAGATGTACATCGAGGCGAGATGACAGTTTTTTACAAATTGGAGTTCGTAGGAATACGCGATTAACGGCTGTACAAGCTCGAAATGAACTGGAAGACGTTCGAGGAGTACGAGTAAGTGAGCGTACAGTTCGCAGGAGATTTGAAGAAGTTGGTTTAGGGTCGTATATACCTGCCAAAGGCCCAAAACTTGAGAGACGTCACCGCGTAAACCGATTAAGCTATGCGCGAGAACATCGTCATTGGGATTTGAACGAATGGCAGCAGGTTCTCTTTACTGATGAGTGCAGAGTTCTTTTAAAACAGATCGATGGGAGACAGCGAATATGGAGACGCAAAGGAGAACGCCACATACAGTCTAATTTTGAACACACAGTGGCTTATGGTGGCGGCTCGATTATGGTTTGGGGAGGGATATGTTTGGGAGCTCGCACGGAGTTAGTGATAGTCACAGGAGGGACCATGGGCCTGATTCACAAACGTTTGAAAAGTTTCCGTTTCCGAAGTGAAATTTGACCTGCAAACGAATCAAAACGACCACTTCCTGCGACTACGAATAATGCAAAGCATTCGAAACATCAGGAAAAGCAATGTTAATAATAATACGCGATATAATCCGGTCAAACTTGTTATATTACAAAAAAAAAAAGATTTGAGAATCGAACGCATTCGGAAACGCTATTCATAGTTCTTTAATTTTACATCGAGTGCCTTCCGACAGCAAATGGCTCACGGGAGAGTTTCCATGAATTTCGCGTTGCCTTTCCGAATCCGTTCGGTTCTCAAATCGTTTTGTTTCTTAATAAAACAAGTTTAACCGGATTATATCGTGTATTATTATTAAAATTGGTTTTCCTGACGTTTCGAATGCTTTGCAGCGTTCATAGTCGCAGGAAGTGGTCGTTTTGTTTTATTTGCCGGTCAAATTTTACTTCGGAAACGGAAACTTTTCGAACGTTTGTGAATCAGGCCACAGGACAGTAGATCGATACATCAGAGACATTTTAGAAGAACATGTTGTACCATTTGCCCCATTTATTGGTGACGACTTTATTCTAATGCAAGATAATGCTCGTGCTCATAGTGCACAATCGGTACAGGCATATCTGAGCCACGTAGGTATACCGGTGATGCAGTGGCCAGCAAATTCCCCCGATATGAATCCGATAGAGCATGTCTGGGACTTGCTAAAAAGAAGGGTTAAATCCAGAATGCCACACCCCAACAATCTGAATGAACTTGGAAACGCATTACTTGAGGAGTGGGAGCGGTTGCCTCAAGAAATCATCGATAACATAATCTGTAGCATGCCCAGACGAATGGAACCGTAATCAGAGCAAGAGGGGGAAACACTCGTTATTAATTTTGCTTTAATTTTATTGTTAAATCATTTAATGCTTACTTTTTTTTTTTGTGATGGTTCATAATCATCTAAAAATTTCACTTATTTCAAATTTCTTTATTTTTCAATAAAAAATAACGAAGACTTTTCAAAGTCGTTGTTAAAAGATGTTAATCAATTTGTTATTTTGTGTCTAATTACATTTTCGTCAAATATATGCGTTATTATCTCATAGTCTCACTTTTTTTTCTGTTCCGCTAATTGTGCCGGTGTGTATATTATGTTCCCTTTGGCGCGGAGACTAGCCGGCGACAAGCTAGGAGGAGCGGTTTCATTCAGTCGTTTGTCAATATTTCGCTCAGTGCAAAACAGAAGAAAATTATCATTGCGTGGTACCTGTATGTAGGTACAGGAAATAAAAAACCTAACTGATAATGAAAAGCGGTACAGAGACGGTGTTGGCTTCATCCACTGTTAGTAGAAGGAGGAATAGACCAGTAAACCTATAGGCCCGCATTACAGCACAGCAGCACCACCAATGTCCGCCCACCAATGTTTTTCAATGTCGTACTATTCACTTGAGACTTGAGTCGTCAGTCTTGGTCTCAATGAGCAGAAGAAACCTCAAACACATTAATACTTTGTACTTAATGGCCCCAGCACTGCCCACAAGGCAGCACTGGCAGGGTCGCCGTGTAAGGACGGGCGTTCGGTTGCGAATCAATAATATACTCGAACAATTTACATGTTAGGTTGCATTTATATAGGGGAAGGCGCGTCATACACTACAGAACATTATCGTAAAATGTTGGCGGGGTATAACGGGCCAACGGCGCGTAATGATTGGTCGGCTCAAAAGTTCCGTGGTATGATTGGTGCCGCTCGGTGATGGAGTGACGTCCCGATTGGCGACGCGGCAAATGTTATGCAGTTCTACTCCATAAGCTTGGTAACCAGGGTATCCGGCTAAGTGGCGTCTTGAGGCTTATCAGTGGTAGAAAGACACCTTGGAGTGTTTCAAGTTCTGGTTAAAACATGTCAAAACGTGATCGAAAATTAGCAAATATTTTTCAATGAAAAAAAGAGACCTTTTTAAAACCTAAACTTTAACAATACCAATATGCGCGAAAGCATATCTCTAGCTAAAAGATCAGCAGTAACTTTGAATCCGAAAAAACCCTTTTTATCTCATAAATGCTTGTAAAGAGCATTATTTTGACAACCTTCTTCTAGATAAATCTAAAATGCTGTACTGATCAAATACATGCGAGCAGCGGCTGGCAAAGTTTGTATGAAAATCCATATCTGTCATGTTTAGCGGCCAAATAAATTACTATGAAAACTCATATCTATCCTATAATTTAAAAATGGAACGAACTTTTTACTGCGAAACATGACAACCAAGGAGGTAACTAATCAAAGATTTTATTAAAATTTCGATCCGGCTAGCAGATAGACCTGCCAGGTGAACCGACGACCTAAAGAACGTGGCTGGGGGGGACTGGATGCGGAAGGCAGAGGACCGAGCGTTGTGGCGCAACTTGGGAGAGGCCTATGTCCAGCAGTGGACTGCGATAGGCTGAGTTGATAGCAGATAGAGCTCTTTAGGACCACAATATACGAGCCGTTTAGAAAGTAATTGAACACACCGTTTGTGAAGTTGGATTGATGTTCAATTAGTTGTACAGACTACATAGAAATAGTAGGTACAATATAGTTTGTGAAAGGACACTAAGAGCAAGTAGAAGAGGCGCTGTATCGAGTTACCTGTACATTATCCTCGGTGATGACGAGCGACTCGGGCATGTACACGTACTCCACGATGGCCTCCAGGGCCAGCGGCTCCACGTCCTGCAACGCACACGGAACTGCTAGTCATTCAGTTACCCTGTCCTGTCCTGTCCTGTCCTACTTATACCTATAACATTATATTTTGATATTTGTTTGTGTCTACTTGCTTGCTTGTCCTTAAATCACGCTCAAATGGCTGAATAGATTTGAATGAAATTTAGCACACAGATAGACCATATGATAACCTAAATTAAAATATAGGCTACTTTTTATTCCAGGAAGATGAATAATTCCCGGGGGATGCTCAATAACGTGTTTCTGTGATAAACTGAATTATACGCGCTAAGCTGCGGGCATAGGCTAGTGCTTTATGACATGATGGTTATATATGAATGGTTGTCTGGAAGAAATTGCTTTAAGCGATAAGACCGCCAATCGTTAGTACTGTGCTCATGTTTGTTATAACTTTATTTTTATTTTTATGGTGTGCAAACAATAAAGTATACTCTATCTATCTATCTTTATAGTTTCCCTAAGCGAATTATACGCGGGCTAAGCTGCGGGCATAGGCTAGTGCTTTATAGTTTCCCTAAGCGAATTATACGCAGGCTAAGCTGCGGGCATAGGCTAGTGCTTTATAGTTTCCCTAAGCGAATTATACGCGGGCTAAGCTGCGGGCATAGGCTAGTGCTTTATAGTTTCCCTAAGCTAATTATACGCAGGCTAAGCTGCGGGCATAGGCTAGTGCTTTATAGTTTCCCTAAGCGAATTACCATAGGTTCAAAAAATATTACCTATACAATAGCTTGCCTAGTATAAAAACCGCTGTTAATAATACTGCTGTAACTTCCGTATATTAATCATGGCTATTTTAGTTTTTCTGTTTTTGCAATAGATGCCAGCATTGGCGACTCGGAGCGTGTTGTTATACAGCGCTATCTAGCGGGCCTAATTGAAGAGGAATGTCATGTCAACATAACACACAGGTATAAATTCAAATTCAAAACTCATTGAATTAAGAAACCTATGGAAGTGGCCCATTCTTCTATATCCACCTAGTTTATACAAATATCTATTAAACCGTTATTGAATTATGAAACTATTCTTTGTCTCTTGTTAACCAACGTGTTATGTCGTCTGGTGAAAGAGATCGCATGCTATTTGTATATTCTCTGCTTTGCAACGTCTTTACGGGATGTCAAAATACCTACGCCGCGTGGCAACCCCGCTTACCCCGCAATGTGGCCCATAGTACATGAGCTGTCAAGTAAACAAACTAGGGTTGTTGATATTTTTAAATATCAGATTTTCGATCTATAGATATTTTTAAATATACAATCGGAGTTCGATATATTGAAAAAAAAAAAGGTATTTCGATATATTGGCCAAATTTCATGATTCTAGGTCAATGCGAAATACCCTATAGGTTTTTTATGTGAGTTTGCGAGTATCAAAATGTGACATAGCCGTATGATTGCCTTGACCTAGAAGCTTGATTTTTTTATGTCCTAGGGACAGCCGAACTTAGTATTTGATATAATTGCATTATTTATTACTACTTGAAAATGATTTTCATCAGCACACATCTCTGGTACGAAACACGAGCATCGATATCGATACTTTTTAGTTATGATTACTTACTTCCTTAGCTATGGCCACCATAACGGTGGCCCGGATATTGTAGGTATACCACGCTTATTTCGTAGGTATTACTGGTCCATAGGTACAAGTCAATGTCAAAACTTGATTGCTGAACAAAGTACCTACATTTCATACATAGCAATAAGTATTTTTTGTGATGTATTGAAAAAGAAGGTAACTAAAGGAGCATTGTTTGCTAGGATAATTCTTCTCTAAGGTAAGCTGTTCCCTATCCCTACATTTGTGTTCACATACATCGACAAAATATAGGGATCAGCAGATTTATTATTCGCGATTTCAGGGATCGTCCAAAAATATTAATAAAAGGACCTTAGAGAAAAACTATCTTAGCAAACAATGCTCCCTTATGGTCAGTCGGTCGGTGTTTTTTTAGGGTCATAGTAAAAGTTGCTTATACTGATGAGGACAATGATCCCGAAGAGGTTTTCAGTTATTTCAATAACACATTGTATACCTACAGTATGTAATAAAAACCCTGTTGTTCCTGTGAGCTACGTTTTCAGAATCGATATTCATACGTAAATACGTAAGGACACAACTCATTGGAAAAACCCTTCAATAAATTTTATCAAATTAAATATTAAATCATTATTAATTATAATAAAACAAAGTTTAACCGGATTATATCGCATATATAATTTAAATTGGTTTTCCTGACGTTTCATTATTAATTGTAAATTGAAAGTGATATAATCGCTTTTAATAATGATTTAATATTTAATTTGATCGAAGAGTTTTTCCAATGAATATCGATTCTGATAACGTAGCTCACAGGAACAACAGGGTTTTTGTGACATAGTGTGTACCATACAATTTCTGAATGATATTTGTTAGTAGAGTTATTTTGAAATGGTTTGTGAGTCACCTGAATGGTGACGGTGGGCTGCGTGCTCTCGTCGAACTGCGTGAACATGGCGTGGAAGTAGGGCGAGGCGGCCGCCAGCACGGCGCGGTGCGCGGCGAGCGCGGGCGCGGGGTCGGGCGCGGCGGGGCCGGGCGCGGCGCCGGGCGCGGGGCCGGGCGCGGCGGGGTCGGCGGGCGCGCGCGCGTGCAGGCGCACGTCGCACAGCACGGCGCCGCGCCGCAGCCGCGCCAGCGCCGCCAGCAGGCGCGCCGCGTGCGCCCCCCCCGCGCCCGCGCCCGCCGCCCCGCCCGCCGCCGCCGGCCGCTGCGACGACTCGTCCAGCGACGACTGCGAGGCGCAGCGCACCATCATGCTGCACACACACACGTGAGCCTCGCGCCGGCCCCCGGCCCCCTCCCCCGGCACTACCTACCTGTACCGCGCGCGCTCGCCGTCCCCCTCGGCGGCACTGTTGTCCGCGCCTGATCTGTAACACGTCACACAATCATAACATTATGATTATTATTATATTTTTACCCGACTGCGCCAGAAGGAGGGCAGTGTTTTTCGAGTGTATGTATGTATGTATATTTCTTTGGCACGCCCTGCAGCCTAAACGGCTTGATGGATTTTAACTTGTGAGGTGTCGTTAGATTCGTCTTAATTGTGAGAGTGACACTGGGTATATCAAAATTATAAAAATTAAAATGGCCGCTTTTTGGCGCCAAATTACGGCTTCAAAAAATTTTTTTTCCCTTGAAACCTATCGAGTGGGGTATCAAAATAAAGGGTTTTATAAATGCTTTTCAAAAATATATACAACTTATATGTTTAAATGTAATTTAGAATGAGAAATGCTAAAAAACAACAAAATATTCAACGTTAAAAATGAATTTGACTTTTCAAAAAAAACATTAATAATATGATAAATAAAACATGATGACAAAACTAAAAAAATTCAAATAAAAAAATTAATTAACAAAAACAACAGAAAAGATATAAACAAGACTTATCAACATGCAACCGGCTACATAGGAACTATTATGTAATTCATGACCAAAAACATACATAGCCTCCGACTGCGTGTCTTGTTTATATATTTTCTGTTTATCGTTTATATTTTTACACGCAGTCGGGTTTTTGTTTTTGTTAATTAATTCTAGTAGTAGTAGAGCTCCTTTGTGAAAGAGCTCGTCCGGGGAAGTACTACCACCGTGCCTACTTCTCCGCCAAATAGTGATGCTTGCATTGCTGTGTCTCGATCTGAAGGGTACGGGTGCCGGTGAAATTACAATCACATGAGACTTTCCATCTTCATGTCTCAGTTTGGCGAACCGACATGCGGTACCATTTAGGCAACAGCCTAGGTGGTATTGAAGTTGTCATGGGCAAAGGTAACCGCTTAACATCATGTGGGCCTTTAGCTCGTTTCGCCATCATATACTATAAAAAAAATAAAACTACAACTTATGGGCTTTCTCTACAGTTTCATGAAAATTGTTTCAAATTATGAACAGTGCTCTATTTGTATCTAAAATCAGTATAACCTGCGAATTTCTCAATTAAAACCTTCATTTTCCTTGTAAAAAAATTGGAAACTTGCATAATTCACCATACAATTTTACTGGATTTTATCGAAATAATCACAAGTCAATAACACTTTTAAAAATGTAACAAAAATAAAATAAATAAAATCCGGCCAAGTGTGAGTTGGACTCACGCAGTAAGGTTTCCGTACCACCCATCGACCTGATACCCCATAGAAACTGATTTAATTTACGAGAGTTTATCAAAAGACATCAACGAATGTACGCGAAATGTGAAATTTTTCATCTCTTTCTTCCGTAGGTACCACCACATATTTCTATGTTTGTCCTGTTTTTAGTATTTGTTGTTGTTAGTATGCACTACAATCAGCCCAAGTTTGACGCTGGTATGTATTACAGTTTTGAAGATAGAACAGGAACAAAAACGTTGAAAAAAATGCATGTTTTTAGAGGTTTCTTGTATAGGGACCCCCTTTGGTTTTAGACTTTTTTTTGTTTTTAGTATTTATCGTGATACACCTCATAGCAACACATATTCTGTGAAAATTTCAACTGGTTATCTATTACCGTTACAAAGATACAGCCCTGTGACAGACGGACGGATGGACGGACAGCGTAGTGAGAGTAATAGGGTCCCATTTGCACCCTTTGGGTACAGAACCCTAAAAATTAATATTTTTGGGACATTTTTACACAGCACCATCTAGTCCCAAACTAAGCAGAGCTTGTAGTACTATGGGTACTAGACAATGGATATATAGATTTTTTTTTTTTTTTTTTTTTTACTATAAAGTATACATATTTGTGTGATACTTTATTTTTATTACAATCTAGCCTTAAGGCTAATGAGTAATTTAATTCTATCCTAAATTGCTATGTAAACTATAATCCAAGAATGTGTCCAATAACTTTTCTTAGGTTCTATTAAGGGCAAGACACTTAGTTTGTGTGTTCTTTATAAGCAGCACTTATCACTACATTTTATCTGTCAATATTCACTAATCACTACACTAATTCATATGGTTTTGTCCGCTTTAGTCTTCGAACTGTTTCCGTGTTATCAAGGAGCTGGGTTGCCTCGACATTCACGTGGTGGTGAAGTCTAAATTCATGAACTTCTGCGTATTTTTTTATGGTTGTGTCTACAACGTCCACATTGAGGTCCCGATGAAGATCGATATTTCTGATGTACCAGGGTGCATTAACCATATCTCTGAGTACTTTATTTTGGAAACGCTGGATGATTTTTCTATTGCTTTTTCTGGTACAGCCCCACAGCTGGATACCATACGTCCATACTGGCATAAGAACTTGCTTGTATAGCAGTAGTTTATTATGAATAGACATGGGTGAGTTTCTGCCTATTAGCCAATACAGTTTCTTGTAGCGCAGGTCTAATTCTTCTCGCTTCTTCTTGACGTGTGCTTTCCAGCGTAGCTTTGCGTCAAGGGTCATTCCCAGATATTTGGCGGTGTTCGCATGAGGCACTACCTGATTGTTTATAACAATCGGAATGTGTTGTGGTTTTTTACTGGTGAAGTCAATATGAACGGACTTCGATTCATTAAGTCTGATTCGCCATTTTTTAGTCCAGTCAAAGACTTCATTGATAGCTGCTTGGACTTTTTCTGCAGCTTCTTCGTGACTGCTTCCTATTGCCATGATAGCAGTGTCGTCAGCAAAAGTAGCAATAGCGTTGTTCTCGGGCACTGGAATATCGCTGGTGTATAATAGGTATAGGATTGGACCCAGGACACTTCCTTGAGGTACCCCTGCTTTAATTTGTATGATATTAGAGTAAGCATCTTCTTGTCTTATCCGAAACGCTCTGTTGGAGATGTATGATTCCAAGATTTCAGAGAACTGTTTAGGTAACATTATTTTTAATTTATGTACTAGGCCTTCATGCCAAACTTTATCGAAAGCCTGAGCCACATCGAGGAAGACGGTGGAGCATACTTTCTTTTCTTCTAACGCCTTTTCAATTATGTTGGTAATTCTGTGCACCTGATCAATTGTGGAATGTTTTTCTCTGAACCCAAACTGATGATCAGGTATGAGTTGTCTATTTTCAATAATTTTTTTAAGCCGCTTTAGTAGTAGCTTTTCAAATAACTTTGACAAAATAGGCAGCAGAGAAATAGGTCTGTATGACGTTGGTTCATGAGGAGGTTTTCCAGGTTTCGGTATCATGATAACTTCAGCTACTTTCCACATATCAGGCACATACTTCAGTCGAAAAGCGGCATTTATGAGTGTGGTAAGTTTAACTGTAGCTTTACGAGGGAGTTTTTTTAAAATTTCTCCTGTGATTAAATCATATCCAGGTGATTTTTTCGTACTCATGTTGAATAATATTTCATTAGCGACTTCTCTCGGAGTGACCAGCTTTATATCTAAAGAGTCTTGGCTCAGTACATCATTGGTTATTTTGAATACCTTGTTTTCGGGATTGGGTTGGAAGATCTTTTCTAAGTATTGTGAAAACGTAGTAGATTTCTGTTCATTGCTTGCTGCCCAGGAACCATTTTCTTTTCTTATTGCGGGAATTTGTACTGTTGGTCTCTTCATGTTTTTAGTGGCTTTCCACAGTGAATAACCGGTTTTTCAATCGCTGGTTAGCTGGCACAGATATTGGCTTGTAAGTGTGTCGTTAAAGCTTTTAATTTCCCTTTTGACACATTTTGTTAGATATATATAATTAAGTACTTTTTTTTTAACATAACTGGCGAAATGTGGGTGTAATACAGGCGTGATGTTATGTGTTATGTATACATAGACAAAATAAAATAGTGTTTTTCTTTTATAACCAACAAAAAAAATCAGGTTCAACGAGTTTATTTATGTATGACCACACATAACTTATTACAGAATAATCCGATTTTGATGATTCTGTTTTAATGAAGAGGGTATAACTAAAAATTGGTCCCATTTAAATTTGAAAATCAAAATCCACCCCTAAGGGTACGAAAACAGGGGATAAGTGTTTGTTTACCCACTGAATTCTTACCTATAAACCTATATTCTGTTGAAACTTGGCACACATAAATGTAGTTCTAGACACTACAACATAATGGAGACCTGAAGTTCGATTTTAGCCACAAAAAAATTGAAAATTAAACTTTAAAAAAAAAAAAATTGATATAAAGTTTTATTATTGAACCAACAGAAGCAACAGCACTTTATTTAATATATCCATGGTCACTTAGGAAAACCTCGTTCTGTTCCCCATTTTGTATAGGCAAAGTTGGCAGCCTTACATATAACCACACTGAATTCTAGCTGATTTCTTATGATAGCATTGTACAGTGCTGTATGTTTCATTGTTCTTTGAATTTGCATGTGTTGGTAACAAGTGGACCAGTGTCACTATTGTTGTGTGCACTAGAGTGTACGCGCAGTACTCACAAGGCTGGGTCGCGCTCGGAGTCGGGCTGGCCCTCCATGACCAGGGCGGCGGGGCCCTCGCGTGCTATCACCGCTCACCACTTCACCAGCCACCAAGACTACCTCATCTAAACAAACACACAACAAACACACAGGTTGCGCTACTGCTACAGTCCTACAGTACAAATCACAAGAGGATTATGGCATACTAAATCTTAAAACACAATTTCAATTAATGGAATACAATATTTAAGTAGATATTTATTCTCTTTCTCATTAGATTTGTTACTCAATGTTATTGACTATTTTGACAAACACAAAATTTATGCTATTCATTTGTGTGCATGTCAGCCACAGATCAGATAATAGCACAGACTACTTAGAAGATACTACGTATCAGACGGACGACTGCCTTGAAATTTTTTCATCGATTAAGTAATCTGTAGCAGGGGGAAAATAGAATTTGACATTTGCAAGTAGGTAGGTTTTCAGTATCTATATATCTATAGGTAGATAGGTATAAATGATACTAGTGTATAGATAGGTAGGTACTAAATGTTTTATTATATTTACGTGGGCTTATAGGTAAAATTCACTAAGTGACATTTTTAGCAAAATATACATCACTTTCGGCTGATAGGGAATTGGATGGAAAAAAAAACTGATTTTTGCCAAAAATGTCACCTAATGAATTTCACCTTTATACCCATACTGTTAGGTACGTACAGTACTGGACTGTGTCTGGGATATTAAAATTTAAACAACAGAACATTTTTTAGTTGATTTATTTTTCAGTTTTTTTATATATTTTTCATACGCCATTTTTTGAATTTGCGGCAGTACCCCCACTCGTTTTTCGAGCCGCACAATATCGGTTCCCCCTAAAATTTTATTAATTGTGTTACACCAGTTATGGATGGCAAATTTCACAACAATTAATGCAAATTGATTGTTTCGGTGTTTCGGGCAGTTTATTTCGTACGTCATTTTTGATTTAATTTCTTTTAAAATAGTTTTGGAGATATAATTTATGTGAGGGCTATTTTCCAGAAAATTATTTGTCGTTTCCATAACTGTGCCGAAACACCGAACTGCTTTCTCAGATGGGTAGCTTAGTCGCTTTTTACATTGGTTGTACTCCCTGTGACTCACCCATTCATGAATTTGAAGAGGTGATTCAGATGTCAATAAATTTTTACATTCGTCACAGGGAGTTCTTTCTAACACTTTTCTCACTACCCATCCGGCAGTGTACGCCCGAGAATGGACTTCCAGGCGTTGTTGTCTTGCCCGATTGACAACTTCATTCACATTGTCAGGATGATCAGGCAAATTTGACTTTGACCGAGTTGGTGAAGTTGGTGAGGTTGTTTCAGTCTCACATTCGGCTTCAAAAATGGAACTTGTTTTCAGTTTTAAAATTTGAGACATGCTCAAAAGTTGGTCTGCCCGATCATCCTCACAGTTAAATGTATCATTGTGAAATTTGATCATCCGTGTTATCAGAAGTGATCTGAATGTGCAAATGAAGCTGTAGCAGTCTGGGTCATTGTGTCTGAAGTTATACGCCCTCACTTGCCCAAAAAAGTTTTCAACTGGATCAGAGTTGAAATAGCGAGGACGCATAACTTTTAGACCCTGCTCTTGAAAGAACTGCCACAGCCTCATTAAACTTTTCAAGGTAGTAACACAGCTTTTTAATGTGGGCACTGATATTGTGTTGCCTTTTTCATCCAGAAATTGAATTTTTTCTAAAATGTTAATGGCGTCCTTCCAGAATGAATGGTGCTTAGTTGTGGAAGTAACTGCCCTCCGCAGGTCCTTTCCTTTTGTATGCTTATGGTGGAGGGCAGCACCATTGATGCTGTCAAATAGGTTGTCGAAAAACTTCACTGTTTTTGCTGTGTTTGGCATGGTGTCACTCACTGGTCTTCCATCGGCATAGTGAGCTGGAAATAGAAAATGATTATATTTAAGGTTTGTAGTATATCATAGAATCATAGTCAAAATAAAGAAAAGAAGAATAGGAGCCCACCTAACCAATTACAAAATTAATATGACTTTTTACCATCTGAAAAAAAAAACAGGGTCTGTCATGTAATAATAGATTTATGAAAAAAATAAAGTGAAAACAAAAAATCTGCTGTTTTGACATGTTGTCGAGCAACATTGATGACTGTTGTAGGAAACAGTAGCCCTAGCACAAACCATAGAAAAAGTTGTTCTTTATGATAAGTACATTCACCCCTTCAAAGGTCCCCAGGCCCCAGCTTATGTTACATCTTATCAGTTTTTCAAATATATCTTTAACAAGATATGGCTCAGATAGTTTTTTAATAGTATAGAAAAAAAAACTTACAAAACTGTGAAGTATACGAAAGGGCAGCAGATACGGTGGAACTGAACACACGCGCGGCAGTTTTGACCTGCAAATTTTTCATTTCAATTAATGCTTACAAATCTGAAAAGCAATGCAGTAAACAATAAACTGGGTGTTTATTAGTAATACCGTGCACTACATCATTTTACTGTGCAGTATAAATTGGCCGTTTTTATTAGCATGGCATATACTTAATTATTGACCAAGCAACTAGGTTTCCAAATCAACAGTAGCATCACAGGAACATACTACCATTCCAAAATGAGACAGTTAGGTCAAGTGAGAAGTTCATTTATAAATAGTATTAAAGTTGTTTTGGAATGCAAAGAAAATACAAACCTTCATTTTATTTCTATTGCTCATTTTCTCAGGAATGACATGATGATCATTGAGTTTGTGAAGAAGTCTTGAGTCAGCATGGTTACAGTCTGTCAAATACACGTCTACAATATCCTGCCATTTGGAAATTTTTCCATCCAATTTAATACATTTGTTAAGGAAGTTATTTCTGAAACCCTTAATTATGTGTGAGGGGTCGTAGATAATGTTTAATTTTAGTCCGCATAACTCCACAGTGTCATCTGAAAGACAATAATTATAAATTAGATTGGAATTTAAAATTCAACAAAAAATGTTTAATGTTATGATATCCTGATGTATGGTCTATGTATGTGCTATTGGCACAGATAAAGAATGGGACTGAAAATAGTAGCATTTGTATTCGCCTCTCGCTCACACATATAGTATTGTGAGAGTGAGAGGCACATAGAACAGTAAAAGTGCCGCCATTTCCAATCCCATTCTTTATTTGCATGAGTAGTATGTGTATTCTTTACCAACCTGTTGGCAGATCTGCAATGAGTTGTGCTCGCCTTGTCTCTTGTTGAAGCTCCCCAAGAGCTCTGCGAAATGTCGATCCCTGATCGCAGATTGTAGCAATGGGCCTAAGCCCAATCTCTATGGATGCAGTGACAACTTTTTTTATTATGCGTTTCAGCTCAGCTGGATTAGTTGCACCTTTACAAAAGTAAAAGGCAAATGGTTGCTGCCATTTATATACAGCTCCTCTTAACATAAAGACAAGAGCTTGGTCTGCAAACTCTTTATGTTTTTGATCGAAGTGCACAAATCCATTAATATTATCTTTGTTTTGATTGAAACTTAGCCGTTCATCAAGGTGCATCTCATCAAAAATTATGGAGCAAAATTTTTTGTTAGTGTTCCATGTGGCAACCTGAAAACAAAATAAATGTTACTTTTTCATTGTGCACTACACACATGTGGGATATATCACACTATACACATAAGTTTGAAAATGACATACCTCTTTCTTCATTACTTCAATAAGCACAGAATTTATCCCAACTTCAATATTCAGCTGTGATATTAGCTTATTCAATGTGGATTTTGAAGGTAAGATGAATATTTTCCGTAGAAATCTGTAACACTTTGGGCTCTGTTTCATAATAGATAGTGCAATTAGTTTTTCAGAGTCTGTAAATCTGTGGGCCTGTTTCTTTTTCATACAAAGGTTTATTTGCATCTGCATTATTTGCTTAGCATATGGGTTCATCTTACAAGTAAGCTCTTCAAAAGAGTTCTCCTTAGAAAATTTCAGTGCCCTTTTTGCCCTCTTCAGATAATCAATTTGGTGCTTAGATTTATTGTATATCTTATACAGCTTTGCACAATTGGGTGTTAATTGGTTTATTTTACTTATTAGTCTTTTTCTTGATGCCTTTGGTGTTTTTAGGAGAATCAAACCTGGGCCTGCAAAAAAACTTCATCTCATTATCAATATTCATTTGAGATTATAATTTGGAGTCAGTGTTTCATAAACAGCTACCAGTTGCTGACTGCCTTGTTGGTCTAGTGGTCGCAAGCCCAACTGACGAGCGTGGGGTCCTGGGTTCGATTCCCGGGTTGGGCAGTGTTATTGGGTTTTTTCATTAGGAAATTCTCAGTAGCAGCCCGGAGTCTGGATTTGTGCCCGGTCAATGGCAATAGGCTCGCCCCCTATTACTTGGGACTATAACATAACTGGCGAAATGTGGGTGTACTATTACACCTCTGCCTACCCCTTCGGGGAAATACAGGCGTGATATTATGTGTTATGTGTGTGTGTTTCATAAACCAAGGAGTCTTCAAGTTTCAATTGATTAGGTTAAAGTAGCATTCAATAGCTAGGTAAGCATGCACTATTGTCAACCATTTCATTGCTTAATACTTTGTGAGATAGTGGTCCAACACAAGCCTATTTATACTAATATTATTAAGAAGAAAGATTTGTTTGTTTGTTTGTAATCGATAAACTCTAAAACTACTGATTTTAATAATTCTTTCACTATTAGAAAGCTACTTTATCCAGTATAACAATTATACAATATAACATAACATAACATCACGCCTGTATTTCCCCGAGGGGGTAGGCAGAGGTGTATAGTACATCCACATTTCGCCAGTTATGTTATAGTCCCATGTAATAGGAGGCGAGCCTATTGCCGTTAACCGGGCACAAATCCATACTCCGGGCTGCTACTGAGAATTTCCTAATGAAAAAACCCAATAACACTAACAAACACACACTAACACACTTTTATACAATATAAAATGTCGAAAACTTAGTACAATAATAATAAAAACTTATTTCAAGAAACCAACCTTTTGCTTGAGAACTGGTTGATGGATGAGCAATTAAAATTGATTCTGTTGGTGAATAATGACCAGAGTCCTTGCATATGGAAGCTACAGCTGTAACAATATATACATACCATACATTAAGACCACATTTACTATGTACTCAAGTGCAAAAAAATTACACATGGCAAAAATTGAAATTTACAAGTAACCAACCTTTTGCTTGAGAGCTGGTAGATGGATGAGCAATATAAGGTGATTCTTCTGCCGAGTGATGACCAGAGTCCTTGTATATGGAGGCTGAATCTGTAAAAACATAAATACCATACATTAAGACCACATTTACTACATACTCCTGTGCAAAAAATGACACATGGCAAATTGACATTTACAAGTAACCAACCTTTTGCTTGAGAGCTGGTAGATGGATGAGCACTATAAGGTGATTCTTCTGCAGAGTGATGACCAGAGTCCTTGTATATGGAGGCTGAAGCTGTAAAAACATATAAATACCATACATTAAGACCACATTTACTACATACTTCTGTGCAAAAAATGACACATGGCAAAATTGACATTTACAAGTAACCAACCTTTTGCTTGAGAGCTGGTCAATGGATGAGTAATGTAAGGTGATTCTTCTACAAAGTGATGACCAGAGTCCTTGCATGTGGAGGCTGAAGCTGTAACAACATATACATACATCATTGCCATAATTATTATACTAGTATAAGTCATAAGTATTAGTGTTTTTTTTATATTTAATCTGTATTTCTTGGTGGCTTACCACTGAATCTCGCAACCTTTGGAATTGGTTCTTCATCTTTGAAATAGGAATGGTCTGAATGTCTTTTCTTGGTTATTTCTTCACATTTGTTGGCTGAAATGGGATTAAAGACAGTTGACTTATACATTTTATATTGAATTAGCATGAACAATATTTAAAAAAAAACAGTTAATATCGTTTTAGGCTACTTACAAATATCATCAATGTGTAGTGCGGGAACCCCATTGGTAATTTCCTCAGGTGTAAACAATGATGGGTAGGCACCATACCTCAGTCGGGAATTCGGCCTGGTAAACCTTTTCTCAAAATGTATGTGACAAACCGAGAGTTTAGCAAGTTTTACTTTCGGTACATTTTTGAGATTTTCAGAGTTTATACAGTCCAACCACTTATTAAGTCTAATATCATCACTCACGGGGAAATAATGTAAAAATGCGTCCTCTCGCTTATTACTACAACCAACAACACAGCACTTTGGTGTCCGCATAATTGTTGCTCTCCGTTTATAGTTTTGCACCAAAAATAAACGACTTTAATTAAATCCTCGGAAAATCAATTACAAAAACTCGACGAAAACAACAGAATTTACGGAATTTATTTACTCACAGGAGAAAAAATAACTAACTGACGCTACTACTGACAGCTAACTACAACCAGTCAAAGATGGCGGCGACCCAGGCCACCGCGGGGGAGGAATGCGGTGCGCGGAGGACGCGGTTCTATTTTCCCCCTTCGCTCTACAGCAAAAATATTTTCTATGGAAGTGAACCGGCGGTGGATAATAGTAGCAATGTCAGCTGTGACAGTGTTGCCAGCTCCGATTTTCAAAATCCGGGAGGCTTATTATGAAATAAGCGGGAGATATATTGAGGAAAAATGGAAAAAATCGGGAGATTATGATTTTCAACAGAAATCAAAGTTTTTGAAGTAATCCCAGTATTATATTTTGCTAATATTCCAGCTGTAATATTAAAATCAAAGCAGTTTGATATTTTACTGCACTGTGTAACAAGTGACGGAAATATTCAGGGCAGCAACTTATCCGTCTGTTTCATTTTACGCAGTTTTTTTGCCAGGTTTTGATCTTATTCCTATTATTAGGCTTTATACAGGGATTGTTAAAAATCGGGAGTTTTTTGTCAAAAATCGGGAGATCGGGAGATTGTTAGGAAAATCTGTGAATCTCCCGGAAAATCGGGAGACCTGGCAACAGTGGCTGTGAAAGCATATCATATATTTTTATTTTTTTTAATTTTTCATGACCATGGATACATGTCCTTCAGTCGTAATCATTGAACATATTAACATTGTACTTATATCCTAGTAAAGTGATGGAAACTTTACTAAGTTATGAGATAATACGAAAGTCATGTTTTTCAACTTTGTACCATTTATCCACACTTGTACACGTTAAATATCACTTAACATTTAATAATCCACCATTATTACACATTAACACTCGAAGAAACACAAATTTTGGAAAATAATAAAAAATCTACAACACGATCTTTACGAATTTTCCCGCCAACCGCATATCATTAGATCTTACACAGGCACAATTAGACAAGCTTGAGCGACTCCAAAATTTTTGTATTAGATTTATATTTGGCTTGCGCAAATATGATCACGTTTCCGAATTTCGCACTAAGCTCAAGTGGCTTCCAATACGGCTTCGCCGGAATACTCATATTTTATCACTTCTCTACAGTACTCTGTTTAATCCTAAAACCCCCATTTATCTCAAAGAACGTTTTATGTTCCTTCATGACACACATACTCGATACTTAAGATCATCGGAAAACTTGAGACTTCAGATGCCAGCACATTCAACTATATTCTATGACAAATCCTTCACAGTCCAAGCTGCTCGTTTATGGAATGCGTTACCTGTACCTATAAGACGTGCTCAGTCGCTAGCTTCTTTTAAAAAACTTGTAAAGGAACATTATCTCTCTGTCTAAACTGTTATCACTGGTATATACACGTATTTTATTTCGTTATTTATTAAAGAATATTATTTGTTGTTACATTTGTATATATTGTATATATTTGGTATATATTTATGGATATATATTAGAATTTATTTTTATATATTTATACATGTAATATTTCCTATGGTAGGTAAATATTTATTTATTTATTATATTAAATATTAGTAAACTTTATGAAAGTGCACCACATACTGCCCCCATCTATTTTTCACGTCTTCCTTGTCCATCCAAAGGTTGTCTGGAAGATATCGCTATTAGCGATAAGACCGCCAATGTACCCTTATTTTACATGTTAGTCCTAAGTTTAATAATGTTATTGGTGTACAATAAAGAATATTCTATCTATCTATCTATCATTAATTTATTTTTTATTCATGACCATGGATACTTGTCCTTCAGTCGTAATCATTGAACATATTATACTTGTAGCCTAGTAAAGTGATGGAAACTTTACTAGGTTTCTGAGGGGATGATGAGATAATACTTACGAAAGTCATGTTTTTCAACTTTGTACCATTTATCCACACTTGTACACGTTAACGAGAACTTAACATTTAATAATTCACCATTATTACACATTAACACTCGAAGAAACACAAATTTTGGAAAATAATAAAAAATCCACAACACGATCTTTACGAATTTTCCCGCCAACCGCATATCATTAATTAATCTGTGGCAGTGTTGCTAAATCTATGAAACGAAAATACGGTGCACAGTGGGTCAAAATTACCAGAAATACGGTAAATCAGTTTAAAGAAATACGGCAGATTTACGGTGATAATTTTTTAGAATTTTCTGCCTATAATTAAAGGCAATACTGGTGATTGCGACGTAGTAACCCTCGAAACTCAAAATTTCTTGCGTTTTTTGCAAGCTGCAGCTATATTTCACGTTATATACATATTGAGCGGAATATTTTTCGCGACAATAATCACAATATCGTAATAATATAGTGAGTAGTAGTACTAGTAGTAGGTATTCAGTAGTAGTAGTATAACATCCTAGCTTTATAAGCTCCACAATATAAAGTTACTATCAAATTATCTATTATATTATCGAGCTTATAGAGCTAGGTTAATGTTATTAACTTATTATGAGCATTATTCAGTAGATCATCATCATCATTTCAACCAAAAATCGTCCACTGCTGGACATAGGCCTCCCGCACCTCCCCCAAGATTGAGTAGATATATTGTTATTTTGCCGCGAATCATATTCCGATCAATATACCTACCTACCTACAACGTGAATAAGAGCTACAATTTGCAAAAAACGCAAGAAATTTTGAATTTCTCATGCTACTCTACTAGGTGCCCGCTGACTTGACTAGCACAGTAAAATGATACAATTTTTTTTTTTTTTTTTAAATGTACCAGTTCCAGGTTGGATTCTAAAAATTACGGTAACTTTCATACACCGTAATTTATGACTACGGTAAGTGGCAGAAATAAAAATAAAAGCCAAAATTACGGCAGATCTGCCGTAATTACGGTGCATATGGCAGCACTGCTGTGGTTAAAGCCAAAGGAGGTTGGCGGGAAAATTCGTAAAGATCGTGTTGTGGATTTTTTATTATTTTCCAAAATTTGTGTTTCTTCGAGTGTTAATGTGTAATAATGGTGGATTATTAAATGTTAAGTGCTCGTTAACGTGTACAAGTGTGGATAAATGGTACAAAGTTGAAAAACATGACTTTCGTATTATCTCATCATCCCCTCAGAAACCTAGCAAAGTTTCCATCACATTACTAGGATACAAGTATAATATGTTCAATGATTACGACTGAAGGACAAGTATCCATGGTCATGAATAAATTGAAAAAAAAAAAAAAAAAAAAAAAAGCCAAAGGGTTGGCGGGAAAATTCGTAAAAATCATGTTGTGGATTTTGTATTGTTTTCCAAAATTTGTGTTTCTTCGAGTGCTAATGTGTAATAATGGTGGATTATTAAATGTTAAGTGCTCGTTAACGTGTACAAGTGTGGATAAATGGTACAAAGTTGAAAAACATGACTTTCGTATTATCTCATCATCCCCTCAGAAACCTAGTAAAGTTACTATCACTTTACTAGGATACAAGTATAATATGTTCAATGATTACGACTGAAGGACATGTATCCATGGTCATGAATAAATAAAAAAATAAATAAAGCCAAAGATACTGTGCAAAGATAATATAATCACTTCTATTTTTATTTTTTTTTAATTTATTCTTGACCATGGATACTTGTCCTTCAGTCGTAATCATTGAACATATTATACTTGTATCCTAGTAAAGTGATGGAAACTTTACTAGGTTTCTGAGGGGATGATGAGATAATACGAAAGTCGTACACGTTAACGAGCATTTAACATTTAATAATCCACCATTATTACACATTAACACTCGAAGAAACACAAATTTTGGAAAATAATAAAAAATCCACAACATGATCTTTACGAATTTTCCCGCCAACCAATCACTACTATCATTTCCAGTGTTGCCAACTCGATTTTTTTATGATAGTTAGCAGCAAAAGTAGCAAAAAAATAGCTAGATTTTTAATAATAAAATAGCTAATAGCTAAAAAATAGCTAGATTTTTATTAAAAAAATAGCTAAAGATAAAAATAGTTAAATATATTTGCTAGTCTTTGTATAAGACTGGGGCCGCGGTTTTTATAATTCTATGTAAGTTAACTCAGTTTGTATGTAAATACGCGTATAAAAGGTATACATCACATTTAATACACGCTTTCGTCCGGGACACGTGGCTCCATGTCCCACGCCCCACTATCGTGAAGCGTCTTTTAATTCTTTGGGGAGCTCATATTCATAGCAGGATTTCTCATACTTTTTCGGATCGGATTGTTATAAAACTTTTTAACAAAAAATTGAACCGACGAAAACAGAAACTGAAAAGCGAAAAATAACTAATTATAAGTCGGCGCCAAACAACCAATCAATTTTGATTGTTATAAAACTTTTTAACAAAAAATTTAACCGACGAAAACAGAAACTGAAAAGCGAAAAATAACTAATTATAAGTCGGCGCCAAACGAACTTTTAACAAGCAAAGTGCGTGCAAGTTGCAAGTGGCCGAGCGGAGAACGCATTTTTGGAATGTTATTGTTTATCGTTGAAAATTTCACGTTGTATTTGATGTGACGTTGTTTTTATTATTTATTTAAAGTAATTTAATGATCTTCGTTGATTGGTTGTTTGGCGCCGACTCATAATTAGTTATTTTTCGCTTTTCAGTTTCTGTTTTCGTCGGTTAAATTTTTTGTTAAAAAGTTTTATTTTTCATTTTTTTGTGGTTAAAATCTAACTCCAGGTCTCCATTATGTCGTAGTGTCTAGAACTATATTTATGTGTGTCAAGTTTCAAGAGAATCGGTTAACAGGTAAGAATTCAGTGGGTGAACAAACACTCATCCCCTGTTTTACTACCCTTAGGGGTGGATTTTGATTTTGAAATTTAAATGGGACCAACTTCGAGATATACCCTATCCATTAAAAAAAGAATCATCAAAATCGGACCACTCTGTAAAAAGTCATGCGTGGTCATACATAAAAAAAAAAAAAAAAAAAATATATATATACGCGTCGAATTGAGAACATCCTCCTTTTTTTCGTCGGTTAAAAATGGCATTTATCATTGGTACTATCAATCTGTTCCTTGATTTAGTTTTTACTAAGGGACCATTCATTTATTACGTAAGACTATTTTCGTTAGTTTTTGACCCCCTCCTCTCCTATTATAAGAAAAAATAAGAAAAGGCCGACCCCCTCTTCCCCTGTTTAATATTTATTACGTAAGAATCTAAAGGAAAAAATGAATACACGTTTGGTTTGTTTTAATGTTTATTTTTTAGGGTTCCGTACCCGAAGGGTGCCAAATGGGACCCTATTACTCTCGCTACGCTGTCCGTCCGTCTGTCTGTCACAGGGCTGTATCTTTTGAACGTTAATAAAAAAAACATTGAAATCGGTTGAAATTTTCTCAAAATATGTGTCGCTATGAGGTGTATCACGACAAATACTAAAAACAAAAAAAAAGTCTAAATCCAAAGGGGGTCCCCATACAAGAAACCTCAAAAAACATGCATTTTTTTCAACGTTTTTGTTCCTGCTCTATCTTCAAATCGGTAATATATACCAGCGTCAAACTTGGTCAGATTGTAGTGCATATTATGTAGTTTAGCAACAAATACCAAAAATAAGACAAACATAGACATATATGGTGGTACCTGCGTAAGAAAGACATGCAAAAATTCATATTTTGCGCACTGTGTGCGTTGATATCTTTTGATAAACTCTCGTTAATTATATCAGATTTTATGGGGTATCAGGTCATTGAGAGGTACGGAACCCTTACCGCGCGAGTCCGACTCTCACTTGGCCGGTTTTTTAATGGATAGGGTATATCTCGAAATTGGTCCCATTTAAATTTGATGGCAATAGGCTCGCCCCCTATTACATGGGACTATAACATAACTGGCAAAATGTGGGTGTTTTACACCTCTGACTATCCCTTTAGGGAAAAACAGGCGTGATGTTATGTTATGTTAAATTTGATAACCAAAATCCACCCCCAAGGGTAGGAAAACAGGGAATCAGTGCTTGTTCACCCACTGAATTCTTACCTATTACCCGATTCTGTTAAAACTTGGCACACATAAATGTAATTCTAGATACCATAATATAATGGAGACCTGCAGGCGTAGCATGACCGCTGTAGACAAAGCTTATGTCGACGGAAGAATAGACAAAATGATGTATTGTAGAAAGATTTCTTCCGTCCGTAGCATGCCGATGTCAATAATGAAGAAAAGAAATGTTTCTATACTTCGATCGACACATGTCTACAACGTCGAGCATGACGAACATATTTTCTCTACTTTTGACAGTTAGGGGTAGACATGTTTCTCTTCAAATAGAAGAAATTAGTCTACATCTCATGAGACCTAGACAAAATTATTCTTTAGTTTTATTCAGCCTAGATTCTTGTTAAATTGGTTTCATTGGAGTTTTTGAACAACAATAATAACATGTCGGGTTCCTATCGTCGCTATCTCCTTAGTTATTATCAAAAACTAGCCTTTGCCCGCGTGTAATTCGTAATAAGTATCGAATGACTATCGTGCATCCTCCGGGAACTGTCTTCCCGGGATAAAAAGGTTTCCTTTAACATGAACACCCTATGGTCTACGTGCTAATCTTCATCCAAATCCGTTTGAACATGATTGAAGGACAAACAAACAAACATCCATACTTTTGCATTTATAATATTACTTAGTGTTTTGGTCGGTGTATTAGGTATATATAAATTCAATTAAACTTGGTTTTATTACTGGTAATTCTATGTTTATTACACATTCTAACTTAATACATTAGCCTTGGTTCGGGTGCCATCTTGACAGCCCGCCTCTTATCGACTAGTGATGTTCCATTACAAATAGAGACGTTACTTACTCATAACATCCTCCTTATTAGTAAAAGTTAAATTATTATAATTTTACAACAGCATTTTTCAGCTTGAGACAGTTTACAACAATAGAATAAAAACCTTAACTATAATTTTTGACAACTGACTGTTTAAGTAACTCAAAATAAGACAGTTTGTTGAACTACTATATATTCTGGACTTTACCTAAATCAATCCGTCCTTCACAGTCATTGCTAAAATGTTTGCTTAAACACTTAACAAAATATTTACTCTTATAAATCTAACCGTCTTGGTGGTCTTATGACTCTTCCACACCTAGTGCGCATTTCAACTGGAGTTGTACGCTCTTCGATAGATGGTGCTACTGTATGAGAATTAGGAGATATCTTGATATTTGGACTTTTTCGTAATATATCTTGAGATACCATTTGAGGTGACTGCGGAGGCTTCAAAATATGCTGTCTGTTTCTCCTTCCTATAAATCCATCTAACCCTTCAACAGTATAAGACCTAGGCTGATCACATTTGGACCTTACTGTGCCTGTAATCCATGGAGTATCTGGCATTTTCTTAAAATAGACTTCATCTCCTTCTTGTAGTTCTGGTAATGATTTAGTGTTTCTGTCATAGTAATCCTTCATTTTATTTTTATTCTCTTCCTTGGTTTTTACATATTCTTGAAAATTTACTGTTCTTGGTATTAAGTTTTTTGTGACTGTTGGTAATTGTGTTCTAAGTGAACGTGACATTAATAATTGTGCTGGAGATGGTAGATTTCCTCTAGGTGTATTCCTGAATTGAAGAAGAGCCAGATATGGATCTGTTCCTGACTCCTCTGACTTGGTAAGAAAACGTTTACATATCTTTACTGCCGACTCTACCAACCCATTTGACCTTGGTATGTAGGGACTTGACGTATTATGATGTATTCCCCATTCCCAAATAAAATTCTTAAACTCTGCCGAATTAAATGGTGGCCCATTGTCAGAGAATAACTCAACTGGAATACCATGTCTGCTAAAGATACTTTTAAGACAAACAATTACTGTTTTGGCGTTAGTACTTGTCACTGCCATTAATTCAATATAATTTGAGTAATAATCTTGTACTACTATGTATTTTTTAGATTTATAATCCATAAAATCAACACCAACTTTTTCCCACGGAAGTAATGTAACATCATGTGGAAGAAGTGGTTCTGGAGCATTTGAGCTTCTATTTGACAAGCAAATATGACACGACTGAACAATGTTTTTTATATCAGTTGACATAAATGGCCAAAATACATGTCCTCTAGCAAACGCTTTTGACCTTTCAATTCCCAGATGACCACTGTGTATTATTTTCAAAATCTCTGGCCTTAATTTTTTAGGTATGACTATACTGTTACTTCTGAAAACTAAATCATTTTCTGTATGTAAATCAAATCTATACTGCCAATACTCATGCAGATCTTTGTGAATTTGAGTTTTACTTGACGGCCATTCTTCTTTACAGTATTTTTTCAAAATCTGCAGACTTTCATCGTCGTTAGTGCCCCTGACTAACCACTGTAGACGTTCTGAAGACAGTGGTAATGACTTAATTAGTAAATTTACATGAATAATGATATCATCACCTAATTCATCTGAACTTGTTTCAGAGAGTGCTGCTCTTGACAAGGTATCAGCAATATACATGTGACTACCTTTCTTGTAAACTACATTTAGACTATAGAGTTGTATTTTCAACATCATTCTTTGGAGACGTGTTGGAACCTCGACTAAAGGCTTTTTAAACAATGTTATTAAAGGAGCATGGTCTGTCTCTACAGTTACAGTTTGTCCATATATAAATTGATGAAACTTGATGCAGGCAAAAACTATTGAATAGAGTTCTTTCTCTATCTGAGCCATTTTCTGTTGTGTATCTGTTAAAGTTTTTGAAGCATAATATACTGGATGTTGATTTTGTAATAACACTGCACCGACAGCACTCTTACTAGCATCACTTTGTAGGACAATAGGATCATGAACATTAAAATGTGACAACACTGGAACTTGACATATTAATTGCTTCAGACGACAAAGTGTTGTTTCATGATTGGCAGTCCACTGCCAATCAGTAGATTTTTTTAATAATTGGCGTAGAATTTCTGTCTCGCCTGCCATATTTTTAATAAAAGGACTTAAATAATTAAGAATGCCTAGAAACCTTTGTAAATCCTTTAGACAGGTAGGAGAGGGCATCTCTTTGATTGCTCTGACTTTGTCAGGATCAGCTGTGATTCCGTCCGCTGAAAAAATATGACCCAGATATTTAACACTCTAAGTTTTGCTGTCCTAGTACCTCTAGACTATTACCAGTGTATGACTTAATTTTTACATCAGTTTTAGACAGTAATTTTTTTGTATTAAGTGAATCATAAACACTTTTTGACATAATATTGACATCACTGCCCGTATCAATAATACAATTTATTTGTAAATTATTTATATATAAATTAATTGTCCATTCACTTGACAACGACTTGGATGACTGAATATGACCTATAAACAATTCATCTTGTTCCGACTGTACTTGTTGCACATTACTATCTGACTGTACATATCTTATTGACTTTGACTGAAATGAACGACAACAGACTGCAAAATGACCGACTTTTTCACATTTTTTGCACTTTACACCTAATGCTGGACACTTATAACGATGCACCTGACCACACCTTGTACAAACTTCCTGCCTTGACTGCTGACTATATTGACTGACGTTCCTTGAGTTAGACTTTGATCTTAAGAGTGACTGACTTGTATTATACAAAACTGAACTTTGTTCTGCTGTCAATTCATCCGTTTGATGTCTGGAAGCAAGCATGGCCTTTGCCATCTCTAAGGCCTTATCAAGATCCAGCTTATCTTCAAGCAATAATTTTTCTCTGATATAGTTGTATTTTTGATGCATGTTACATATAAACATTATTTTGATTAGGCGTTCTTGCAGCTTTTCTAGCTCACAGTTTTGTGACCTTAATTTTAATGTGCAAGCAAAATCGTCTAAGGTTTCATTTTCACCTTGTTTGTATGTGAAAAAATTATGACATTCATAGGTGAGGTTAACTTTTGGAGCAAAGTGATTTTGAAATAACTTTATGAGCTCGTCGTATGTAATGTTATCTTCGTCTTTTCCAAATGTATTGAATACATCCACGCCCTTTTCACCAATGACATGTAGAAATAAAGCTACTTTTCTGCCATCACTCTCTTCATTCAAGCCAGACGCACGTAAATAAAATTTAAATGACTGCACCCATTTTTTCCATTGTTGAGCCAAGTTACCATTCATCACCATGGGCTGCGGACTGGACATTCCAGAAAGTTTCTTGGGCTTTTGATTTTCATCAGACATGACGCCGACTTTTCACACGAGAATTTCACAATGACTTAAGATGCAATGACTACACGACACAGATTACGAACCCAATTCTGACACCATGTTTTGGTCGGTGTATTAGGTATATATAAATTCAATTAAACTTGGTTTTATTACTGGTAATTCTATGTTTATTACACATTCTAACTTAATACATTAGCCTTGGTTCGGGTGCCATCTTGACAGCCCGCCTCTTATCGACTAGTGATGTTCCATTACAAATAGAGACGTTACTTACTCATAACACTTAGTAGGATTACATATAAGAAAATTTGCTGAATGCCCGCGGCTTCTTCGGCTTATCACAGAAAGCCTTATCGCGCATCCCTCGGGAACTGTTTATTTTCTCGGTACAAAAAGTAGATAGAGTATACGTTATTGTTTGCACGTCATAAAAATATTAATTTACTTTGTAATAGTGATGTGACTCGAGTCCACTTTTACTCGAGTGACATCGAAAAAAAACGTACTCGAGTGAAAAAAATATCGACTCGAGTTCACTCGGACTCGATTCACTCGCCAATCACTCGCCAAATAACGTAATGTTATTTGGTTTTATAAACAGACCATATTTGCTCATTTTTATTAGCATATAATATTAATTTCGATATATAAATGTTGATTTTTGTAAGACTGGCGATGTATTGAAATAAAACTTCAAACTTGTCGTTTTATTAAGCCTCAACTTATTGAAATAATGAATTCAAGTATTATGACAGGTGACTCGTTAGAGGCGAGTGATCGAGTGACTCGTGAACCACTCGAGTGACTCGACGGCTCGATCACTCGAGTAGTACTCGAGTAAAATTGTAAAATGACTCGAATGACACGAGTGGTAAAATCGGACTCGAGTCGCATCACTACTTTGTATAACGCATCCTTCGACCTTGAAATTCATGACTACAAAATGCGTATTGTTGTTGCTTTGAATTACGTACAAAATGTTTCAAAACTTATTCGATTCACCTTTTTTCTAGATAACGAAACGTAATAATATGGTAGGATTTGGTAGAATTTGTACGGCACTAGCTACGTTCTCGTTGCTACGGAAAAAGATCTGTCACTTTGTCTACGTAGAAACCCGAGTCGACGGGTCGCCTCATGCTCGAGAAGAAGAGATATTTTGACGTATAGAAAGAGCTTTGTCTACTCTTGGAAGAATAGACATAGAATTGGTCATGCTACGCCTACTGTAGGCCTATCTCTTCTTCTCGAGCATGAGGCGACCCGTCGACTCGGGTTTCTACGTAGACAAAGTGACAGATCTTTTTCCATAGCAACGAGAACGTAGCTAGTGCCGTACAAATTCTACCAAATCCTACCATATTTTTACGTTTTTTTATCTAGAAAAAAGGTGAATCGAATAAGTTTTGAAACATTTTGTACGTAATTCAAAGCAACAACAATACGCATTTTGTAGTCATGAATGAATGTCAAGGTCGAGGGATGCGTTTTACAAAGTAGTGATGCGAATCGAGTCCGATTTTACCACTCGTGTCATTCGAGTCATTTTACAATTTTACTCGAGTACTATTCGAGTGATCGAGCCGTCAAGTCACTCGAATGGTTCACGAGTCACTCGATCACTCGGCTCTAACGAGTCACCTGTCATAATACTTGAATTCATTATTTTTCATTTTGTCAATAAGTTGAGGCTTAATAAAACGACAAGTTTAAAGTTTTATTTCAATACATCGCCAGTCTTACAAAAATAAACATTTACATATCGAAATTAATATTATATGCTAATAAAAATGAGCAAATATGGTATATTCATAAAACCAAATAACATTACGTTATTTGGTGAGTGATTGGCGAGTGAATCGAGTCCGAGTGAACTCGAGTCGATATTTTTTTCACTTGAGTACGTTTTTTTTCGATGTCACTCGAGTAAAAGTGGACTCGAGTCACATCACTATTACAAAGTAAATTAATATTTTTATGACGTGCAAACAATAAAGTATACTCTATCTACTTTTTGTACCGATAAAATAAACAGTTCCCGAGGGATGTGCGATAAGGCTTTCTGTGATAAGCCGAAGAAGCCGCGGGCATTCAGCTATTTTTCTTATATGTAATCCTACTAATATTATAAATGCGAAAGTATGGATGTTTGTTTGTTTGTCCTTCAATCATGTTCAAACGGATTTGGATGAAGATTAGCACGTAGACCATAGGGCGTGCATTAACATAAAGGAAACCTTTTTATCCCGGGAAGACACAGTTCCCGAAGGATGCACGATAGTCATTCGATACTTATTACGAATTACACGCGGGCAAAGGCTAGTTTTTGATAATAACTAAGGAGATAGCGACGATAGGAACCCGACATGTTATTATTGTTGTTCAAAAACTCCAATGAAACCAATTTAACAAGAGTCTAGTCCTAATAAAACTAAAGAATAATTTTGTCTAGGTCTCATGAGATGTAGACTAAATTCTTCTATTTGAAGAGAAACATGTCTACCCCTAACTGTCAAAAGTAGAGAAAATATGTTCGTCATGCTCGACATTGTAGACATGTGTCGATCGAAATATAGAAACATTTATTTTCTTCATTGTTGACATCGGCATGCTACGGACGGAAGAAATCTTTCTACAATACGTCATTTTGTCTATTCTTCCGTCGACATAAGCTTTGTCTACAGCGGTCATGCTACGCCTGCTGGAGTTAGATAATATCCACAAAAAATTAAATATCAAACTTTTTAACAAAAAAAATAACCGACGAAAACAGAAACTGAAAAGCGAAAAATAAAATGAAGCTTTTAGTCTTAATAACTATTCCCCTAGCTAAACAAATCTAAATTACTAATTATGAGTCGGTGGCAGTGGGCTGGCCATGTCTGTCGATGGACCGATGGCCGCTGGAGCAGACGAGTCCTTGAGTGGAGACCACGAATCGACAAACGCAGCGTGGGGTGCCCCCCTGCCAGGTGGACCGACGACCTAAAGAACGTGGCTGGGGGGGACTGGATGCAGAAGGCAGAGGACCGAGCGTTGTGGCGCAACTCGGGAGAGGCCTATGTCCAGCAGTGAACTGCGATAGGCTGAGTTGATTGATTGTTGATTGAGTCGGCGCCAAACGAACAATCAACGAAGATCATTAAATTACTTTAAAGAAATAATAAAAACAAAATAACATCAAATACAACGTCAAATTTTCGGCTATAAACAATATATTTCCAAAGATAAAGATAAAGATAAAGATATTTATTCGCAAGGATATGGTACAGAAGATGTTAAATATACATGTTTTTACACATTAGGTGTCCGACAAATCCACCTTTAGTAGGCATGCGAATTTTTGTGCACATATTTTTAGTGCTTTATTAGCGTAATCATAATATGCAAAAAAAAAAAAAAAAAAAAAAAACTCCAGCTCTATACATTACAAAAGCTTATGTAATTAAGAAAAGCATTATTTTAACCATTATTATTTTCATATATTTATGAAATTTTAATTAGTATATTTATAATTCATATGTTACATTTTGGAATCCATAAATTCATTCATTGTATAAAAACATTTTTCAATCAACCATGTTTTAAGTTTTGTTTTAAATAGGCGTAGTGGTAGTTCTCTTAAGCATTGTGGAATATGGTTGTGAACTTTAATGGACATTAAATAGCTGTTTCTCTGATGAAGAGTACTTCTACACAACTCATTTTTTAACTTTGTTGGATCCATTTTCATGAACCTACTATTTTCGCTTACTTTCTGAAAGAAGTGTGTATTTTTTCTTACAAACATAGCTATTTCGAGAATATATATCGATACCAATGTCAAAACCCTGAGTCTCTTGAATATTGGTCTACAGGTTGCAAATGGTGGTTCCCCTCTAATTGCTCTCATACACTTTTTTTGTACTATAAAAACTTTTTGGATATGTGTAGAATTACCCCAAAGTAGTATGCCATATCTCAAGACCGATCCAACAAAACCGTGATACGCATTGAGGGCTGCTTCTTCATTCGCAGTATTACGTAATTGTTTTAAAGCATACACAAATCTATTTAATTTTTTGCATATTGTGTCAATATGAGATCCCCAATTACAATTTTTGTCTAAAATTATTCCTAAGAATTTAATATTATTATCTTTGTTAATTACTTCATTATTATAGTTTATGTTAATCAGTTGAGGTTTTTGTTTGTAATTTAAAAATTGAACGAATTTAGTTTTTGACAAATTTACTTTAAGATTATTTTCTGTTAACCAATTAATTACATTACTTATAGTTATATTTACTTCTTGATTATGTGTAGTTTCATCTGTTTCTGGTATAACCAGAGATACATCATCCGCAAAAAGTACACACTTATGGTTTGTCACACTTGGTAAGTCGTTTATGTATAAGAGAAATAAGAGAGGCCCAAGGATGCTTCCTTGTGGTACTCCAGATTTATTGTGTTGAAATGAAGATCTATGTGATATTGAAACAAGATTTTTACTTAAACGATATACTTCAACGCATTGTTCTCTGTTACTGAGGTAGCTTTGTAACCATTCTAAAGCAGGGCCTCTTATGCCATAACGCTCACATTTTTCGAGCAGAGCTTTGTGATTGACTAGGTCAAAAGCTTTGCTCATGTCCAGAAAAATTACTGTAACAGGTTTTTTTTTGTCTATATTATCCGTTATAGACCTAATTAGAGAAAAAGCTGCCAGGGTAGTTGACTTACCTTTTTGGAAACCGTTTTGTTCTTCATTAATTATATTGTACTTATTTATGTAGTTTGTTAATCTGCAGTGCATTACTTTTTCATAAATTTTGGAGAAAATCGAAATTAGTGTGATAGGCCTGTAGTTAGTCTTGTCTTGTGTACTTTTACTTTTGTGGAGTGGCTTGACATTGACAATTTTAATATATCAGGGAAGACTCCATCTACTAAGGATAAGTTGATTGTATGTGACAGTACTGGTGAAATGATACCAGCGCATGATTTCAATATGTGAGTAGCTACTTCGTCATACCCAACTGACTTTTTGTTGCTTAATGATTTTATCACCCGAAATATTTCGATGGCAGAACATGGATATAAATATATGCTAGAACAGTTGATATCAGATGGAAGTGAGCGATTATTTTTTGTTGGTTGTGTTCCATTTGAGATATTGATAAAAAAATCATTAAATGCTTCAGCGATTTCACCGGAATTATATAACACTGAATTATTATGATTTATTGATTCTATCTGATTATACGTTTTATGTAAATCTGTTCTATTTTTTATAACATCCCAAGTAGCCTTACTTTTGTTTTTAGATTTTAATATATAGGTGTAATTTGTGTATTTTTTCGAGTGATTGACACACTTTTTTAGTATCTTAGTGTATTTTAAATATTGAGCATGAATAACATCGTTATCCTTAAGGCGATACGATCTTCTAAGCTTCCTTTTATAAATACAAGAAGTCCTTATCCCCTTTGTGATCCATTTAGGTGACATATTATTTACAAATACTTTAGTTTTCCTTAAGGGAAAACATAATTGGTAGAACAGTAAGAAGTTTTCATGAAAATAGTTAAAACTTTCGTTTGCGTTATTATTCTCAAAAACATTAACCCAAGATAAACTTCCCAAAGCGTCAATAAACTTTTTGACATTATCGTTAGAAAAGTCTCTACTAACAATATATCAGTATCTTAGAGCAGGTTTTCTCTTTTCAACTGGGAATGTAAACGTTTGGCATGTATTATGGTCTGATAGAAATAGTTCGTGGGTATCCCCCGTCGAATTTTCAATATTACTTATTACTTGATCTAAACATGACTGTTTACGTGTAGGTTTATCAATGTGAAGAGAAAAACCATAATTAGAAATAATGTCCTTAAGCTTAGTTGAAACGATGTTCTCCTTTAATTGGTCAATATTGATGTCCCCAGTTATTATAATCCGTTTCTTTCGTTTGACTAGTTTATGCAACAAAAGATCCAATTTTTCAAGAAACACAAAAGTACTTGAATCTGGTGTTCGATAAATACATACGTGGGACACTCAGAAAGTTTTGCGAAACTAAAAAAAATTGTTCTATACGTACATATATTTTTATCAAATCTTTTCAAAGTACTTTCCACCAGCCTCTATACAAAGATTCATGCGCCTAAACCAGTTTTCAAAACACTTTTTCCAGTCCGCTGCAGACACCTCGTTTACAGCCTGCTCGAACGCAGCCAGCGCATCTTCCGGCGACGAAAATTGTATCCCTTTGAGCTGATTTTTTATTTTTGGGAATAAAAAGAAGTCACACGGTGCTAGATCAGGGCTGTAAGGAGGGTGACCCAGGAGTTTGACTGGCGTGCTGTCCAGGAAGTCCCTCGTTTTGAGTGCGGTGTGCGCAGGTGCATTGTCGTGGTGGAGCAGTAGCCCGCGGAGCCCTGTGTTTGGTCGCTTGTTGCTTATAACAGAGAAAACTTCTGGCAAACATTTGGTAGTATACCATTCGGCATTAATGCTTCTTTGATCCCGTAAGGGAATTGATACCAACTGGCCAGTCAAATTAAAAAAGCTAGCGATCAAAATCTTACCCCCGCTTCTAGATCGCTTCACTTTGGTAGGCGTTGGCTCATTTTGAAACACCCAAACAGTCGACTGGCGCTTGGTTTCTGGGTCGTATTGATAAATCCAGGACTCATCACCTGTAACGATGTCGTAAACACGCCGAGACGAGCCTGCTTCAAATTTGTTAAGCATATCACGGCACCATTCCACCCGGGCCTGCTTCTGAGCATCGGTGAGGTTGTGCGGCACCCAGCGTGATACTATCCTCCTCACGCGAAGATGGCTGTGTAGAATCTCGTGAACGCTTCCCGATCCAATCTTCAATATGTGTTGAATCTCCTGATATGTAATTCGCCTATTGTCTTGGATTAAATTTTTCACTGCTAGCACGTTTTCTTCGGTAACAGCCGTCAAAGGGCGACCGCTTCTTTCGTCATCCCCCAAAGTTGGTCGACCGCGCTTGAATTCGTTATACCAACGATACACGGTTGCCTTGGAAGGGCCTTCATCCATGAATGCCATTTGAAGTCTATCGTACGATTCATCCGGTTTCAGGCGACACTTGAAATCGTATAAAATCATAGCTCTAAAATGTTCCCGGTGCAGATCCATATTTCAGTGAGACACAATACTTTGAATTAACTCGCAAAAAATGTGGAGGGAAATTTTGAAATTGGAACTTACTTATTTTTACTTATAAATAATCATATTTTCGAAAAACATTATAACTGGCCAGTCTCCCATATATAAAAACTTTTTTTCGCAATACTTTCTGAGGGGCCTGGTATGACAATACATTTCAATGAAAAAATCTCTATTCCACAGCATTCGAATACTTTTTCAGTACAAAATTCTTTAAGATATTCGATACTTTTAAAATCAAATGTTTTATGCA
Organism: Asteroscopus sphinx; assembly: GCA_949699075.1. NCBI lineage: Eukaryota > Metazoa > Arthropoda > Insecta > Lepidoptera > Noctuidae > Asteroscopus > Asteroscopus sphinx. Next base: position 161,451 of record OX453018.1, read on the forward strand.
CCAAAATACAAACACCTCCACGCTTTATTTTTTTCCTAGAAAATGAGGATGCAAGATTAAAGTTTTTAAAGTTTATATTTAATTCATCACCAGCTAATACAAAAGTCTCGGAGAAGCAGAGAATATCTATGTCTATATTATTATTAGACAATTCACATAAACACAGTTGTATCTTATCAGTTTTATTAAGCAAGCCAGCTATGTTTTGATGCAAAAGTGTAGCAGTGCAACTAGCATTTACGTTGTTCACGAAAAATATTATTGTTTGTACTATTTTCATTAATGTTAGAATTATTTTGTAAATTGGAAGTGTTCACCTGTCCTTGCTGCTGCTTCTTAATTACTGGAAAGTAAAATGGAATAGTTCCCTTTTTTGCTGGAAGCGTCAGTGTAGGTTTAACTAAACTCGGCTTGTGATTGACTAAATATTTTCTAGAATAATCATTAGAGTCAACAGAAAAATTTATTTTATAGCACATATTACGTAAATAAACTTCCTTGTTCGTTCTCATATTTGACAATGTTACAAAATTTAATCGTTTAGAATTTAAGCATAGTCTATGAAGAAGATTATTAAGTTTCCATTCGTTTAGATGAACATTATGAGAAACACTTAATATCAAAACATTAATATTCTGAAATCGACTTAGTAATGTTATGATATCCATAGTTAGCTTTGTAGGGTTTGTGTCGTTTTGACCAACCCCTAAAATAATATAGATTCTATTCGAGTCTTCTATTTCACAGCACGATGCTAGTATTTCTTGAGTAGTCGCATAAGGTTTGACGATTGAACCCACTTGATATTTTTCGTATTGCGTATTTGTTCTTGAACGAATTAATTTTCCCGCCAATCCCGAACACTGCTGTCCTCCAAATATGTAAATTTTGTTCTGGGTCCCTTGTTTAATTGTTTCTATTGTACTAGTCTCCTCTCCGTCAATAGAATTATTGCGGTATATGTTAGAACGTGGATATAAGTTAATTTTGCTGGAATGACTTACAGCGCCATCTGTTATCGTATTCGGAGAACTATTTACGTTGAGTATTCCTAAATCAGTACAGCTAGTATTTATTTCATCGGATCTAGTATCCTTTCTATGTAATGACTTTTTGTTTTTTTTCCTGTTTTTTAATGTGCTGCCTGTTTTTGGGGTATTAAAAGGCAATAATGCATTCTCCGCTCGACCACTTGCAACTCGCACGCACTTTGCTTGTTTGTTTGGCGCCGACTCATAATTAGTTATTTACATTAGTTTAGCTAGGAGAATAGTTATTAGTTGTTATTAGTTATTAAGCTTCATTTTATTTTTCGCTTTTCAGTTTCTGTTTTCGTCAGTTCAATTTTTTGTTAAAAAGTTTTATATTTTGTATATGTCAAAGTTTATGTTTATTTTTATATATTTCAAATTATAATTTTAATTTGCGCATTTTTGTGATCTTACGTAAGAACTACCGAGACTTCCTCCCACCACCTGTAAGAAAAAAAAAGACATGGTCAACCCCCCTCCCCCCCTAAATCGTTTTAAGTAATGAATGAATGGCCCCTAAAGTAATTAAGTATTTATACTGGATTTCTACTTTAGCTGCAAACTCAGTAGCAGCAGTAAACTCAGTAGTGGCAGTCGTAATTACCAGATTAAGCAATCTTTGAGTTCCCTAAGCACATAATTCAGAAATATCTTCCATTATCTGCCAAAAATCAGCCCGTCTCTTTTATTTCCCTTACCTTTGTTTAAAAATAGCTAAAATTGTTAACAAAAAATAGCTAAATCAAATTTTTTGTAGCTGCTGATGTTGATTTATAGCTAAATCTAGCTACGAAAACTCCGAGTTGGCAACACTGATCATTTTATTGTCATTTTGACATTATGTCATGTTTATGCATTGAAAACCAGCCTATGGAAGTGGCCCATTCTTCTATATCCACCTAGTTTATACAAATATCTATTAAATCGTTATTGAATTATGAAACTATTCTTTGTCTCTTGTTAACCAAAGTGTTATGTCGTCTGGTGAAAGAGATCGCATGCTATTTGTATATTCTCTGTTTGGCAACATCTTTACGGGATGTCAAAATACCTACGCCGCGTGGCAACCCCGCTTACCCCGCAATGTGGCCCATAGTACATGAGCTGTCAAGTAAACAAACTAGGGCTGTTGATATTTTTTAAATATCAGATTTTCGATCTATCGATATTTTTAAATATACAATCGGTGTTCGATATATTGAAAAAAAAAAAAGATATTTCGATATATTGGCCAAATTTCATGATTCTAGGTCAATGCGAAGTACCCTATAGGTTTTTTATGTGAGTTTGCGAGTATCAAAATGTGACATAGCCATATGATTGCCTTGACCTAGAAGCTTGATTTTTTATGTCCAAGGGACAGCCGAACTTAGAATTTGATATAATTGCATTATTTATTACTACTTGAAAATGATTTTAATCAGCACACATCTCTGGTACGAAACACGAGCATCGATATCGATACTTTTCAGTTTTGATTACTTACTTCCCTAGCTATGGCCACCATAACGGTGGCCCGGATATTGTAGGTATACCACGCTTATTTCGTAGGTATTACTGGTCCATAGGTATAAGTCAATGTGTTTATGCCACTGACTTATACCTATGGACTTGAAATGCCTACGAAATACCAGAAATACGCGTGGCATATTTACAATATCCGGGCTACCGAAATGGTGGCCCATAGAGTTATTATACTGACGTAAGAATGGAAATGTCTTTGATCAAAACTAAAAAGTATCGATGTCGATTTTCGTATTTGTTACTAGAGATGTGTGCTGATTAAAATCATTTTAAAGTAGTAATAAATAATGCAATTAAATCAAATATCACATATAATATAATACTATAGTACAAATACTAAGTTCGGCTGTCCCTAGGACTCTAGGATATACAAAAATCAAGCTTCTAAGTCAAGGCAATCATACGGCTATGTCACATATTTTGAAACTCGCAAACTCACATCAAAAAACATATACCCCCTTATTACAAAAGCTTAGACAAGTTTTAGCCCCTCCTTTAAACCGGTCCTAACATCAAACTCCAGGTACCTACATAAAAAAAATTAATTAACAAAAACAAAAATCCCGACTGCGTGTAAAAATAACAGAAAAGATATAAACAAGACTTATCAACACGCAGTCGGAGGCTCACATTTGCCTTATTTCGACTAGGGGCCGACATTGGGTGTTTGTAACAAAATAAGCTCCCTAACCTCGGCCCCCCTTAATTCTCAAAAACAAATAAAAATAGGTACCTACCAATAAAAATTATGTGGGATAGTGGTGGGATAATGTTCTTCACACTTTGCTTTATTGTGTAAAAGAAGTGAGAAAACGATTGCAAGCTGATTTATGGTCGAAAACACATTCCCCGATCGTAGTCTCCACTATCGTTTTCCGCACAATCGGTCACAGACGTACTAGAGATGCTACGCATCAATCGGTGTCTGCTACGCTCCGCGCTAAACGTGGTGGTTATATTCTCTTTGCTGAGCTTTGCTCCGCGCGACGCCGACGACGCACGGCGCGGCGACCGACGCGACGTCTCGCCCGCTGCTGCATGCTTTATGATGACCGAAGTGTATACACACAGCGGCCAAAATACATACTCATACGCATTTATACTAAATTACCTACGTTGACTGCCTCGTTGGTCTAGTGGTTGCAAGCGCGACTGTCAATGGCAATAGGTTCGCCCCCTATTACTATAACATAACTGGAGAAATGTGGGTGTACTATTACACCTCTGCCTACCCCTTCGGGGAAATACAGGCGTGATGTTATGTTGTGTTACTTACGTTGGTATTGGCATCATAAACGTGAACCTACATGCAATTTAAACCTAGTTATCAGCATAAACGTATTAGGGGACCGAGTTTAGGCGGGGGCCGACATTAGGGCACTTTACCCTACCTACTGAATAGAGAACTAGGTACTGTAATAGAGAATGAATTAACATATTAACATTTATCATATCATGATCATACCTATAAGGACTTAGTAACTTTATAGTTTTATATTCTCCTATGGTGACTATTGGTGTAGGTAGGTACCTACGGGGCGGTGGTGCGAGCGACGGCGCGGCGGCGGCGGCGAGCGGCCCCCCGCGGGCCCAAGCGGCGCCGCGCTGCCCCCCGCGGCGGCGAGCGGGCACGGTGCGGGCTGCGGCTCAGTCCGGCGCGAGCCCGCCGCCGCCGCGCACCGCCCGCGCCGCCATGGAGCACTTCATCGAGACCGTGCGCAAGTACCCGTGCCTGTGGAACACCACGGCCATCGAGTACCGCGACCAGGAGCTGAAGGACGCCGCCTGGGCCGAGGTCATGAAGGAGACGGACCTGTCGTCAGGTGAGCCGCGCCTTGTGATACACATTGGTACATCATTAGCTAACTCGCCGTCGCCGAGCTCCGAGCGGCGGCGGCGGCTGCACCCTCATCACGTGACAACGCATCAATGTTTTGTTTCAACATGCACATCGTAGGTCCTATTGTCCCTAACACTTGTTCACGGTGGGTACGTTTACCGGGCACTGTCTTCTGTTGAGTCTTCAACGAGTACCTACCTAGGTAGCTTCTCTTCTATGAATGTTCTGCCGTCAAAGCTGCGCCATTACGTAGGTACCTACCTATTTGCAATTGATTTTTCATTGTTTACAGCTTTACTCTTTACTACAATCTAGTATACCTACATATGGTACCTACATGCTGAAATTTAAATGGCTTCTTCCCCGAAAAGGGGTCATTGTACCTACTCATCATTATGAACAACTTTTACTATGGGACCAACCCTGAAATCGCGAAAAAATATCAGGTGGTCCCTACATTTAACACAAATCGATAAAATCGTGAGTGATTGTAGTTGTTGTGTATGAGCCTAGGGTTGTCAACTGTTTATGAGATAAAACTTTTTAACAAAAAATTGAACCGACGATAACAGAAACTGAAAAGCGAAAAATAAAATTTAGCTTTTAGTCTTTTCCTAACTAAACTAATGTTAATAACTAATTATGAGTCGGCGCCAAACAAACAAGCAAAATGCGTGCAATTTTCAAGTGGTCGAGCGGAGAAAGCATTTTTGGAAAGTTATTGTTTATCGTTGAAAATCTCACGTTTTATTTGATTTTATGGTTTTTTTATTATTTTATTTAAGTAATTTTAATGATCTTCGTTAATTATTTGTTTGGCGCCGACTCATATCAATCAATCAAAATGTTTATTTGTGTACACAGGTAATTTTGGTGTTAGGTACATTAAAATTATTATCATAATTAGTTATTAACATTAGTTTAGTTAGGAAAAGACTAAAAGCTAAATTTTATTTTTCGCTTTTCAGTTTCTGTTTTCGTCGGTTAAATTTTTTGTTAAAAAGTTTTATTTAAAAAAAAATTGTGTCTAAAATCTAACTCCAGGTCTAGTGCTAGAGCCATTATGTTGTAGTGTCTAGAACTACATTTATGTGTGCAAGTTTCAACAGATTCGGTTAACAGGTAAGAATTCAGTGGGTAAACAAGCTCTCATCCCCTGTTTTCCTATCTTTAGGGGTAAATTTTGATTTTGAGATTTAAATGGGACCAACTTCGAGATATAGGTACCATATCCATTAATAAAACTTTTTAACAAAACATTGAACCGACGAAAACAGAAACTGAAAAGCGAAAAATAACTAATTATGAGTCGGCGCCAAACGAACTTTTAACAAGCAAAGTGCGTGCAAGTTGCAAGTGGCCGAGCGGAGAACGCATTTTTGGAAAGTTATTGTTTATCGTTGAAAATTTCACGTTGTATCTGATGTGACGTTGTTTTTATTATTTATTTAAAGTAATTTAATGATCTTCGTTGATTGGTTGTTTGGCGCCGACTCATAATTAGTTATTTTTCGCTTTTCAGTTTCTGTTTTCGTCGGTTCAATTTTTTGTTAAAAAGTTTTATTTTTCATAATAACTTCTTAGGTTTTCGCGATCACTACACATATAATAAAACAAAGTTTAACCGGATTAAATCGCGTATATTATTTAAATTGGTTTCCCTGTTTTTTTATTTTTCAATTTTTTGTGGTTTAATCTAACTTCAGGTCTCCATTATGTCGTAGTGTCTAGAACTATATTTATGTGTGTCAAGTTTCAACAGAATCGGTTAACAGGTAAGAATTCACTGGGTGAACAAACACTCATCCCCTGTTTTACTACCCTTAGGGGCGGATTTTGATTTTGAAATTTAAATGGGACCAACTTCGAGATATACCCTATCCATTAAAAAAAGAATCATCAAAATCGGACCACTCTGTAAAAAGTTATGCGTGGTCATACATTGGTCATGAATTGAGACCCTCCTCCTTTATTTTCGTCGGTTAAAAAATAACATAACATCACATTTTTAAATAGCGAAAAAGTAAAGCATTTGGAAGAAAAAAATGTATTTTTCCAAATTTCATCTATTTATTATTTCTTCTCTTGAAGACATATTTTTGTGTGCAGCTGTACACACGCTAACAGTTTTTCATTACTTATCCTTAAATTTTTGGAAGTTATCTTTACATTCCCAATTTTAATTTAAATAAGCAAGAAACTCATTTTTTAGGGTTCCGTAGTTCTACAAGGAACCCTTATAGTTTCGTCATGTCCGTCCGTCTGCCCGACTGTCCTGATCTTTCTTTGTGGCTTGAAATAGGTTTTGATAGAAGCACGCTTCAAGATATGACCAATTCTGTCGGTGACCCCTTTGATGAATGGTAGAACAGCAGGTCGACGATCGACTGTGCTGGGTTTCGGGCGGCGTTTGCGATGGGGATGTGGAGCTCGCAAGTTGTTATGCTTGAGAACATGCTTCACATGGTAAAGTCAAAGTCAATGCCAGGTGGTCGGCGTCGCATATATGATGTGCTCTCTGTAAGATTTGACTACGGTAGCTAACTGACCAGGATGGTGATGAGATTCACCGTTCAAGTACCTATCTACCAGAACCAAAACCCACCCAACCCATTTCTGTTCAGTTCAGTTTTGGAACCCAGGTCTAAAAATAATCAAGTCCCAAACAGCACGCCACACTGTAAAAGACAACGACATTGTGAGTGATTACTGCGTAAATCGAAACGATTTTAATTAATAAAAAATTGTACGGTTATTTTTTTAGGAATATCTGTAAAGACGCTTGTCATCTAGTCTTCCTGCGACCACGAATGCTGCAAATATATTTCTATGTTTCATGCATGCCAAGATTGTTTAGGTACTATGGCCGGTGTTCACCAACTTTAATTCTCTGATTAAACGGCCGATTACTCGAAAAATGAACTGGAATTGTGAGTAAACGCTCGATTAACCAGAGAATTGCCGTTGGTGAAATCAAGCATATAAATAAGACAAGAGAAAAACCGGCCACGGGCGAGTCGGACTCATACAGTAAGGGTTCCTTACCACCCATCGACCTGATAAGAACAAAAAGAAAAACAATCTCATAGAAACTGGTTAATTTTTGAGAGTTCATCAAAAGACATCAACGCACCGTGCGCGAAATATGATTTTTTGTATCTCTTTCTTACGCAGGTACCACCACATATATTATGTCCATGGTTGCTCTATTTTTTGTATTTGTTGCTAAACTACATAGCATGCACTATAATCAGACCAAGATTGACACTTGTTTGTTTTACCGTTTTGAAGATGAGCAGGAACGAAAACGTAGAAAAAATGATTTTTTTCGAGGTTACTTGTATGGTTTTATACTCCCTTTTGGTTTTACACTTTTTTGAAGTAATACCATAAAATAGAAACATCTTTAGGCACGCTTGACTTGGGGAGTAAGCTGGTGAATGCGTTACGAGTCGTGAGGCGAACCGAGGGTGTAGTGCGGGACGCGGGGAGCGAGGCGCGGTACGGCCACGACACAGCGCGGCCGATGTACGCGCGCCGCGCCGCCATTCCTTTGTTCTCATTGAAGTAGTAGGTATATCAGTTAGTGAAGTTTTACTTCAGTCGTGTGCTCTACAGCACACTCGTTTTTTATATTTTTAGTTTTTTTCGTGATCCTTTGGGTTCGGAACCCTAAAAAACAGACTGTAGTTAGGTATACCTATACTATGGAACTACATACATATTTCATATCCAAATATCATTACTTTGTTATGGAAAATAATAAATTTGTGTAAAATAATGTAAATAGTGAACACAAACCAAGTACCTACAATAGTAACATAACAAGTAGGTACCTACCGGATGCAGATATTCTTTTATTTTCCTATTAAGACCTACACACATAGGTACGATAAGTAGCTACCTACATAGTGCTGTGTTATCGTAATACGCAGTTTTAGATTTAATAGTAGGTAGATACAAGGCACACAATGTTCAATGTGGCGCATTTTGAGGAACAAACGACGAGCACTTGTATTGACGAGCTGGAGCCGACAGTACCGGATGTAAGCGGCACAAGCATGTGCAATATGTGCATCGCGTGCAAGCTCCGCACACGTGTGACGCGTGCCGCCGCCACCATGCGAACAATGTAATGCATTGAGAGAGAGATGTTAGTGTTCAATCTTCGGTGAAGAATACCATTGATCGAAGTGTTCAATAGTTTGTTCTGGCGTTCTGGCATCGTCCGTTTCATTGCAGCTAAACAGCTAACAATCTGTGACGCAATGCTGCTCTTGTCATGCTTTCGGACGACCGTTGTCAACGTCATATCTATAAGTATTCACGTTTTGCCTTACTAAAGATATATGTATGTTTACATAAAATGTATCGAGCTTATGTCAATGTTTAAATTATCATTGACTTAAAATAGTATCCACGAATGACGATATTTAATTGATCGTCCGGCGCACCCTGGGCAGTCAGCCCTGCTACCAACCTGCTGACTGGCTAATCTTTTTTCCACGGCATGAGCTGTTGTCATTATGTAGCTCATGTCGACACGATAGAAGAAGAAGATTGGCTTATGTCAAATTTTTATGGCGGTAAATCCTGGATAGATAGGTTATTGAAGACGGCTGTAAGTTTGTCTTGTATGTTCCGGCCACAGACTTGGTAATTTACTTTGTCTGTGGCCCCGGCGAGTCCATACAGCCATATAATCAAATCAATACTCAAGTCTCATAGTATTATAATTTCATATCTCTGCAGTGAAAGAAGTCAAGTTGAAGTGGAAGAAGCTTCGCGACAGTTACCGTGACGCGCTGAAGAGACAGAGCGAGATGCTGGCCAAGGACCCCGCCAACCCTGCCAAGAAGAATTACCCCTGGAAGTACATGGGGCTCATGCAGTTCCTACAGCCCTACATGAGCAACCGGAAGAAGCCGGCTGGCTCGCCGAGCTACCCGGCGCCGCAGCAGAGCGCCGAGAACGGGCAGCACGGCGCCGAGCAGTCGTCCTCGGCGTCGGAGTCGGAGGCCGAGTCGGCGCCCCGGCGCCCGGCCTGCCCGCAGCTGGGCGCGCTGCGGCGCCGCCTGGACCGCCTGGGCCGCCTGGGCCAGCAGGCCGCCAAGCGCGCCGCGCCGCCCGACACCGCGCCCGACCCCGCGCCCGACCCGCTCGACATCTTCTTCAACAGCATGTGCCAGTCCGCCAAGCGGTTCCCGTTCCCGACGCAGATCAAGGTACTCACATCCTCAATACACCCGTTTGTATTCTGTTCTCAAGGACATTCAATATCTTCAGACCATGCGAGATGAGTATTTGTGTAATTGACAGATGCACTTGTCGAGCTTAAGATTCTTTATCTTTGAAGTGTTCCGGAGATAGGGCATGAAGTTCCTACTTGCCATGGTCTTGTCCAGATTCATAACAACACTGATACGCTTAGTGCCATCGTTTAGGATATGCAGCATCTCGCTCAGCTGTTTCAGAGACTGCCATTACAATAATGTCACCGGCAAAGCAGAGATGTGAGATTTTCTCGCCTTTTCCGTTTAATCCAGTGCTTAGGTAGAAGGCGTCCTCCAAAGCATCAGTGAACAGTTTCGAAAGAGTATCCAAACCCGCCCGAAGGCCTTCTCGTAGTACACAAATACACAACAGCGTCAGCAGCTGATTGTGCTCTTCAGTCTTTGTTCCAATAGGTCGAATAGAATGCTAGGTCTACGATGCTATTCAACTCAACCTATCTCAGTCTACTGCTGGACATTTTTGGTCTCTTCCAAGATTCACCACAATACTCGGTCCTCCGCCTTCCGCATTTAGTCCACCCCAGATACTTTTTCCAGGTCTTCGTTCCACCTGACTGGGAGTGTCCTAACCTAAATTACACTAATTAAAAAAAAATAAAAAAAAAATTTTTATTTAATTACTTAAATTGTAAGCCTGTGCTAAAATCCTTCCATGTAATCTAGTCCATGTTTAACAAATAAATAACTATAACTATAACTAAATTTGAAGATCTCCATTCAAGGACTTATCCACTGCCACTTCAGCTTGTTGATTCTACAAGCTATGTCAGTCACTTTGGTGCGTTTCTGGGATAATCTCGTTACGGATCTTATTTTATTCTTCAGAAGTATAGCTTGCTGCGCGAGTTTCAATTTTAGAACTAGCCTAACTGTCAGTGTCCACGTCTCGACACAGTAGGCCATGACACGCAGAACGCACTGGTTGAAAACTTCTGTTTTCTAACATTGTGGTATATAGGCGAAGAGAAAAAGGCGAAGTTCGCGAAATGCTGCCCAGGCCAACTGGATCCTTCTGCCTGATACTTATTTGAAGTTGTATCTACAAAGCCAAATAACCTGCCCCAGATACCTGCACAACTTCGAGTGAAGTACCTTCAGTGAACCTCGGCACAACATGCGCATGAACATCACTTTGATCTTGTCCAGAGATTCATGGCGGTACGATGCTGTAGCCTCTTATAAACCTAGTTTCCATTCGATTGGGGGTAGAAATCGTTGTGTCTCCTGACGAGATAATTTGTGACGATCTTAGATAACAGCTTGTAAACATGACTCAGGATTGAGATGGATGATCTGTAGACCTCAGCAAGATTTTATTACATTTCTTGAAAAATAGAACCAACACACTCCTCTTCATGCCTATGGTATAGTATTATATTATCTGTGCTATGGTATAGTGTCTTGTTGAATGAGAGAAACAGAGTTGACCGGAGCTCTTTGATCATCTTTGATCATTTTGCTAGAAACGGATTAGAAAAGACAATGTTGCCATCCGCGGATTTAAGTTTGATTAGATGGGTCCTTTTTCACTTGTGGAAATCCTCATCGAGATACAAATAAATATAAATGGGTTATAAACAAATGCATGAATCTGGACAAGACTAAAGTCATGTTCAATATGCATGTCATGCCGAGGCCAATATTCGTCGAAGGGTCGGCACTCGAAGTTGTAACGGAATACGTCTACCTAGGGCAGGCAATTCAGCTTGGTAGACACAACTTCGAGAAAGAAGCCAACAGAAGGATCCGTCTTGGCTGGGCAGCATTTGGCAAACTTCGCCGAGTCTTCTCGTCGCCTATACCGCAAAGTTTGAAGACAAAAGTCTTCGACCAGTGCGTCCTGCCTGTCATGGCTTACGGTGCCGAGACGTGGACACTGACAGTTGGGCTAGTCCACAAGTTTAAAGTCGCTCAGCGAGCTATGGAGCGAGCTATGCTTGGAGTTTCTTTGAAGGATAAAATCCGAAACGAGATTATCCGGAGAAGTACCGGAGTGACCGACATAGCTTGTAGAATCAGTAAGCTGAAGTGGCAGTCGGCTGGCCATGTCTGTCGAAGGACCGATGGCCGCTGGAGCAGACGAGTCCTTGAGTGGAGACCGCGAATCGGCAAACGCAGCGTAGGGCGCCCCCCTGCCAGGTGGACCGACGACCTAAAGAACGTGGCTGGGGGGGACTGGATGCGGAAGGCATAGGACCAAGCGTTGTGGCGCAACTTGGGAGAGGCCTATGTCCAGCAGTGGACTGCGATAGGCTGAGTTGATATAACCAAATAAATAAACTTTAATCAAAAATGGGTTCTTGGAAACGCGAGATTGTCAAAAATTCAGCTGCTAATAAGATTCTAAGTCGGTTTCAAATGCAGCCTGGAAAAGTTCTACTTATTTAGAGCAGATGTTGAGTTCTATTGACGATTTAACATTCGACAGTCGTCTGTCTTTAAATAAATAAATTTCGATATTAGGGGTGTCAATATCATAACATAATAACACGCCTGTATTTCCCCCAAGGGGTAGGCAGAGGTGTATATTATTATTATTATAAGCCTGAAGTGTCCCACTGCAGGGCAAAGGCCTTCCTACTCTCCTTCCACTTCTCCCTGTCTATTGCTACAAGAGTCCAGTCCTTTTGGAAGGAGTCCAGCTCATCCCGCCATCTCCGTCTGGGCTTGCCGCGTTGACGTCTGCCATGTAAAGGGACCCATTGAGTTGTTAGTTTGGCCCAGTGGTCGTCTGACATGTCACCCCATGTACACCCATATTCAAGCAAATAAATGATTGATTGATTCTCATGCGGCAGATATGTCCAGCCCAGTTCCACTTTAGAGTGGCAGCCTTCCGGGTGACGGTTCCAGAACAAAAATAGCTGATATTTTTGTTCTGGAACGGATCGTTGTGTTTCTTATCCGGTCTACAAGTTTTATGCCCAGAACACTCCGTTTCATAGCTCTTTGGCAAACCTCAAGCGTGGACCTCAGTTGATTTGTCAAAGACCATGTTTGGGATATGTGAGGATGGGAAGAATGCACACGTCCATGAGTCTTCTTTTAAGAGAAAGAAAAGAAAGAAAGAAAAATAGTTTATTGTCACAGTTAACGACGCGCAACATTTAAAACACAGTGATAAACACAAGCAAGCAACTTATAGGTGGGGTTACATAGAAAGTAAAAACAAAAGACACATAGGTAAAAAATTAAGAAGGGACAGTCGATACAAAATATAAGAAAAGTATAGTTGACCGCATGACAGTGGCAACACCCGAGTCTGAAAACCGCCCTTACTGCTTACGAAATAAAGGCGCCGCCAGAGCCAAACTGTTACCACTGACGTACGGTCGACAGATAGAGGTAAATCACCCTTCATTAGATCTTTCATAGTCCAATAGCTCCTCCAGGCGTTTTCGGTGCGTCTTGCAACTTCTTTGTTTTGTCTTGCCTGGAAGGAAACTTTTTGACCCAAATAGAGATACTCATCAACGTATGCAATCTCTACACCCCCTAGCATGATCCTACGATGCGCACTGTTCGTCATCAGTTTGGTCTTTGACATGTTCATCCGGAGTCCGACCTCGAGGCTTGCCATGCTAAGGTCGTCTAACATTTGAGTCAACTCGGAGGCTGAAGACGAGAAAAGGACTATATCGTCGGCGAAACGGAGATTTGATAGTTTCTTGAGTCCTACCATGATACCCTTCTCCGCCCAGCTAGCTGCCAGCTTCCTAAAACTTCTTCCAATACGGCCGTGAACAGTTTCGGAGACAGTCTCCTTGCTTAACTCCTTTATTAATGGGAAAAGACGGACCCGTCATGGAACTGATTTTGATGGCTGCGGTGCTGTTAATATATATATTTTGTAAAAGGTGAATGTAAGTGCTGTCTATATCTTGATTTTGTAAAGCATTAAATATTGAACTATGGCTGATACTGTCGAAGGCTTTTGAATAGTCCACGAATGCTAAATAAAGTAGCAGCTGAAATTCCAAATGTTTCTCTATAACTTGATTGATGGAATGAAGGTAGTCGGTGGTAGAAAGGCCACGGCGGAAACCGGCCTGTTCGGGAGGTTGGGTGAATAGTGTGGTGTCAATTTCAAAATTGAAAAACATGCAAATATGGTCCGAAGTTTCTAAATTTCGAAAAGCATTCTTACAGTTGATCTGCAACCCTAAATGAAGCAGTCTGCTTTATATCTGTACACATATAACAACGAGTATCGTTTTGTTTGCAGATCAAGAAGACGTTGTTCAACGCGGTGGTCGAGGCGGAGGAGGCGCTGCTGGCGGAGCAGGCCAGCTACGCCAGCCTGTGGGCGCGGCAAGCGCGCTCCTCGTCCAGCAGCGAGCCCAGCGACGACGAGCGCAGGCCGGCCTGAGCCAGCGACGACGAGCGCAGGCCGGCCTGAGCCAGCGACGACGAGCGCAGGCCGGCCTGAGCCAGCGACGACGAGCGCAGGCCGGCCTGAGCCAGCGACGACGAGCGCAGGCCGGCCTGGGCCAGCGACGACGAGCGCAGGCCGGCCTGAGCCAGCGACGACGAGCGCAGGCCGGCCTGAGCCAGCGACGACGAGCGCAGGCCGGCCTGAGCCAGCGACGACGAGCGCAGGCCGGCCTGAGTCAGCGACGACGAGCGCAGGCCGGCCTGAGCCAGCGACGACGAGCGCAGGCCGGCCTGAGCCAGCGACGACGAGCGCAGGCCGGCCTGAACCAGCGACGACGAGCGCAGGCCGGCCTGAGCCAGCGACGACGAGCGCAGGCCGGCCTGAGCCAGCGACGACGAGCGCAGGCCGGCCTGAGCCAGCGACGACGAGCGCAGGCCGGCCTGAGCCAGCCCAGCGACGATTATACAACCACTATACAACCATACTTTTTGTTACCGCGATTTGAAAAAAAATAGTTTGTTCAGAATGACGAGGAGAATCGACCGGGACAGTTTTTTTTTCTAAATCACAAAATTACATGCTTTTAGAGCTATTGTAAGTACCCCAGTTGGTAGCGGAGAAGTGTAGTAGCTACCTATGTCGTACAGGGACTACCTGACGGAAACGAGTCGAGCCGTACTTTCTGGACCTTAAGGACGTATTCATGATCCACTGATGTACCGAATTTAACCATATTAACCGAATTGAGTTTCTAAATTCCGTAATCGATTCTCTGAACAAAGTTTCTCAAATTGCGTTAGCAAAAAGTAATGTCGTATAGGATGCCAGCAACGTCGCGCGTCGCTCCGTTCTCTGCAGCAATCAGTTTAGTTGAACGCGCCCTGTAGAGCCTGTACCCACACTACCTGTTGTAGTGCGGCGCCGGCCGCTGCTGGCGGAGTGAAGCGGGGAAGGGGTCGCGCACGTCGCCGCGCGGAGCCTGGCCCCGCCGCCCGCGCCCCCCGCCCGCGCGGAGCCTGCGAGTAAACATAGTCATTGGTTACCGCATAGGCACATGCTCCTGTTCCTAGAGGCGAACAGTGAGACGCCCCTCTGGTGGTCTACGTTAAACCAGCTCCTCACTGGTGACAGCTGCTACAACTGTGGCGTATGTGGACACTGTGGACACTTTCTCTTTGAAGTTTAATTTCGGCGAACATTAAAAAAAAACTTATTTGTGTAACGAGTGATAAATTGTAACATAAGTGTAATGCGTCCAATAGGTGGAACTGTAGCCGCCAGGAAAAGTATTCTGATGAACAGTGTCAACCATAATATCGTGTTGTGATAATAATAATATCGTATTTATATATATAATATTGTATGATAATAATAATTTTGATGGTGTATTTGGGACGTTGTGGACATGGTCGATGATTGCGTCGAATTCGATGAATTTCATTCATTCAATCAGTAGCGTCCCTGGCGGACACGGGGAGGAACTATTGATTTATTAATGAATGTCGTCGAATTCGACGAAAGTATTCATAAGTGTAAGGCCTAAGGTGTAAGGTATAAGGCCTTAGCCTTCTCATACTGAGAAGAGGCCCGTGCCCAGCAGTGGGACAGTATTGGGCTGGTTACGTTATGTATTCATAAGTGTCAAACTCATACTAGGAGTACTTTAAACTAATATTTAAATATTTATTTTATAATATTTTCGTAATCAAAGAGCAGTACACGTACTTGTTACAATAAGATGTAAGAACATGTATTACACGCGAGGGCAGGCAGCGAGGCAGAGTAGTGAGCAGACCACTACTGCTACCATTTGAACGGCCGAATAGTAACTGTTCTGTCGCAGCACAGCAACTGTTTGGGCGTGCAAATGGTAGCAGCCCTGTTCTGCTCTGCTCCGCCCCGCGGCCTGCCCCCGCGTGTGGCGCACTACAGCCGCACAGCGCACACCCGCGTCTTCAGCGTACCTATATTGAATCGCCAGCACTTTCCGTTGATCAGTTTCACCTGAAACCACAAGATATAAGACTTATTCTTATTTGTTTCCTCAAACGTTTCTAGATTCAAACTCAGTCAAGAATGCCTTCAAGGGTTTTTACAAATAATATCTAAATCGGTATTCTTAAACATTTCCTCAATGTAAATAAATAACACCGCGGCAGATAATTGTATTAAGGGTCTTGGTAAATATATTCCATTAATTCGGCAAAATCTGTCATTATTAACCGACGAAAAAAAGGAGGAGGTTCTCAATTCGACGCGTATATATATATATATATATTTTTTATGTATGACCACGCATAACTTTTTACAGAGTGGTCCGATTTTGATGATTCTGTTTTTAATGGATAGGGTATATCTCGAAGTTGGTCTCATTTAAATTTCTTAATCAAAATCCACCCCTAAGGGTAGTAAAACAGGGGATGAGTGTTTGTTCACCCACTGAATCCTTACCTGTTAACTGATTCTGTTGAAACTTGACACACATAAATATAGTTCTAGACACTACGACATAATGGAGACCTGGAGTTAGATTTTAACCACAAAAAAATGAAAAATAAAACTTTTTAACAAAAAAAATTGAACCGACGAAAACAGAAACTGAAAAGCGAAAAATAACAAATTATGAGTCGGCGCCAAACAACCAATCAACGAAGATCATTTAATTACTTTAAATAAATAATAAAAACAACGTCACATCAAATACAACGTGTAATTTTCAACGATAAACAATAACTTTCCAAAAATGCGTTCTCCGCTCGGCCACTTGCAACTTGCACACACTTTGCTTGTTAAGTTCGTTTGGCGCCGACTCATAATTAGGTAGTTATTTTTCGCTTTTCAGTTTCTGTTTTCGTCGGTCAAATTTTTTGTTAAAAAGTTTTATTCAGAATAGAAACAACAATAATCACGTCGCGATCGCAGATCTTACTTTTCCAGTCTTGAGGAAGCCTTAAGGTTGGTCGCGATGTACCTTGAGTTCTTCCTCACACTGAGTAAGGAAAACTATCAAGTAACGGAGATTTTTTGCAACTGTGAATGCCATGGAGGATATATTGTATTGAGTGAGGTTGAGTGTGAGTGGAGTTTAGAAACGTTTGAGAAACCAACTTAGAGTATGGGTAAACTGTCAGCCGCTAGTTGTATGATAGGTATCAGTTGTGTGGGAACTTGTGTCTGCGGGTGTGCGCCTGCACTGGCAGACACAAGTGTGGAACCCATGGAGAACAGAACCCGACTGAGCTATAGGCTGTTAGTGTGCGGTCTGCGGGGCGGGGGTACTTGTCGTTAGCTATACAATCGATGTAAGTTTAGGAAAATGACTGAAATTATAATAATCATAGAGGAAATCTTATTCAAGTATTCCGTGATAATAATAATGATCATGCGTAGATTTGTATACTTGTGAATCTATTACGTACCTACCTAGGTACGTAATAATTATACAGGGTTATTTTAATTCACCAGTACCTAACTTATTTATAAGAGATGACTCTACCTACCTAAAGTTACCTACGTATCTTTTACTACGGGACCAACCCTGAAATCGTGAAAAAATAACAGCTGTTCCCTATTTTGTTGATTTATGTGAACACAAATGTGGGGAACAGCTGATTCCTGGATTGATTATGGAATCAATTAAAAGTTGTTCAAATTGATGAAAAAGGGTTATTGGTGAATTAAAATAATATCTGTATGGTTAGATATTAGTATTATTATTTATTTTTGTAGTAGTATTACTGCCTCGTTGGTCTAGTGGTCGCAAGCGCGACTGCTGAGCGTGGAGTCCTGGGTTCGATTCCCGGGTCGGGCAAAGTGTTATTGGGTTTTTTCATTAGGAAATTCTCAGTAGCAGCCCGGAGTATGGATTTGTGCCCGGTTAATGGCAATAGGCTCGCCCCCTATCACATGGGACTATAACATAACTCGCGAAATGTGGGTGTACTATTACACCTCTGCCTACCCCTTCGGGGAAATACAGGCGTGATGTTATGTTATGTTGTTAGATATTAGTTATGTTATAAGTTCTAACTTATAGTAAATACAAAGATCTCTGCGACAAAATTAAACATTTTCGTAAGAATCTCGTTTTGTTTTCGTTATGATTACGAGCTCTGCCCAAATGTTGGTCGAATTCTATTGCTAGTACCTACTCATTGAATAATATTAGGTAATCAGCTCAGACCAACTAGTTTTTTGTTGGTCAGAGGACTCCGAGTTAATCAAGTAGTCGAAGTTTGCGACACTTAAGGGGAAGAAGAACTACTGTACAGTTTTGTAATTGATAATATACTGTCTGGTAATTAACAAAGTAAAAACATAAATAAAAATATAATTGTATGTATAAACGGTTACATAAATAAATACACAGCTTCGAAATAGCGGCTCCGGGGCGGGCTGTAGACAGACAGACAGACACGCAGACAGATAGCGCGGCGACTCGCGCATCCCGTCGCAGACACAGATCGAGATGACTTGACTTTCTGGATAGTTGCCTGGCAGTCCTGGCACACACACTCATGCGTAATATTGCATACGGGACTTCTCTGGGACGAGAGTTATGAAACTTATGAATGTGTGTCCTGGGTGAGCCAGTGCGGAAAGATTAAGCACTTGTAGACGAGTACGGTAGAAATACGTCATCGGGGCATTCTGTGACTTGCGTGCATCCTGTCGGCGCCATTATACGCTGCCGACGCGTACGTCGCTCAGCTGGTGTTAGGGTGTGCCTGGTAGGGTATTATAGTGGTAGTAGTACGTCTGCTGCGCCTGCTACTGCTTACATGACACATTCCAGGAACATACAACAGCTGTTTTCTTTCAGAAGGAAACATATGTTTTGCGTTTTCGCACCTCTCCGTAAACAACTAGAAACGGGATTCGCAGAAACTACAATACAGTCGTTTTTTTACGGTTCAGATTTTTGTGGAAACGATTTTATATATGCTATTGTTATGTATTTAACTCTTTAATGCTCAAAATTGTTATACATATAAGACTGACTTAAAGCCACAAGGCATGAATAAATATGTAGACATGAATACATGATATTCCAGTAGGTATGAGGTATGACACCTAGATGTTATATTAGATATGAATAAATAGACTTGGTAGTATAATGTGAAAATGTCGGCGCACGAGCCACCGAAGGGCGCAGTAGTACACGGCAGCCGTGGCACGGGAACCGGAATACCATCGACAAACACTGACGAGCAGTTGATAGTCTTACTGAAATATATTTAGGAACTACCTATGCATATACGTGGGACACTCAGAAAGTTTTGCGAAACTAAAAAAAATTGTTCTATACGTACATATATTTTTATCAAATCTTTTCAAAGTACTTTCCACCAGCCTCTATACAACGATTCATGCGCCTAAACCAGTTTTCAAAACACTTTTTCCAGTCCGCCGCAGACACCTCGTTTACAGCCTGCTCGAACGCAGCCAGCGCATCTTCCGGCGACGAAAATTGTATCCCTTTGAGCTGATTTTTTATTTTTGGGAATAAAAAGAAGTCACACGGTGCTAGATCAGGGCTGTAAGGAGGGTGACCCAGGAGTTTGACTGGCGTGCTGTCCAGGAAGTCCCTCGTTTTGAGTGCGGTGTGCGCAGGTGCATTTTCGTGGTGGAGCAGTAGCCCGCGGAGCCCTGTGTTTGGTCGCTTGTTGCTTATAACAGAGAAAACTTCTGGCAAACATTTGGTAGTATACCATTCGGCATTAATGCTTCTTTGATCCCGTAAGGGAATTGATACCAAGTGGCCAGTCAAATTAAAAAAGCTAGTGATCAAAATCTTACCCCCGCTTCTAGATCGCTTCACTTTGGTAGGCGTTGGCTCATTTTGAAACACCCAAACAGTCGACTGGCGCTTGGTTTCTGGGTCGTATTGATAAATCCAGGACTCATCACCTGTAACGATGTCGTAAACACGCCGAGACGAGCCTGCTTCAAATTTGTTAAGCATATCACGGCACCATTCCACCCGGGCCTGCTTCTGAGCATCGGTGAGGTTGTGCGGCACCCAGCGTGATACTATCCTCCTCACGCGAAGATGGCTGTGTAGAATCTCGTGAACGCTTCCCGATCCAATCTTCAATATGTGTTGAATCTCCTGATATGTAATTCGCCTATTGTCTTGGATTAAATTTTTCACTGCTAGCACGTTTTCTTCGGTAACAGCCGTCAAAGGGCGACCGCTTCTTTCGTCATCCCCCAAAGTTGGTCGACCGCGCTTGAATTCGTTATACCAACGATACACGGTTGCCTTGGAAGGGCCTTCATCCATGAATGCCATTTGAAGTCTATCGTACGATTCATCCGGTTTCAGGCGACACTTGAAATCGTATAAAATCATAGCTCTAAAATGTTCCCGGCGCAGATCCATATTTCAGTGAGACACAATACTTTGAATTAACTCGCAAAAAATGTGGAGGGAAATTTTGAAATTGGAACTTACTTATTTTTACTTATAAATAATCATATTTTCGAAAAACATTATAACTGGCCAGTCTCCCATATATAAAAACTTTTTTTCGCAATACTTTCTGAGGGGCCTGGTATGTATATAAAAAATCTGATACTCCATAAAATTTATTGTACGCATTATATTCAACATTAGGCGTGTATTGCGCTGCATGGTCGTGGTGCGCCCGCGTCCAGGGGCTTCCTGCGGCTCTGGCGATGTCATCAACCCGTTTCAATTACACGCTGTATACAACTACATCGTCACTTGCAGGTTCACTTAGTGCTAAGAGAAATTGGTGTAACTGACAGTCTGAGTTGGTACATACCTACCCTACAGTCCCATAGCACAGAGCAGAGATACTTCCCTTCTTTACTTTGTGCCCATGGTAAAAGTTGTTCATACTGATGAGTACAATGACCCCTCAAGAGGTTTTCAGTAATTTCAATTACACGTATAGATAGATCGATGTAGGAAGGAAGTAGAGAAACACAAGTTTGCTCCGTGTGGATCAGCGAAATGGATAGGGAAGTGTGGCGATTACTAGACTAGAGCACACTATCTCCAGAAAACCTCCTCGTGTGCCTGACGGCTGCTGCTCCTTCTCGATACGTCTGGAGGGAACAGCAGTTGCCTAGCGAATATTATGGCGCGGGAAGGGCCCTTGTGGGCCAATAGGGAGAGGGCACAGTGGAGGACCAGGGGCGGGCCCGGTATGCACTCACCCTGCCATTGGGCAGGCAGCGGGGGGACTGACCTTTCCTGCCCCGTCGATCTCGTAACCCTAAGAGTGCCCGCTGAGTAGAGTTCTCACGCCTCTTGGGACCGAGGGTCTTGGCTTCACCGCCCGGATCGCAAGGAAGAAAACCTCTATAAAAATTACGGGAAGATGGGGCCGTAGTCTGCTGCCCGAACAGCAGCTGGCGTAGCTGGCACAGTTGGTGTAGCTGGTGCAGCTGGTAAAGGCCCGTGAGGTGGCGTGCAGTGTTCCGTGTGCCCCACCGAGGAAGGTGCAACCGACGGAGAGAAGGGGCCTGTCCGTGGTGGGCCGGGACCTGTCGGGGGTGGTTGTGTGAATACAGAGGGTACCCACGCCCCCGGCCAAAGGTACTTGAAGGAACACCGTGGTGGTTTTAGTCGGTAAGATTCCGACACTGGCTCCGCCTACCCCGGGCGGAGTGCAACCTTAAGGATTTCCCCTAGGCAAAAAAATATAAAAAGGGCAATTAATAAGCGATATTACAGAGTGTAATTAACAATATCAACGTTATTATTTATTATTTTGCGGTCTTGAATGCCCCTAAGCCACCGCGACCTGATAAGATCTATTATATTAACATTATCCAAAACATTTAGATATATGCAATGATTTAGTAATATATAAGTCAATGATTATATGCTTGAAAATCATTACCTATCTGTTTTCGAGATGCATGAAAATATTAGATCGGTAGGGTTATGATGTGAGGTTTTTCAAGTAATCTTTTGATTTTGGGTAACAATGGCTAGTGTGTACCGTGTTGGTTTTCAGAGCCTGTCTCACATCCGACTTGTCGCAAGTGATGGAGTGCGACTCATGCTGGATATTATGCTAGAATGCTGCGCCTCACTGGCGACTCACTGGCTAGGTACCTACTTAGACATATTACATATTTAATTTGATTATTTTTATTGAAGAGTTTTTTCCAAAAGAGCTGTGTCCTTACGTATGAATATCGATTCTGATAACGTAGCTCACAGGAACAACAGGGTTTTTGTTACTTACTGTATAGCTAGCTACTTTGAGGACATGACAGACAATGGTACAGTGCTCGATGATTTAGCGGGTACTTGAAGGTTTTCTACGCAAACCATTGCTCGCTCCGATGTATAATTATGTACTTATAGCTGTCCTGGAGGACCGGTCGTTGTGGCGATGCTTGGGGGAGGCCTATGTCCAGCAGTGGACGTCTTTCGGCTGAAATGATGATGATGATGATGAATGATGATAACTTATAGCTGTAAACATAGCAAAGGTAATTTTAAACCAATAAAACTTGTCTGCCGATATAATGATTGTTTTTAATTTGGAACACCTTTTATAATGGCCGGGATTAGGACAAAACACGGTCGAAGTTAGGAAGAAGGTGGTTGACATTAGGGAAATTGACACTTCGAGACTTAAACTTAAAACGCTAATTGCTTTTTATTTAGTTATCTAGGACCATCTAAAACATCAATATCGTAAAATTTTATGATCAAATAATACAAAATGGCAAAAAAATCTGTGGTTATGGTCAAGGTGTATAGGTGTGGTAAGGGTTGAATGTTGCGTTTTACGTTAAAGGGCCGACATTTGGGAATTTTACTCTATTGGAAGTACGACGCGAAGTATGTACTTCCGAAGTGATTTTAAAAGGGTGAGGCGCTAGCCAAGTCCTTTTTAACTAAACGAGGCCGTTAATTGCTATTTCGGCCGAGACTTGTACTTTTCTCTCATTTGCGAGGAAATAATACACAAATTAATTCAACAGTATCTAATTTTCATTCGCGCTAATTCGTCCGCTTGCGGTTCTTTGTTTTGAAAAAAGAAATGCGCATTCAGCCTTTATAATGATAAATATTTTGTACCTAAAAACACCTTTTTTTTCCGTGGGGAAATACTCATGGACGCACTCCGCCCGGGGTAGGCCGAGCCAGTGTCGGACTCTTACCGACTAAAACCACCACGGTGTTCCTTCAACTACCTTAGCCGGGGGCGTGGGAACCCGTGAGTATTCACACAACCACCCTCGACAGGTACGGGCCCGCCACAAGCAGGCGAGCCCCTTCTACCCGTGCGGCCTAACGTCGGCCGCACCCTCCTCGGTGGCGCACACGGAACACTGCACGCCACCTCACCTCATGAGCCTTTACCAGCTGCGCCAACTACGCCGGCTGTGCCAGCTACGCCAGCTGCTGGTCGGGCAGCAGACTACCCCGAGTCTGCTGCTCGCAGGCCATACCTCCCGTAATTTTTTATAGAGGTTTTCTTCCTCGCGGTCCGAGCGGTGAAGCCAAGACCCTCGGTCCCAAGAGGCGCGAGAAAGTGTTCTCGCGCCTCTTGGGACCGAGGGTCTTGGCTTGAGTAGTGACTCAGCGGGCACTCCTGGGGTTACGAGATCGACGGGGGCAGGGAAAGGCAATCCCCCCGCGGCCTGCCAAGTGGCAGGGTGAGTGCACACCAGGCCCGCACCTGCTCCTCCACTGTGCCGTCTGTTGGCAACAGAGGGACACGTGGAGCAACTCCCCACTGGCTCAGAACGGGCCGCTCCCGCGCCAGAATATTCGCCACAGGCAATAAAATCCCCCGAAGGTTAATCCTTCGAAAGGATTTTATTGCCCGTGCCCAGGATGCACCGGCCAAACAACTGCCGTTCCCTCCAGACGTGTCCAGAAGGACAAGCAGCCGTCAGGCACACGTGGAGGTTTTCTGGGCAGCACCCCTACCTAAAAACACCTAATTTATGTACAAAAATTAATTAATTATTTTATGTGTAGTGTGTAGGTACTTACGCAGCGTAGGGCGCCCCCCTGCCAGGTACTGGACCGACGACCTAAAGAACGTGGCTGGGGGGGACTGGATGCGGAAGGCAGAGGACCGAGTGTTGTGGCGCAACTTGGGGGAGGCCTATGTCCAGCAGTGGACTGCGATAGGCTGAGTTGATGATGATGTGTAGGTACTTAAAAACATTGGTAGCTTAATAAATAAAAAAATGTTTGTTTTAAATGTTAAACCTATTTTCATGTAAGTGGCATATTTTGTCTTTTTGAAAATAATTTTCTTTAAACCAACCGAAAAAATAAAAACTGTCCAGCAATTTCTATAATTGTCGTGTTGGATATTGCTGGCCTGTTATTTCGTTGCGTACGGAAAACAGCCGAGTGATGTATTATTTTTTTGAATAATGAACCAATTTCCGAGCAAGTGGGAGAAAATAAATTAAATCAGAATGTAAAAAAAATATTGAAATATAATAAAATCACATACCTATGTCAGATTGTAGAAAATATATTAATAATAAAAGGTATACCAAGCAAGACAAGTCTCAGATTAAAAACAAGTCAATAAATATTGTCCGTGCCAGAGATTTTACATTAGATCTAAAAGTAGTGTGGTAGTGTTAAATTCTCTTTGATTAGATCGGCGGTAGATGCCAAATCCGTGGTAATGTAATAGGTAATCTGTAGTAATGTGCTCAATAGTGTGAAACTTGCGAAACTTGTGTGAAACGACCAGAGACATGACATTTACCCAACGGTAAATGTCATGTCAATTGTCAATGGAAACGACTGTCGAAAATTACTTGGAAACCCTTGGAAACAATAACAGCCCGCCAGGAAAGCCACAGTGCAGAAGTTCCTTTGTGGCAGAAAGTATTCAACGCCATACATTTTTGTCTTCTAGTCTTTGGTTTTATAGTAAGCTTATTTCAAAAGAACGGATTTTACATCATGCTTTAAAATGTTTACCCGTAAGATCAGTTACAGTTTTCGGTAGCTTGCTTAGCTTGTTATAAAAGCGTACAGAATTACCTAAAAAAAACGAATTGTTGGTTTTCGATAGCCTAAATTTAGGTAGGTACTACCTACCATGGTATAATAAGATGTTTCACCGGTACTTCAATTCAATTCAATTCAATTTATTTATTCAGAAACAATTTTTACAATCAAAATTATTAGGTAAATACATTAATTTAAAAAAATACATAATAATATAACCACCAAATATACATCATCACAATTCATAATTAATAACAATATTTTATTATGTCATAGTAATAAAATCAACGTCTAGTAACTACGTTAATACACTTAATAATTAGAATAGTAATCTCAGTCAATTAATGTCAATTGATTTAAATGTCAGATACCGATCAGTCACATTCTTCTACAAATCGTCGACAGAGTAATAGCACTGCTTCAACAGTAAATGCTTTAACTTGATTTTAAATTCTCTATGATACAATATATTCTTTAATTCTATTGGCAGTTTGTTAAATAATTTCGTTGAACTGTAGTATGCGCAATGTTTGAAAATATTGAGATGAGGCATAATTTTGGTCTGAAAGTCTTTTCGCCTCGTACTCTCCCTCTGACCTCTTTCCTCTTCAGATTCATATTCGTGTAAGTATTTTGCAAAATTAGTAAGTAATACCAAAATATATAAACTTGGGACGGTTAATATCTCAAGATCCATGAAATATTGTTTACACGACACTTGTTGTCTTATACGGACCATCGTTCTGATAGCTCTTTTCTGTAGAATGAACGCCCTCTGTATGTTGTAATCGTAACTACCCCCCCAGAACAAAATACTGTATCTTAGCCTTGATTCCACTATTCTTCTATTTTGTGCGTTGATGTCTTTTGAAGGACTCTCTTAAATTAAATCAGTTTGTATGGGGTGTCAAGCTTACTGCGTGAGTCTTTACTACTAGGTAGGTACTGATTGTTGTTGTCTGATATTGCTTCAGTGTTTTGTTGATTATTGTGTTGATTATATGGTAGTGTGAATTTATCGCCCAAGTTTCTGGAACACCGTAAATATAAGAGCGTAGTGGTTATATTCTCTTTGATAAGAGCTTTTAAAAAACTGTCCTGACGTACCTTTAGTGTCGGTCGTAGGTAATAAGTAATCTGTGGTTGTAGATTGTAGACACTAACGGCCAAAATTAATATCCAATCTATCCACGATTTGTCCTACTAGAGATAGGAATTTGTTGTCGCTGGGAATTTGACCTAAGCTTCATACAAAATATGTCAAATTTCTATCTCTAGTAGGGTTTAATCGTGGCTGGGGGGACTTGATGCGGAAGGCAGAGGACCGAGCGTTGTGGCGCAACTTGGGAGAGGCCTATTATTATTATTTATTTATTGATTAAGTAACAATGACTCACTGTGTTAGTAACAATATTACTTAATAACTATGTTAGTATTCCTATCCTATGCACTTAACCTAAACCGCACTGGTATGCAAATCCCTGCTACAAGCTCAGCACCGAGGTTGAAAGTTTGCAGCAGCGATTTACACACGCGCAGTGAAGCCTGCTGGCTATACAGCGCAGTATAACGTTGGGGCTGGCACCCGGCGCACCAGGGAGGCGCATCTTTTTCGCATCGTAGCGTAGAAACAATCGACGCGGGCTTCAGCAAGCATCCCTGATGCGCTACAGCAACGGGACAGCCCCATTAACACCCGGAACGCGTTGTTATATTGTATGTCTAGCAGTGGACTGCGATAGGCTGAGTTGATTGAGAGTAAATCGTGGATAGATTTAATATTAATTTTGGCCGTAAGGCCCGTATTACAGATCGATCCTCAAGCGTTGATCACTTTTTAAGACTATTTTTGAGTTGAGATTTGATTTTAGAACGTTCCTCAAGCAGAGATTTATTGATCACAGTTCAGCTGAGTTGAGCTTTATTTTATACTGTCACCTGTTTCGGTACTTGAGCAGAGATTTGATCTGTAATCACTCTAGTGTGGTCCAGACTACGCTTGAGTAGATATTTCTGTTCCACTTCCGGTCTAATTCGTGTATTATGTTGTTGAATTATAGTTTATAATTACCGTATTGGAATAAGACCGATACTCAAGTAACGATTCTATCCTTAAGTAGTGATCAGTAGGCGTAGCATGACCAATTCTATGTCTATTCTTCCAAGAGTAGACAAAGCTCTTTCTATACGTCAAGATATCTCTTCTTCTCGAGCATGAGGCGACCCGTCGACTCGGGTTTCTACTCAGACAAAGTGACAGATCTTTTTCCATAGCAACGAGAACTTAGCTAGTGCCGTACAAATTCTACCAAATCCTACCATATTATTACGTTTCGTTATCTAGAAAAAAGGTGAATCGAATAAGTTTTGAACCATTTTGTACGTTTCAAAGCAACAACAATACGCATTTTGTAGTCATGAATGTCAAGGTCGAAGGATGCGTTTTACAAAATAGTGATGCGACTCGAGTCCGATTTTACCACTCGTGTCATTCGAGTCATTTTACAATTTTACTCGAGTACTACTCGAGTGATCGAGCCGTCGAGTCACTCGAGTGGTTCACGAGTCACTCGATCACTCGCCTCTAACGAGTCACCTGTCATAATACTTGAATTCATTATTTTTTCATTTTGTCAATAAGTTGAGGCTTAATAAAACGACAAGTTTGAAGTTTTATTTCCATACATCGCCAGTCTTACAAAAATCAACATTTATGTATCGAAATTAATATTATATGCTAATAAAAATGAGCAAATATGATCTGTTCATAAAACCAAATAACTTTACGTTATTTGGTGATTGATTGGCGAGTGAATCGAGTCCAAGTGAACTCGAGTCGATATTTTTTTCACTCGAGTACGTTTTTTTTCGATGTCACACGAGTAAAAGTGGACTCGCGTCGCATCACTATTACAAAGTAAATTAATATTTTTATGACGTGCAAACAATAAAGTATACTCTATCTACTTTTTGTACCGAGAAAATAAACAGTTCCCGAGGGATGCGCGATAAGGCTTTCTGTGATAAGCCGAAGAAGCCGCGCGCATTCAGCAAATTTTCTTATATGTAATCCTACTTACTAATATTATAAATGCAAAAGGATGGATGTTTGTTTGTTTGTCCTTCAATCATGTTCAAACGGATTTGGATGAAGATTAGCACGTAGACCATAGGGTGTGCATTAACATAAAGGAAACCTTTTTATCCCGGGAAGACACAGTTTTCGAAGGATGCACGATAGTCATTCGATACTTATTACGAATTACACGCGGGCAAAGGCTAGTTTTTGATAATAACTAAGGAGATAGCGACGATAGGAACCCGACATGTTATTATTGTTTTTCAAAAACTCCAATGAAACCAATTTAACAAGAATCTAGTCCTAATAAAACTAAAGAATAATTTTGTCTAGGTCTCATGAGATGTAGACTAATTTCTTCTATTTGAAGAGAAACATGTCTACCCCAACTGTCAAAAGTAGAGAAAATATGTTCGTCATGCTCGACGTTGTAGACATGTGTCGATCGAAGTATAGAAACATTTCTTTCTTCATTATTGACATCGGCATGCTACGGACGGAAGAAATCTTTCTACAATACGTCATTTTGTCTATTCTTCCGTCGACGTAAGCTTTGTCTACAGCGGTCATGCTACGCCTGCTGGTGAACTGTACTTGAGGAACGTTCTGTAATACGGGCCAAATTACTTGTTTGTAACTAATTTTATTTATAATTACATTAGTAAAAAATGCTCTTTATTAGACTCTTTTAATTGAAGATAGGTATATTAGACTCTTTTATTGGAAGATAACAAATGATGTGCATAGATTACCTACCTACTTTCGATTTAAATCTCTCTAATACTACTACCTACTCAGATGTCACCAACGATTATTATTATAAACTGCAATATTATTAATATACCTAGTAGGTAACCGAAAATAAACAACTTGGGAGTTGGGACATTATTGTAACGTTTAAGCCAAATTGGAATCAATAGAGAGAGCGTTAAAAACTTAAAACTTGTTTACGAGAGCGGTGTCGCTGAGCGGCGGTGCTCGGCGCGAGGCAGTGACGGTGGAGGCACGCGGGGCGGTGCGGGGCGGCGCGGAGCGGGGCAGCCCGCCGGCCGCGCGCCCCACAGTGCGGCTGCGAGGCTCGGACTAACAGGGCCCGTACATAGCGCCACTATAACCAAAACACGTTATTATTTTTGTTTTTGTTGCAGAATAACCACATTCTCTTACCGTAAGTACGTTTTGTATTTAATAATATGTTATGTATTGTGTTTTGTCTATGTGCACTGAATATTTGACGCTTCTCGTCGCGTAGGTGCTTCCGCTCGTTATAGAATTTAATTCAAATGTAAAACGGGATGCCGTACTCGTGTTTGTATAGGTAGTTTAGGTTAACGCATTTTTATGTGTTCACGTCCTATCTGATTATTACGATGACCTATTACAATCGTTTTGTTACCTATTTGGCCATGTATTTCAGATATTTCAATCTTTTGCCACCAGGAAATGATGGAAAAACCGAAAAGGCCGATGTCGGCATACCTGCTGTGGCTGAATAGCGAGCGTGGGAAGATCAAGGCTGAGCACCCCGGCCTGAAGGTGACCGAGGTGGCCAAGAAGGCTGGGGAGCTCTGGCGCTCCATGGGCGACAAGACTACTTGGGAAGAGAAGGCAGCAGTCGCCAAGGAGCAATACGCGCGCGACCTTGAGAGCTATAACGCGAATGGCGGCGGTCCTCCACCCAAGAAAGCGCTGAAACGCGGTGGGGCCAAGGCCAAGCCGCTGAAGGCGACGCGGACCAAGGTGAAGAAGGAACTGTCCGACGACGACGACGGCCACGGAGACGACGACGACGAGCACGACAGCGAGTGATCACACACGCGCCGCGCTGCCAGAGGGTGCGTCATATCAAGACATTATTACTGTTAGTGAGTGTTAGTAGCAGTCGGAATACGATAGGCATAAGGATGTGCAGATTTTACTGACTGTTCTATGTATTACTGACTGACGATTATTGCAGTGCGCGTGCCCTACTTACCTATATATGAGTTTTATTGTGAAATGTATAAAAGTGTACTACCTACCTACTATAAACAGAAGTTATAATTCTTATGTTTATGATTTTTGATTGAGGAGTCAGTCTATTTTCTGGCTTAATGACAACTTGAAAGATGATCTCTTAAAGATTTTGTAACTGAACTGGCTTGATGACAACTTGAAAGATATCTCTTGAAGATTTTGCGACTGAATTATTTTAAACTAAATTTATTCGAAAATATGCTGTGTTTCATGTCGCCATTTGTGTGTAAGATCGAATTATTAATAGTTAATTTTAAAGACTAAACATTATTTTTATGTATCAATTGTAACTACACGTCGCCGCTGTAAGTTTCAGATTTGTATGCATTTAATAGATGTAAGATTTTGTAAACTAAGCTATTGATCGTATGAAATAAATAATAATTTCTAATAGACTAAATTGTTATTATTAACAATAAAAAAGCTACGTCGTAACTTTAAAGAGAGGGTTCTAAAATAGCTGCGAGCAGAGGGGATACGCCGCCATGTCGAGACTCGGGGGGTCGCCGCCACACATTGCGTCGAACCCATTTGTTGAACATTTTATTCGATGAAAGCCTATCCAGAGATTTACTGGTACGCGTGTTTTTTTATAACAAAAATTATAGTTTAGTTGTGAAGTTAATGGAGTTAATCAACTAGTTTATAGATACATAATAAAATTATTCACTAACTCTTAGGTTAGCTACCTACCTAGAAACTAATTTTTGATAGGTTTTTTTTTATGTACCTACCGTATTGTTCCTGAGAATAACGGCATTCCAAACAAAAAAATAGCCACGTAAGCAGTGTTTGCACAGACTGTTAGATACTACCTACGTAAGTGTGGGTTCGAGCCGGCAACATGCCCGCTGTGCCGCGCTGCATTGTTATCTCCGGGCAGTCCGGACCCGGGCACAGGCGGCAGGTAAACAAACCCTCGAAACTTTCCCGATCTCTGCCAGAGTCACACTCGCACCGTCATAAGACTATATTCTGTATTTTCTCTTGTCTAATTTAATAAACAATCTTGGCACGTCTCTTTATTCAAATAACTATGATAAAATATAATTACCTACCTACTAGTTCTGCACATGTAATTAGGTTGAAATAAAATTGTTAACATAATGTCATTTAATAATTATAATTGACGAATTGCATTGAAAAGATGTCTTTTTAACGGCCAAGATTGTTTAACGGCCAAAATTAATATCCAATGTATCCACGATTTACCCTACTAGTGATAGAAATTTGACATATTTTGTATGGAGCTTATGTCTAATTCCTATCTCCAGTCAGTGTCTCTAGTAGGGCAAATCGTGGATAGATTGGATATTAATTTTGGCCGTAAGACAAGTAAGAAAAAACAGATTAGCACGTCACATCATCATCATCACTGTCTACTGCACAGAGATCGGAATAAACCAGCGCGAGACGGACGATGCTCTGACCATAGATTTTTTTGTCTATGGCTCTGGCATTCCGGACGCGATCATTTGCTTGTATTCCTTCGCCATCGCCACAACTATAAATTATCAGAATAAAATATTTCCTGGTAGATAGGTATAGGTAAGAAATAAGTGTGGCCTTATTAACATTAGTAATTACTTAATTACAACCTGCCTAAATGGTATGTTAGTTTCCTAGGTCATACAGTGAGCATTATTATACTTAGTCGCCGCCGTTATAGTTGAATGCACCGAGAATCGAGCATTCTCACGGAACCCTCCGAAAATAAAATCCGAGGCGCGGCGTCCGAGCTCGGGCCGCGGGCCGAGGTGAATCGATAACCAACGATGTGGAATTTATAAAAGTGTCCGGCAGGCGGCGGCCGCGGAGCGTCTGCGCTCTTGCTTTTTCACGTGTTTCCGAGTCTGCACCGCTCGCACTCGCACCTCGTCCGCGCGGGAGAGCGGGATCGACATATTTGCGTTGCGCTGCGCGTGTCTGTCTGCCGCTGTGCGCGTCGACGTGTTTGCTCCGTGCCCTCGTTGTGGTGTGACGTGTACTCAATTGAGATATTTATAAGTACGATATTCGCAGTTTTAGTAAAAGATTAGAGTTTCTTTTAGGAGGCAATTAGTTTGTTTGTATGCAGTTAGTTGTAGTTTGAGCGCCAGCTAGTGATGTCGAGCAAGCGCAAGCGGGCGGCGCCGGGCGGCGACGAGGGCGAGGGGGCGGTGGGGCGCCTGGTGGACTGCAGCCAGGCCGACGACCGGCGCATGATCCGCCTGGTGCGCGCGCGCCGCCTGCTGTACGCGCGCAACAACCTGCCCGTCGCCAGCTACTACTCGCAGGTCAAGAAGCTGTGGCAGGAGGTCGCCAACCAGATGGGCTGGTCCGGTACGAATACATAACACACTCAACACTTACCTAATAGGTACATGATCGCTAATAATCTGAACCAAACCAACATTTGTTTACAAATATTTTGTTTAAAATAATGTTTAACAATCTGCACATAGGTAGGTACCTACCTAACGTAACAGTTAGACTCGTCACATAAATAGTAGCGGTAGATATTTCAAATTGCGATGTCTTGATGAAGTAGGTAGGTATCCAACTGCTTGACGGCTCGTTGAGTTCCGTAAAATATGGTTGAGCTTACACGAAGGCACGTATGCACATACATAGACATGTGTTATATTTCTATGTGCACATACATGTCCAGTCCATAGAGCAACCGCAACCTTTTCTTGTAAACTGAAATGTAGGTACCTAACAGAAACTACAAAATGTTGGTAAGCCCTGAAAGGTTTCTGTGTTGTCTCCAAGGTTATATATTTTTTTATTTTGAATACAATACATTTTTTTTTTTTCTATTCTGAACATTCTCGCCCCGTCTGTGTTTGAATGAAAAACAGCATAATATTAGGTATATGATAATAAATATATAAAGATATAAATTGTGGAAATAAAAAATCGCTCACGAGCAGGATTCGAACCTGCGACTCCTGGCTCAGTACGCCAGTGCTTTAGCCACTAAGCTACCGTGAACACTGCTCGTGGTATCGAAATTATCCTCCACTATACGTCTTTGGGTGACGTCAGCGATATCTTATTAAGAAACATTGTTCCTTAACCGACTCGACTAACTTTACAGTTAAATCAAAGTCGTATAGATATGCCTACCCTTACTAATACCCTACCCTACCCTTCACGGTAGCTTAGTGGCTAAAGCATTGGCGTACTGAGCCAGGAGTCGCAGGTTCGAATCCTGCTCGTGAGCGATTTTTTCTTTCCACAATTTATATCTTTAGAATTCACTTCGCATGCGTAAAATGCGTTAAAATAATAAATATATACATAATATTTGTGTGATGAACATAAGTGTTTGTGTTGGTGTGGGTGTTTCTTATGTGTTCTTATAAGTACCTATGTATTTACAAAAAAATAAATTATGTATACATGTATCATATCATAGTACCTACAAGTTTTGATTAGTTAGGGAGTAGATGGTGCTGTGTAAAAATGTCCCAAAAATATTTATACTTATTTTTGAGCAAACGTGAACAAAAAAATACTTTTCTCCCACTTGCTCGGAAATTGGTTCGTTATTCAAAAAAAAAAACATCAATCGGCTCATTTCCGTACCATAGATAATATAATACTATAGTTCCGTACGCAACAAAATAACAAAATAAAAATAAATAAAAAAAACAATCATTCAATCAACTCAGCCTATCGCAGTCCACTGCTGGACATAGGCCTCTCCCAAGTTGCGCCACAACGCTCGATCCTCTGCCTTCCGCATCCAGTCCCCCCCAGCCACGCTCTTTAGGTCGTCGGTCCACCTGGCAGGGGGGCGCCCTACGCTGCGTTTACCGATTAGCGGTCTCCGAATAAATAAAAATAAATGAATAAATAAATAAATAATAGAAATTGCTGGACGGTTTTCATTTCATAAATTATGCTGCCGAGGTTTTTAATTTCTCACTTGCATATATTAGGTGTTTTTAGGTACAAAATATTTATCATTATAAAGGCTGAATGCGCATTTTTTTTTCAAAACTTTGAAAATAGAACAAGAACCGCGCGCGGGCGAATTGGCACGAATTAAAATTAGACACTGTTGAATTAATTTGTGTATTGTTTCCTCGCAAATGAGAGAAAAGTTCTATAGAAGTCTCGGCCGAAATAGCAATTAACGGCCTCGTTTACTTAAAAAGGACTCGCCTCGCGCTTCGTCCTTTAAAAATCACTTGGGGAAGTACTCGTCTTCGCCTCGTACTTCCAATGTTTCTCGGCCGACATCTGCTTCATTTCAGGCCTCGACAGTAATGTACTATTTTCTCCCACTTGCTCGGAAATTGGTTCATTATTTAAAAAAAAAAAATGTTTTGCTAGCGAGGTTTTTAAGTACACGTACACTTATATAAATTAGGTGTTTTTAGGTACAAAATATTTATCATTATAAAGGCTGAATGCGCATTTCATTTTTCAAATCTTTGAAACTAGAACTAGAACCGCGCTCGGACGAATAGGCGCGAATGAAAATTTAATTAATTTGTGTATCGTTTCCTCGCAAATGAGAGAAAAGTACTATACAAGTCTCGGCCGAAATAGCAATTAACGGCCTCGTTTAGTTAAATCACTTCGGAAGTACTCAGCCTTACTTCGCCTCGTAGGTACCTACTTCCAATATTACTCGGCCGTCAATTGCTTCATTTCAGGCCTCGACAGTAATGTACTATTAATTTATTCAATATTTAGTTGTTGTTATAAAGTTCTACAATACGGATACTATTGGATACCTATATAGGGAATTGATTTGGGACATCACAATAGTTCACAATACCTACCTACTTAGGGTTGCCATCTCATAAATGCGTTAAAAATAATAAATTAATTGTATGTGTGTTGATGTATTGTCAACACACTTTAGTCTATTTTAACCATAGGAATCTAAATAAAAAGGTCATAGAAATGTTATCTACTAGCTTTTAATACCGAAACGCGTGTCGCTGGTTCGCCGTTACCAACAAATAAATGCGCAGTTACACCCACCATATTTCTAGCAATCAATGCAAAATAAATTAAGCCTTGAAAAAAATCCGTTGTTAGATATTATTATTAATCAACCTCTGCGGCCCATTGTAAGTCAAATAGACTCGCCAACTTACCATCTTGCAAAGCACGTTGCAGGTGTACTACAGCTGTTAGTGGGAAAAACATTGTCTTTCGTGAAAGATTCACGCCATTTTGTCGACATCATCAAGAGCATTAAGCTAGAACAAGATGACATCATGGTGAGTTTTGACGTGGAGTCACTGTTCACCAACGTTCCGGTAAAGGAGTGCCTTGAGGTTGTTAGAGAAAAGTTGAAAGTGAACAACATCTCTGAGAATTTTATGGTCTTGCTTCGGAACTGTTTGGAAGGTAACTACTTTTTGTATCGCGGACAATACTACCTCCAGATAGATGGCGTTGCTATGGGTAGCCCTGTAGCACCGGTATTGGCCAATATCTGGATGGAACATTTATAAGCATCATTAGATCTGCAGTCATCGGCGGTAAGCTTGTGGAAGCGGTACGTTGATGACGTTTTCTGCATACTTAAGTAATCAGCAAGAAGTAGAACAGCTAAAATCTTATCTGGAATCCATTCATCCGAAGATAAAGTTCGCTTATGAGGTTGAAGTGGACAGGGTTTTGGCTTTTCTTGACGTGAAGGCGATGGTAAAACTGGATGGATCCTTGGCACATTCAGTTTACAGAAAACCAACACATACGGACAGGTATCTGGATGCTTCGTCACATCACCATCCCCGCCAATTACGGTCTGTTGTGAAATCGTTGGTGGACCGAGCCTATGACCTTTGTGACCCTGAACACCTACCATCGGAGTTATCGCATGTTCAGGAGGTACTAAAACGCAATGGTTATAAAGTAAATGGGAGGCAGCCTAGGCGTAGATTCCATAAGAAGACGGGCTTCGATGTCAGTCGACAACCGGTGTTTATGCCATATGTGAAAGGAATAACGGATAAAGTTGGAACAGCACTGAGAAACTACTCCATTAAGACTGTATTTATTCCGTTATCTAAAGTAGCACATCAGGTCAGGACAGCGAAGGATGTTATACCATTCCAAACACCGGGGGTATATAAGGTTGACTGCAGCTGTGGTAGCTCCTACATTGGACATACAAAGCGTACTATCGCGGAGAGAGTGAAGGAGCACATCACAGCGGTAAGGCGCCGTCAAGTGGACAAATCTGCCATAGCCGAACATTTGCTCGATTCAGGACCAAACCATTGGATACACGACCCGAAAATCCTCTCCACTGATCGTCATTACTATTCCAGAATTGTACGAGAAGCGATTGAGATAAAGAAATATAAAAATTTCAATCGGGAAGATGGATATAGGTTGTCCTCCTCGTGGAATCCGGTAATCGAGAAGTGTTCGCGTCGTGGTATGTCTACATGTATGTCCGCCGAAACTGTCAGCATTGTGTGTCGTGATTCAGCATATCTTGTTACGGACAGCGACGTTACGAAAAAACCAACCGCGGGTAGTTCGAGAAAACACCCGCCGCTCAAGACGATGACACCCACATACTTCAGCCTGCTCGTGACCACGGCCAATGCAACTTGACCGAAACGTCGAGGTTAGTCAAAATGTTCGTTATATTTTGATTTAATTGTGCGCGACAAGTCCCGTAAACTTAGTTCAATATTATTAATCAGTTTATTGTCAGATAAATAAAAAAACCATAATTCACAATCAAACAAAACATTATAAAACATAAAATACAATTACAATTAAAAATTAAAACAATCACAACATTAAATTACAATAAATTGTGTTAGTAAGTACCAGGCCCCTCAGAAAGTATTGCGAAAAAAAGTTTTTATATATGGGAGACTGGCCAGTTATAATGTTTTTCGAAAATATGATTATTTATAAGTAAAAATAAGTAAGTTCCAATTTCAAAATTTCCCTCCACATTTTTTGCGAGTTAATTCAAAGTATTGTGTCTTACTGAAATATGGATCTGCGCCGGGAACATTTTAGAGCTATGATTTTATACGATTTCAAGTGTCGCCTGAAACCGGATGAATCGTACGATAGACTTCAAATGGCATTCATGGATGAAGGCCCTTCCAAGGCAACCGTGTATCGTTGGTATAACGAATTCAAGCGCGGTCGACCAACTTTTGGGGATGACGAAAGAAGCGGTCGCCCTTTGACGGCTGTTACCGAAGAAAACGTGCTAGCAGTGAAAAATTTAATCCAAGACAATAGGCGAATTACATATCAGGAGATTCAACACATATTGAAGATTGGATCGGGAAGCGTTCACGAGATTCTACACAGCCATCTTCGCGTGAGGAGGATAGTATCACGCTGGGTGCCGCACAACCTCACCGATGCTCAGAAGCAGGCCCGGGTGGAATGGTGCCGTGATATGCTTAACAAATTTGAAGCAGGCTCGTCTCGGCGTGTTTACGACATCGTTACAGGTGATGAGTCCTGGATTTATCAATACGACCCAGAAACCAAGCGCCTGTCGACTGTTTGGGTGTTTCAAAATGAGCCAACGCCTACCAAAGTGAAGCGATCTAGAAGCGGGGGTAAGATTTTGATCGCTAGCTTTTTTAATTTGACTGGCCACTTGGTATCAATTCCCTTACGGGATCAAAGAAGCATTAATGCCGAATGGTATACTACCAAATGTTTGCCAGAAGTTTTCTCTGTTATAAGCAACAAGCGACCAAACACAGGGCTCCGCGGGCTACTGCTCCACCACGACAATGCACCTGCGCACACCGCACTCAAAACGAGGGACTTCCTGGACAGCACGCCAGTCAAACTCCTGGGTCACCCTCCTTACAGCCCTGATCTAGCACCGTGTGACTTCTTTTTATTCCCAAAAATAAAAAATCAGCTCAAAGGGATACAATTTTCGTCGCCGGAAGATGCGCTGGCTGCGTTCGAGCAGGCTGTAAACGAGGTGTCTGCGGCGGACTGGAAAAAGTGTTTTGAAAACTGGTTTAGGCGCATGAATCTTTGTATAGAGGCTGGTGGAAAGTACTTTGAAAAGATTTGATAAAAATATATGTACGTATAGAACAATTTTTTTTAGTTTCGCAAAACTTTCTGAGTGTCCCACGTACTTATACACTATGTTGGTCAACAGCTATTGCTATACGCATCCATTCCATATAGATTGGATGGGGCAATCCGCACGAGATACAATCATCTGCAGAATACTGTTGCTACTGCCTCGCACGTGCTGTATTATGGAGGTAAAATATAATTTAGTGACTTCGTGTCCAAAGCAGCACTATTGATTAAGCTAGCAAGCGGTTCGCGTACTGGTGTCTTACGACTTCGAGTCTCAAAGTCGTAGGACACCATTCGAGTCACCAGGCACGCGGCGACAAGTTCACGCACCTTTACCACTTCTATTAGGTACCTTATTATTTAGATTTCTATGATTTTAACGAACACTATTGACAGTATTTACCTTTATCATTCGATTCTTGTCATCTTGGACAGCGATAGTTAATAAATAAAAAACCGGCCAAGAGCATGTCGGGCCATGCTCAGTATTATAGGGTTCCTAGGTGTTACAAACAAATCAAATCGAATATTAATCATGGCTATTATATAGATTCTGCATTAGACGGCAGCATTAGATGCTATTGCAAAAACTCCGATAGTATTGTTAGTAGCCGCCGCTAGATGGCGCTATAAAGTGCCAAATGCAATAGACGGCAGCATTGGCGACTCAGAGAGTGTTGCTACTAGCCGCTAGATGGCGCTATACAGCGCCAAATTTAAGAAGTTTGTCATTTCAATATAACACAAAGTTACTTTTTGTAATTTTTTTAAATAGAAAGTAGCTAAAGGAGCATTATTTGCTAAGATCATTTTTCTCTAAGGTCAATGACCATTGAACTAGGACGTTTTAAGTATTTTTCCGTTTTCTCTCTATAACTCAAAAAATTATTATCAAATTATACTCGAAATTATTTTAAAAGAGAGTTTTTACAAAGGTAAGGTTTGACGCCGACTCATAATTAGTTATTTACATTAGTTAAGTTAGGAAAAGACTAAAAGCCTAATTTCATTTTTCGCAGTTTCTGTTTTCGTCGGTTCAAATTTTTGTTAAAAAGTTTTATTTTTATTTATTTTGTGGCTAAAATCTAACTCCAGGTCTAGTGCTAGAGCCATTATGTTGTAGTGTGTAGAACTAAATTTATGTATGCTTTCAACAGAATCGGTTAACAGGTTATTCAGTGGGTGAACAAGCACTCATCCCCTGTTTTCCTACCCTTAGGGGTCGATTTTGATTTTGGAATTTAAATGGGATCAAGGACTACTCTGTAAAAAGTTATGCGTGGTCATACATAAAAAAAAAAATGGTACGCGTCGAATTGAGAACCTCCTCCTAATTAAGTTCTAGTATATTACAATTAGTTTTGAAATTCCGAATTTTTTATCGACTTTTGCTGTTGACTGTATCTACTCAAAGTCGAGGTGTTAGTGGAGTTTAGCTATGAATTATCATCATCATCAACTGAACCTATCGCAGTCCACTGCTGGACATAGGC
Source organism: Asteroscopus sphinx (assembly GCA_949699075.1). NCBI lineage: Eukaryota > Metazoa > Arthropoda > Insecta > Lepidoptera > Noctuidae > Asteroscopus > Asteroscopus sphinx. The sequence continues at coordinate 201,139 of OX453018.1, forward strand.
CTCTCTCAAGTTGCGCCACAACACTCGGTCCTCTGCCTTCCGCATCCAGTCCCCCCCAGCCACGTTCTTCAGGTCAGGTTCTTTAGCTATGAATCATACAAAATACTATTTAATAATGTGCAATATTTTATTCATTTAAATAACTTTTCATCAAGTTTTGATTACGAGAAATGTATTTGAGCAATTGAGCCACATAAAAACAGTTTTTGTCTGGATTGGAGAGTGATTCTTGATTTTGACTCACAGTATAGGCCGTAGGGTGTAGAAGTACGAGTTGTCGGTCCATTGCTGGGAAGCCCTTTGCCCAGCAGTGAGATGTCGTAGGCTGACAGTAGCATAGCCACGGAATACTTGAATAAGAATGGAATTGGTATAGTACACAGTTTCTTCGGAAACCCGTGTCGCCTAACTCTCCCACTATCTGTCTCACTACTACATAAGCACTGTATCTAGCTTGTATCTAGATATCTAAACGCATACGCGTGCAAGAAATACTACACTGAACGCGGCCCTACTATTAGCTGTCACGTCTGTCACACATAAACGACGACCATGTGCGAACGCACCACTACATTCGAACAGGTCGTTAGTGATGTCCATGTACAAAAAACTAATTTTATGAATGTTATCGATATTTTCAACGATTTTGGTGGACATGGTCTTGGAATAAAAATAAATTGTCCTACATAAGGAATTGGAAAGTTACTGTTTCATGATATACTTAATTATTGAAAATAACGTCTGACACGTTTTAAAACAAGCAGCGCGAGGTATGGCGAAAAATAAAAAGTAGTTTTTCGATTTTTAACCTACTTTAAATTTGTTATAAAACCTGGTTTGGTGTTTTGCGTAAATAAGATATACAATTCTGCATATTTACGGATTGGTTTTCTTTTTAAATCGTAACTTATAAAATAATTACTGCCCAACATACTAAAGTCGTCAAAATTTGTTAGTTTTTTGTAAACTTTTTGTTTTTTGTATTGTATTGAAAACTAAAAATAAAATAATATGCCCCTTATTACGAAAGTTTAGACCACGTTTAAGGGGAATATAGCAGCCAATTGGCGCCCCCATCAGTAAACAAATTATTACTCGCTGAATACAAGTACAGGTACTGTAGTTTAATCAAAAACTATTAACTCTGTAAATTATGCTTCGCTGTAATTGTTCATAGAAAAAATGCGAAAAACGGCCACTTTTGGCATTTTTTCTATCTATAACTACAGCGAAATATATTTTACAGAGTTAATAGTTTCTGATTGAACTACAGTACCTGTACTTCAACTTTTAAAAACGAATTTTCGATAAATTATGTATTCAGCGAGTGATATTTTTTTTTACTGACGGAGGCAACCCTTGGCTGCTACATTCCCCTTAAGCACTTGTTAAAACTGGGTGTAATCCAAACTCCATACATAACAAAGGTACTTAACCACCAAAACGAAGAGGAGAGGATATGTGTCGAACAACCAATAGGATTGCGTTATTTTCATATTTCACCGCCTAGCTTCAACATTATTTATTTAAAGATATAAATTGTGGAAAGAAAAAATCGCTCACGAGCAGGATTCGAACCTGCGACTCCTGGCTCGAATCCTGCTCGTGAGCGATTTTTTCTTTCCACAATTTATATCTTTAGAATTCGCTTCGCATGCGTAAAATGCGTTAAAATAAAACAATACATGTACATAGGTGGACTTAATGCCTTTGGCTTTCTCTCCCAGTCAACCAGCTATTCTATATCTAACGCAGTCTTATTGGTGGCTTGCGACACATCTCGTCACATCTCGTCTCTGCGTTTTGGTGGAAACCGAGCCTAAAACCCGATTTTTAACCGACTTCAAAAAAGGAGGATGTTCTCAATTAAATTGTATGTTTTTTTTTTGTATGTTTGTTACCTCAGAACTCCGTCATTTATAAACCAATTTCGAAAATTATTTATTTATTTGAAAGGATATACTTCCAGATTGGTTCCATTTTTATTAAAATCCAGTTTTGATGATGGGATCCATGTGAAATTGAGGTAACTTCTTAAATATTATAGGCATACACATAGCGATTTTGGTATATTCATCAACAAGTCTAGTATTTGCATTCAGAAAAAATCATTTGGTGAAGATCTGATGAAGGTCATAGGAGATAAAGAGGGAACTCTTCAATGGATGACAGCAAATTATCGGGGATTACAGCAATCGCTTGTCTTTCTATTGTTAATTCCACTCAAAAAAATAAAATGAAAAAAACCGACTTCAAAAAAATAAAAATAAAATATATTATCTATTTTTTTTTTCAGTTTTTTCTTAAATCTATCCGAATCAAAGGCTTGACTCCCTAAACTGTTTCACACAAATTTTATTATTTTATTCCTTTTTAAGTCGGTTTTTACTTTTTTTTAATGTAGTTTATGTTTATGATAATTATGATAATTGATAAATATCAAAACTCGAAATTGCGAATAAATAATTTCGACAAAGATCTACCTAAAAATAAAATTATTATGCATTTAAAATAATAAAAATGAGGAATATTTATTTTAAAACAGAAAGTATACACCGAATTAATTATATCGATAATGCATTCAATATGTTACTACACTATCGATACGCGGGGATTTTGGTGACAGTCAGGCAAATAAGGTGAAGGCGACATCGAAAGAAACGCAATACATTACGCGGTTACTCACGTAGTGAAAGTCGATATCCATGTTTTATAAGCAATGTATATTTTTTTATCAGTTTGCGATAACATCGTTTTTGTCATGAATCACATAATACTAAGAAAATATTTACAAATATCACAACTAATTAAAGGTTTTTAGACTTACCGATGAAAAGAAATCCCTCCTTTAGTTAAACTACACACCTCGATTCTTTTTCGGCATGATATAATGGCCCAAGACGGCATAATTATTATTTTTTCGCACAGCAACGTACTCTGTCACAGCCTGGCAGCAATGTTTAAGCCGTGACGCGGATTTTGGTTAAATTAGCGCGTCTGCTCAAAAGCGCGGCGCGCCTATCCCGCCCACAATTCCCCTCTATTATATTCATTTCCTCTATGAGCATAGCAGACTAATGCCTTGATCACACGTACCGATTAGAATGCATATTTCACTCTGTCGCCGCTGTACTCGGAACGTGTGACCGAGTCGTGTACCGTTGCAGTCATATAATTTCTTTGGTTGCAGTGGCGGATGTGCGGCGCAAGTGGTCGCACGTGCGCAACTCGTACTCGCGCCACCTGCGCAACGAGCTGTACGGGGTGCGCACGGGCCGCGGCCGCATGGTGTCCAAGTGGTACCTGGCCGACGAGCTGGCCTTCCTGCGCGACCACATGGCCACCGACACGTGAGTCCACTCCTGAGCTCGCGTACTCGACCATCCTCTACTTAGGAGTAGAGGATGGTCGAGCAACAAATAGAAGAAAGTGCTATTCATTTTAGATCATCATCATCATCATCATTGCAGCCGAAAAACGTCCACTACTGGACATAAGTCTCCCCCAAAAGGAGGGATCCCATAATCGCCACGCTTGGCAGGCGGGTTGGCGATCGCAGTTGGTTGGTTAAAAACTCAGAGAACGCTGCTGCCCATCCTCTGGTGAATCCCTTAGTCGCCTTTTACGATCCCCATGAGAAGATATAGGGTGATACAATTCTTTACGTCCGGCACCACACGGACTGGTTGATTTTTGATTGGATCATCAAATGTCATTTAGTTCTTCTGCGACATTAAAGCATTGTTTTGCATCGTCTGCTTTTGTATGATACCTATTCCGTGTGGTACGGTTCGATCGCACTATCTATATGCGTGTATTGTTTCCAGGAGGCCGTCCCGCTTCCAGTACGCGCCGCTGTACCTCCCGGAGGTGAAGGCGGAGGAGCCGGCGGGCGCGGAGCTGAAGCCGGGCCCGTGGTTCTCGCTGGGCAGCCCCCCGCCCCCCGTGCCGCTGCACCTCTCCGTGGAGCCGCAGCTCCGCTACGACGACTCCTGCAGCTCGCACTCTTTCGAGCCGGACGAAAACGCTGCATACTTCCAATTCTTTCGCGGCATCCACAACGACTACCAGGAGTTGCCTGTGGCGAAGCAACGGTTGTTCCGTCGTGAGTGCCTCGCCTTCCTCCACCGACTGCTTGATGAGGAGGAGCCTCGCGAAGAAGAAGCCCTCAACCTCAGCAACTCAATTGACACTGATGAAGAGAAAGAATCCAAGCACATCATTATCGAGAAGGTGTGCTCGAACGCCGACGATAACGTCCTCGGTGAGAGCTCGCAGGATATACTGCCGCACTAGAGCCACTCAAGACAGGGTCGACTTCTATCAGAAACATAACCGAATGTGAGGAGAAGAGGACGCTGCTGTAGTGTTAGCCAACATTGTGGGAGAGTTGGCCCCGCAGACCGCGTTACCAAGTGAGAATACATTGTTCCTAGTAGTGTAGTGATGTGGCATAACGATGTGACGGAGCAGGCCGCGAGGAGACGCCGCCCGTGAGGGTCGCTCTTGTTGACACTGGTGTGCTTATAAGATACTGTTATATGAAGCAACACTTCTTAATGTATATAGTCTGATTGCTTAACCCACACAAGAAACCCTTGTCTGTGTTTTTTTCAATTAAAGTCCAGTGAGGCTATTGTAACTACCGGGAAAATGCAACTAATCTGAATAACTTCTTCTATTTAGCGTTTTTGAAGTAGTGGCATCTATGAAGCTTTAGCGAAACAGATGCTCCTTGTAGAAAATAAATGATGGAGCTGTTATCGTGTGAACTGTTCTACCTTTCAATGTTAATATTATATTATATTAAATCCTCGTTTTACGACTAATGTCTAGAGTGGAGAGCAGGTTTATACACGGTTAGTCCTTTTCAGGGTTCCGTAGCCAAAGGGTGCTAAACCCTAAAAAGGACTAACCATACCGTAACTGTAGGACCCTATTACTCTCGCTACGTTGTCCATCCGTCCGTCCATGTGTCTGTCACAGGGCTGTATCTTTGTAACGGTAATAGATAACAAGTTAAAAGTTTCACAGACAAAAACAAAAAAATCAAACGGGGTCCCCATACAAGAAACCTCTGAAAACATGCATTTTTTCCAACGTTTTTGTTCCTCTATCTTCAAAACTGTAATACATACCAGGGTCAAACTTGGTCTGATTATAATGCATAATATGCATTAGCAACAAATACTAAAAATAGGGCAAACATAGACATATGAAGTGGTACCCGCGTAAGAAAGAGGTCTTAAAAATCATAATTCGCTCACGGTGCGTTGATGTCTTTTGATGAACTCTTAAATTAAATGAGTTTCTAAGGGGTGGGTATCAGGTCGATGGGTGGTACGGACGGAACCCTTACTGTGCGAGTCCGACTCGCACTTGGCCAGTTTTTTATGTATTTTTTGATGAAAATGTTGCGTTTAATATACATATAATATAGCTACAGATACATTAGCTCCTAGAAATATACATATAATATAGCTACAGATACATTAGCTCCTAGAAATCTTGTTTCAAGTAGTAATATATAGTAAAGTAGTGTTTGTAGAAATCTTGTTTCAAGTAGTAATATATAGTAAAGTAGTGTTTGTAGAAATCTTGTTTCAAGTAGTAATATATAGTAAAGTAGTGTTTGTAGAAATCTTGTTTCAAGTAGTAATATATAGTAAAGTAGTGTTTGTAGAAATCTTGTTTCAAGTAGTAATATATAGTAAAGTAGTGTTTGTAGAAATCTTGTTTCAAGTAGTAATATATAGTAAAGTAGTGTTTGTAGAAATCTTGTTTCAAGTAGTAATATATAGTAAAGTAGTGTTTGTAGAAATCTTGTTTCAAGTAGTAATATATAGTAAAGTAGTGTTTGTAGAAATCTTGTTTCAAGTAGTAATATATAGTAAAGTAGTGTTTGTAGAAATCTTGTTTCAAGTAGTAATATATAGTAAAGTAGTGTTTGTAGAAATCTTGTTTCAAGTAGTAATATATAGTAAAGTAGTGTTTGTAGAAATCTTGTTTCAAGTAGTAATATATAGTAAAGTAGTGTTTGTAGAAATCTTGTTTCAAGTAGTAATATATAGTAAAGTAGTGTTTGTAGAAATCTTGTTTCAAGTAGTAATATATAGTAAAGTAGTGTTTGTAGAAATCTTGTTTCAAGTAGTAATATATAGTAAAGTAGTGTTTGTAGAAATCTTGTTTCAAGTAGTAATATATAGTAAAGTAGTGTTTGTAGAAATCTTGTTTCAAGTAGTAATATATAGTAAAGTAGTGTTTGTAGAAATCTTGTTGTTGTTGCTTCAAGGCTATTGTTTATTGAATTACCCCATCAAATTTGTATCGATAAACTCGGTAACTTGTCATGTCCCACCACTGTTTTCAATGAAAACAGTTGCAAAGCCCCTCAAAGATTTTGAGGAAAGTTTCCAGGGATGATATAAAGTCCATAATAAGAAAATAAGTATTTTGAATATTAATTACACCAATTTCAAACTTATATTCCTATGTAAATAATCATAACTATTACTACTGCTAAACAATTGTCTTTATTTTTGTTTGGTGTACCTATGTACATTTGTACAATAAAGAATACCTATAATAAATAAATAAATATTTTTTAAATAATTTCTTAGGTTTTCGCGATCACTACACATTATAATAAAACAAGTTTAACCGGATTACATCGCGTATATTGTTTAAGTGAATAATTTTTTATATTTTTAAGTGTAATTTTTTATAGGTATATAAGTATAGCAATATTTAAAAATGTTAATTATATGTACATAGCTGAATTAAGAAAAATAAATAAACAAATATTAGTTGCATTTACACCGGGAAGGGGTTATTATGCAACTGTTTTGGTTACTTTTGGAAAAAATTACAGACGATGGTACACCATTTGAAATTGTTCATTGGGACCTTACCTTCGATCAATTAGCTTAGCTTTATCATGCGTACCGCCAAAGAGTGGAATGCCTTGCCGGCGTCAGTGTTTCCCGAGAAGTAGGTATAATCTGGTGGTCTTCAAGACTCGAGTGAATAGGTTTTTGCTGGGCAAGCGTGTACCATCGTCGACCGCACCATCAGGTGAGGTGGCGGTCAAACGCAAGCTCGTTAAGAATAAAAAAAAAAAAAAAATTGTTTCGAAGGACCTTACACATCATTGTTTTTATGAAATGGTTTGTCATCTCTGGCAGTGTGGTACAAAGCAAGTAAATATTAATCCAGTTCCTGTAATGCGACCGGACCGGGCTGTTCTGCGTACGTACTCACAATGTCCGCCTTGTATGATAAGTACCCCTAGCTGTACCCTAGCTAGTACACGTTTGTAGTTACCAATAAATTATAGTGTCCGTCGATTAATAGGAAGCGCCTGTAGCGGATACGTGGAGAAACTTTGAAGCAATGAATGTAATAATAATACGTTATTAGCATAAAGTTAATAGACTAGCGTAACTATATTAAGTTTATGGGTTGTTAGTATCTATTTGTAACTGTCAAATTCCTACTGGTGACAATAAAGCAACGTTTATTTTCTTTTCGTTTGAACATACTTACTTATACGTGGGACACTCAGAAAGTTTTGCGAAACTAAAAAAAATTGTTCTATACGTACATATATTTTTATCAAATCTTTTCAAAGTACTTTCCACCAGCCTCTATACAAAGATTCATGCGCCTAAACCAGTTTTCAAAACACTTTTTCCAGTCCGCCGCAGACACCTCGTTTACAGCCTGCTCGAACGCAGCCAGCGCATCTTCCGGCGACGAAAATTGTATCCCTTTGAGCTGATTTTTTATTTTTGGGAATAAAAAGAAGTCACACGGTGCTAGATCAGGGCTGTAAGGAGGGTGACCCAGGAGTTTGACTGGCGTGCTGTCCAGGAAGTCCCTCGTTTTGAGTGCGGTGTGCGCAGGTGCATTGTCGTGGTGGAGCAGTAGCCCGCGGAGCCCTGTGTTTGGTCGCTTGTTGCTTATAACAGAGAAAACTTCTGGCAAACATTTGGTAGTATACCATTCGGCATTAATGCTTCTTTGATCCCGTAAGGGAATTGATACCAAGTGGCCAGTCAAATTAAAAAAGCTAGCGATCAAAATCTTACCCCCGCTTCTAGATCGCTTCACTTTGGTAGGCGTTGGCTCATTTTGAAACACCCAAACAGTCGACTGGCGCTTGGTTTCTGGGTCGTATTGATAAATCCAGGACTCATCACCTGTAACGATGTCGTAAACACGCCGAGACGAGCCTGCTTCAAATTTGTTAAGCATATCACGGCACCATTCCACCCGGGCCTGCTTCTGAGCATCGGTGAGGTTGTGCGGCACCCAGCGTGATACTATCCTCCTCACGCGAAGATGGCTGTGTAGAATCTCGTGAACGCTTCCCGATCCAATCTTCAATATGTGTTGAATCTCCTGATATGTAATTCGCCTATTGTCTTGGATTAAATTTTTCACTGCTAGCACGTTTTCTTCGGTAACAGCCGTCAAAGGGCGACCGCTTCTTTCGTCATCCCCCAAAGTTGGTCGACCGCGCTTGAATTCGTTATACCAACGATACACGGTTGCCTTGGAAGGGCCTTCATCCATGAATGCCATTTGAAGTCTATCGTACGATTCATCCGGTTTCAGGCGACACTTGAAATCGTATAAAATCATAGCTCCAAAAATGTTCCCGGCGCAGATCCATATTTCAGTGAGACACAATACTTTGAATTAACTCGCAAAAAATGTGGAGGGAAATTTTGAAATTGGAACTTACTTATTTTTACTTATAAATAATCATATTTTCGAAAAACATTATAACTGGCCAGTCTCCCATATATAAAAACTTTTTTTCGCAATACTTTCTGAGGGGCCTGGTATGGTATGGTAAAAAATACCTATTATTATATTTTTATAATCGCTACAAAGGGGTACCTAGTTTTTTTTTTTTACCATCATCGCATAGTTTGTATCTTGTATCTAAGGAATAAGTTTGAAGCTCTGACAACTTTTGTTTATAAAATCTATCAAACTTGAAAAAGTATTCCTCAGATTAGAGGTTATCTGACGTTGCTACAAAGGTAGTACAGTGATGGCCACAAATTATTTCAAATTTAAATGATTCATTTGTTAGGTTTATTAGGGTCTAGGTGTATGACACCGATGATATGTTACAATAGAAGCGAATGGACAAACATTGTACGGTAATAAAACAGTACAGTTATAGAGTTTAGTTTTATTGTTCCCAACATGTTCCCAACACTGAATTATTTTATGAAGTGTATTATGTGAATTTATGTGCGGCGTATCGGCTATAGTAATGCACACAGCAGCGGCTCCTGTAGTCCTGTTCACCGTGATAGTTGTTTGCTTTGTTCACTGACAATTGTACACGCTAGTGTTTTACAATGACGCTTGACAACCTGTAGGGCAATTGTGTAATGCATTGACTTTGACATTAGCTTTCATTTTTAAATTAAAACAATATTCATTGCGTGGTAACGAAGTTGCCGACAACACGGATTGTCAAAACACACGGAGCAATGAACATTGACATCCAGATGATGGCGATCGCGAGTGAGCTACGCAATTCGAAAGCTGCTTACACAGAACACAGGTAGGGCAGAAACAGAATACACAAGAAAACATGTGTTCACTGAAGACCTCGGCGGCTGATCCACACAATGATAAGCTCACTGGATCCACAACTAAAAGTGTTTGCGGTTTTTATTTGTAGGCTTTGACTATATGTAGGTACCTACCTGTTAAAATCTAAAAGTAAGGCAAGGTTCAAACCAAATTCTTAAGTTTACGACGGACGAAAAGGCACCCGTTAAATTACCGGCAGAACAGGTACCTATTCTGTTTACGATAGCAACGCGCCGTCAGTTGTAATGCAATAATTATATAGAAAGTCTGACAATATGTAGATTCATGTGATCACTTCGCCTGGCAGTGTAGTTGCGAAGCTTTGTTTTAAATAAAAAAATAAAATAAAATCATTTTATTTCAGGCAAATTCACCCATAGTTATAAGTAAACTGGATACCATGGTTATAGTATCTATACTGCATTTTTGCATGCTTAATACAAGCAGAATATAGCAATGTTCCTAAACCACCAATTTTTATATCTGGTACCACCTGTATTCTACGCAAATAAATGATTCTTTCTTTCTTTAAGTTCTTGGGTGATCAGTCTATTTTGATGTCGGCGCATAGGATTATGCTACTGGCTATTGGCCCATCGTCTTAGTTCCAATAAAATACCGCGTGTTATAAACAATACGCATCAATGAGATTTCATTTAAATGATAGCTATAAAAGCTTTCCGCATATTCCATCCAGCCCAGCAGAGTGCAAGACTGTGCGTTTATGTCTTTTGTTCGAAAATGCTTGTAACTGCTACACAGTGCTACGCAGCTACGTGGGCAGCGTTTGCGAGCAAAAGACATAAACGCTCAGTCTACGTGCGTGTGGGCTGTGGTGGGGCTGGACTGAGCTGGGTTCAAAGCGCGACGGCCTCAGGGGCGACACAGCGTGTTGCCTTGTAAGGAATAGGTACAAGCAGATTATTTTCTAATGAAAACTATGATAAGCTCGATTCAGGACACAAATAACGGCTTAAATCACGCCTTGTTGGGTTTGGCTTTGTAAGTATAATAATACATATACCAATCTTATCTATAATACTGTAATTGTCTGGTTGATTGTTTGTTCGAGCATCACGCAAAAACGACTGGACCAATTTGTATGAAATTTGACACATGCAGATAGATCATGTCCTGAAAATATAGAATTATTTATTTAGTTTTCGTAGCGCAGGAGCGACGCCGCGAGCATAGGCTGTAGGCTGTAGGTAAGTTTATAAGAACAGTAGCACCTAGTCGGGAACTCACTACACGAGAGTACCCACGTCACAGCCTTAACCAGGTAAAGTTAAATGGACGAAACTTTTTATAATTTCCTAAAACATGCGTCAAACGCGAGCGCGATGCGCAAGAAAGAAACGCAAATTGGTTGCTTGCCCGCCGCCCGCGCCAGCCCAGCAATATAGTTGGGATAAATTGAAACGTGACGTCATTTGGTCTGTTTAAAGAATCTATTGTCGGGCGGACCTTTTTGTCCCTCGAGAGGACCAAACTCACTTATTTTGAGGAAATACCTACTCGCTTACCATAGTCGAGCTGACCTACACGCGAGCCACCCTAATATCAACCTCACGCTACAGAACATAAGGTGAGCTTTCATTTGTAGCTTGTTAAACGATAATAATGCCCGCGGAGTGTAGCGGGGCGCGGGGGACCCCACCCGATAAATCAAATAGAAGCCTTCCCAATAGTATCTTTAAATGAGACGACAGAGTGAATTTGCATGTTTAGGTGTGTGTCCATATGTCAACAAAGTGGGGTGTGTGTGTGTGTCTTCAACGCGACGTAGGTACTAGGTAACTGATTGTATTGACCCATTTGTGTGGGGCTGACAAGATATGGGGCGAGAATCAGTGCGGATCCGGCCTGAACCGAGTGTGCCTGACAAAGCGCTGACGTTGAAGTAATCACACATACCTAATTAATTATCATAGTCTAGATTGTATCATCTTCGACTAAATTTATTCGAGTAAAAACATGAATATTGTCTTCTAGAGGAACCTTAGATGTCATATTAAAAAGCTTTGAGATCTTTATTAACCGATTTCAAAAAAATATTTATTATTATATTATTTCTGTTTATATTTATATTCTATGTCGTAGAACTTACATAACTTGTCGCATTGTATAATAATATCCAAACTCCGTCAGAGCCCGCTGATGAAAAAAAAGAAAATAATATAAGATAAGATAAGATAATGTTTATTTCTCGCCACAATATTTCACTTAAAATAACATTTCTTGTATTATTAGTATTAAGATGAGATTTATTTCTCACCACAATACAATTTACAGTATACTGCGGGAGACTGGTGCCTAAACTAGGCGTAAGCCTGTATTTCAGGACACCAGGTCTCCTACCCATATCTAACATAATTTGAAAATGGGAGATGAATTGACATTCCCAAAGGAGTAGATAATTGGTGGAAAGCTGTTACTGAACTCTCTATTTTATACCTACCCATCGAAAATAGAAGAAGAATCTCAGGTAACTTTGTCACAACAAGTCGCACTCAGTTCACTCACAACACCACCGCGCTTGCGACGACCAATGCACAATGTAGGTATCACACAGGCAGTATTTTATTAGGAGTATTTAGGAGAAAATTAATCAAGCGTCACCTCGACAGCTATCGAGCCCCCCTGGAGCCCCCCTTGCATCGCGTGTCGTGTTTCAGTTCGACGTGTTGACAAATTGACGCGTGATTAGTGCCGCGACCAATGTCGCGTCAATCATAAACTCGCGCTTCCATTGTTGTCGTCACGTCAATATTACGTGATTTAATACCATACGAAGATATTACCAGACCCCCTTTTATTTAATTTTATGACCTTGAAGTTTAGTGTTTGTTCCACGGTAGGTAGGTATAGGGAAATTATTTATGCGGTACCCGTTAAAACGGTTAATATGCAGGGGTGAATAGGGACAAAAACTGGGCAAGGATTTAAACATTGAAATAAGATAGTTTGTTGCCCACAAAGACATAGAATGTTTCTAAATTATGGCAGAACTTTTTTTAAGTCTTTTTGGACTACAAACTATTTTGTTTAAAATCCTTGGCCACTTTTGGCCCTATTGACCCCTGCATCCCTATACACTCCGTTTTACGGTAGGTATAACCTATTTGGTTCCCTCAATCAATCTTTGCGATGATTTGCCTAAATTGCTATAAAAATATACAAAACCGCTACGCGCGTAGGTACCTACAACAGATGGCGTTGGGAGTTGCTTCAGCGTCTGAGACTCTGAGAAAATAGCACAATATCGTGTAATGATATCGGATTGATGTTATATTGATTCATAATACCTATTATGATCTCACAATCATTGCGAAGTAGTTCCAACGAACACGAGCTGGATGTTTTGTAGCACTAAAATACTGCTGGAATGTAAATTGTGGCTATTTTTCGCAAGGTGACGTCATTCCCGTGGGCTCCCCGCACCCTGCCCCCGTCGCCCAGGGTTGCACACTGCGACGGTGATGCAGGCGATGCAGCGCCCCGTCGCGCCGCACTACCGAACTTATGGTACCGGCTCCACGGTCCACGGTACGAACATTATCTATGTACAGATAACTTATAAGGGACCACTAGAAATCTTAATAGCTTCAATAATATATGTCATACTCCACGACAGAACCACTTTAACTAAATTGAGTAAAAATTTCAGGATAAATTGTAGATAATGTCTATATTTTTGTAGCTTAATATGAAAAATTGTATACTTATAGTTTCTTGGAAAATATCAATTTATAGTGGTCTTGCCACAGAGCATACTCTCCAGCAGAACCACCTTGAAATAACACTTATTTCACGCAGATTATGCACAAGTCATAATGTAAACAAATGTATAATAATTGTATATCAAAATAGCTCTTACAATTTTAGGTTTATACCTATACTAATCGATTTTTAGTAACATGACGATATTTTATCTGAATGCACCTGACATAAATTTCTTGGCAAATATTTTACAAAGCTATTGCCTATTGTATTTGAGTAGGCGTTTTGTTGAAGATAACTTAAGTAGTAGTGAATCTGTGGTAGTGATAAATTCATATGTACTTCGATGCTATGTAATTATTTATTTGAACTATTATTTTAATATAATGAGTAATTCATTGTCATAATAAATATATCTGATCCACATACCTGATTTAATTTTGATGATCTATAAAGGGTAGGTATATAGGATAAAGAAAGAACACACCTTCCTACATTTTTATCATATTGAACCAAAATAAAGAAATGACCGGTCGTTTATTATTACCTATTCTATGCCAGTAGTTTACGAAAGAAGCGTTTTCGTTGAACAAGAATCAGATAAGAAACCTGACAAGAACCCTTACTGGGCACTGCAAGCTGAACAAACACCTTCACAGGATGGGCCTCAGTGATACCACAGTTTGCAGGTTTTGTCGCGAAAAGGATGAGACGCCCATCCATATCCTATGCGAATGTGATACAGTGCACCACATCAGAAGCCAGCATCTTGGAGGCCACGTCATCTCAAAGCAGGAGATTAAATCCTCCTCCCCCAAGGTCATAGTCGACTTTATGATTGACTTGCAGCTTGGGGAAGTGCTGTAATGCTGCAAGAGGCGTCACAATCAATCTTATTAGGTCACAGTGGCTTAGGGGCGTTCAAGACCCCTACCTCTTTCCTCAAAATAATAAAAAAAATGAAAAGAAAACAAAATGAATGAATGAATTAGTTTCAGAGAAACAACAAACAAACAATTTTATAATAATAGAAACAACAAACAAACAATTTTATAATAATAGTTAAGATAAGATATAAAAAGTAGCCTATATGTTAATCCGGGCTATTTTCTATCTGTATGCCAAATTTCATTAAAATCCATACAGTAGTTTTGGCGTGAGAGTAACAAACATCCATACATCCTGACAAACTTTCACGTTTATAATATTAATAGGATAGGATTTATTATAAAGAAATCTATATCCTACCTATGTATATATCAATCTAGACATTTGCTAAGAAATTTATGTCAGGCGCATTTAGAGAAAATATCGTCATGTTACTAAAAATCGATAAGTAAAGGTATAAACCTAAAATTGTAAGAGCTATTTTGATATACAATTATTATACATTTGTTTACATTATGACTTGTGCATAATCTGCGTGAAATAACTGTTATTTCAATGTGGTTCTGCTGGAGAGTATGCTCTGTGGCAAGACCACTTTAAATTGATATTTTCCAGGAAACTAACAGTATACAATTTTTCATATTAAGCTACAAAAATATAGACATTATCTACAATTTATCCTGAAATTTTTACTCAATTTAGTTAAAGTGGTTCTGCCGTGGAGTATGACATAAATATTTGCTAAGAAATTTATGTCAGGTGCATTCAGATAAAATATCGTCATGTTACTAAAAATCGATTAGTATAGGTATAAACCTAAAATTGTAAGAGCTATTTTGATATACAATTATTATACATTTGTTTACATTATGACTTGTGCATAATCTGCGTGAAATAAGTGTTATTTCAAGGTGGTTCTGCTGGAGAGTATGCTCTGTGGCAAGACCACTTTAAATTGATATTTTCCAAGAAACTATAAGTATACAATTTTTCATATTAAGCTACAAAAATATAGACATTATCTACAATTTATCCTGAAATTTTTACTCAATTTAGTTAAAGTGGTTCTGTCGTGGAGTATGACATAAATATTTTACAAAGCTATTGCCTATTGTATTTGAGTAGGCGTTTTGTTGAAGATAACTTAAGTAGTAGTGAATCTGTGGTAGTGATAAATTCATACGTACTTCGATGCTATGTAATTATTTATTTGAACTATTATTTTAATATAATGAGTAATTCATTGTCATAATAAATATATCTGATCCACATACCTGATTTAATTTTGATGATCTATAAAGGGTAGGTATATAGGATAAAGAAAGAACACACCTTCCTAAATTTTTATCATATTGAACCAAAATAAAGAAATGACCGGTCGTTTATTATTACCTATTCTATGCCAGTAGTTTACGAAAGAAGCGTTTTCGTTGAACAAGAATCAGATAAGAAACCTGACAAGAACCCTTACTGGGCACTGCAAGCTGAACAAACACCTTCACAGGATGGGCCTCAGTGATACCACAGTTTGCAGGTTTTGTCGCGAAAAGGATGAGACGCCCATCCATATCCTATGCGAATGTGATACAGTGCACCACATCAGAAGCCAGCATCTTGGAGGCCACGTCATCTCAAAGCAGGAGATTAAATCCTCCTCCCCCAAGGTCATAGTCGACTTTATGATTGACTTGCAGCTTGGGGAAGTGCTGTAATGCTGCAAGAGGCGTCACAATCAATCTTATTAGGTCACAGTGGCTTAGGGGCGTTCAAGACCCCTACCTCTTTCCTCAAAATAATAAAAAAAATGAAAAGAAAACAAAATGAATGAATGAATTAGTTTCAGAGAAACAACAAACAAACAATTTTATAATAATAGAAACAACAAACAAACAATTTTATAATAATAGTTAAGATAAGATATAAAAAGTAGCCTATATGTTAATCCGGGCTATTTTCTATCTGTATGCCAAATTTCATTAAAATCCATACAGTAGTTTTGGCGTGAGAGTAACAAACATCCATACATCCTGACAAACTTTCACGTTTATAATATTAATAGGATAGGATTTATTATAAAGAAATCTATATCCTACCTATGTATATATCAATCTAGACATTTGCTAAGAAATTTATGTCAGGCGCATTTAGAGAAAATATCGTCATGTTACTAAAAATCGATAAGTAAAGGTATAAACCTAAAATTGTAAGAGCTATTTTGATATACAATTATTATACATTTGTTTACATTATGACTTGTGCATAATCTGCGTGAAATAACTGTTATTTCAATGTGGTTCTGCTGGAGAGTATGCTCTGTGGCAAGATCACTTTAAATTGATATTTTCCAGGAAACTAACAGTATACAATTTTTCATATTAAGCTACAAAAATATAGACATTATCTACAATTTATCCTGAAATTTTTACTCAATTTAGTTAAAGTGGTTCTGCCGTGGAGTATGACATAATAATATTAATATATAATCTTTTTGCTTAAGGCACAGGCCTTAAATACACTATCAAACTTGAACCCACTTAAACAGCTCGTATAAAGCAATCACCTCTGACAGACAGAGACAGAGTTCAGTATTGTGTCTAAGCACTTGAGTTCCGTGTGGTGCCGGACGTAAAGAATTGCACTACCCTATTTCTTCTCATGGGTGTCGGAAAAGGCGACTAAGGGATTCACCAGAGGATGGGCAGCAGCGTTCTCTGAGTATTTAACCATCCAACTGCGATCGTCAACCCGCCTGCCAAGCGTGACGATTATGGCATATCCCCCTCTTTTGGGGGAGGCCTATATCCAGCAGTGGACGTCTTTCGCCTAAAATAATGATGATGATGACTTGAGTTTACTTATTATCAACTCAGCCTATCGCAGTCCACTGCTGGACATAGGCCTCCCCCAAGAAGAAGAAGGTGGCTGGGGGGACTGGATGCGGAAGGCAGAGGACCGGGTGTCGTGGCGCATCTTGGCGGAGTTTATATACATATACTTACCATAAATGTTTCAACGCACCTCAGATCAAGTATAACCTTAAGAGAATAAATAATTCAGTTTAAAGATTACTTCAGTACAGAAGCATCGGAAATGTCTTAACGTTTTTACATCTTTTTAACTTTTGCGCGAAGCTGTGATGCGATTCTCGTGGAATTTTCATTTAAATATCTGATTTCATTAGACAATCTACTCGAGACAAGCAGCTTTGCTCGTTTTGTTCTACGATTAGCATAGAAACGGTCACAATAGCCGCCGTTGTTGAGCTTTAAGAGTTACGAAGAATTACTCGGAAAAGCCGCTTTAATCCCGAGGCCCGAGGTGACGATACCAAGTGTACCTACGTAATGAGCTCGTTACAGCGAGTGGTGAACAATCCACGAACATTTAAACGGCACTAACTCAGAGCCGGTTCTTCATCATTTGTATTCCACGCAGCGGCACTTCGCTATGGGCGCAGCGGCCAGTGGGCGCAGCACCTGTGACTTTGGGTCTGAAGCAAAGGAATATAGCAAACTTGGTCGCGTTTCTGTCACCATTCCTTCCTTCCTTCTTTGTTTCTTCATCGTGCTGTACAGGCGTCGCCGGTGAAGTGCGCGAGGAGACTGCGCCGCTCCCTGCGCGCTGATTTTCTAATCTTTATGCCCCGTCGCGTCGCCGCCGCATACTAATCAACCTTTACAACTGACTGCTTCAAATAATCGTATTGCAGGTAATTCCTCACCCCAAAACGTTAATCTTATTCGAACGGTTCATTTTAGCTGGAAATGGGTTATGATGAGTAGCAGGATCTATTCAATTTCAGCCTAAGCATCTGGATTAGTGCTGGAGTGGCATCACTGATGGCAGATAATTCGTTATGCGGCTACCAGCCCGCATGAGTGTATACAGTCATGTTTTTAATATTAGGTATTGTATTTTTTTGTTTGTGTTTTTTTTTCTCGCCTGTAACGAGACTGAAACAAATATTTTCTTTCTTTCCTGCCTGCAAGTGTGCTACGATAATTGAGTATTGTAGACTCTAGCTAGATCAGTTGTATTTGTAAAACCACTTGGTACACAACAGTTATGAATGACACATAATTAGAATCGACCGCAGGCATCGTTCAACGCACCAAAGACTCAATAGTCAATACGCGTGTGTGTCAGACTCAGAAGCAAGGCTCGGAACTGGTTTGTTAAATACCGGTTAGTACCGGTTTATTGCGGTTTAGCTCCGAACTTTTCTTGAGAACGTGAAAATTTGAAGAACTTTATCTTAACCTAAATTAACCGGTTTAATCGACGAGCGTCAAGTAAGAAAGAAAATAAAAGTAGATACTTACCCATTTTTGAATGTTTTGCCGCGGAACTGATTGAAGCAATGAAATAAACGTTCGTCCCGGAACAGAAATGTTCTTTCTACTGAATAAATATAGAAACTAAACGGCGTTTGTTTGTAATAACCGGTTTTTATTGCTCTAAACCGTTTAATCCGAAGAAACCTTTATGTAAAGTTCCCTCAAAATACCGGTTTAAAAAACCGGTTTATTCGAACGAAACCGATATTTAAAGGTTTTGCGTCAAGTACATAATAATAATAAATTTATTTATTACAGGCAAATCCACCCATAGTTACAAGTTACAGTCATTGCATTTATAATAATACCAATAATATTAACAACAACATAATTTTATCATTATTACACAAAATTAAACGAATTTCAAAGACATGGAATTAGAATAGTTTACACACCATATAATGGTAGAATATAAATGGGCCATTTCAATTTAAGATCATACATGTACTCCTACATTCTGGCAAATAAATGAATTGAATTGAATTAAATATTTTTGAAAGTACGTTATTGTTTAATTAAATTATTTTAAATTTTAAATAACGGTTTGAAAATTTAACCGGTATCCGAGCCCTGCACGCACAGCGCTTCTGACTCAGAAGCGCTGTGCGTGTGAGGACACGGATCATTATACCGTGTGAGGAGCGCTGCTGAGTGCTGACGAGGCGCGCTTCTGATAAGCCTCGCGGACGCACCTCACACCTCACGCCGAACATTGGAGCCTATCAAAGATTAAATATTGACTAGTATTAAATCTCTTTGGAGCCTATATATATGTGCTAGCTGGGGAGCGTGGTCGCCGCGGGCGCCGCCGCCTCTGCCGACGATGGCGGGCGTCTGTTTCGCCACGTATCATGTAGATTTATTTCAATTAACATTGTGGCAATTTCAGTTATTATTTCGCTGAATCAGCAACCTAAACCTACAAGATACAGTATAGGCCGCGGAAAACACCAACTTTTAATAACAACATTTACATTATTTTATTATTTTTAACAAATTTTACGCATGCGAGGCGAAATCTAAAATATCAAAATAGTTTATTTGCATAGAACATGTGTGATCATACAATCTCTCGATAGCATTCTTGATGTTAAAAAAAATTTACAGTGCAACAAGTTCTTACCTAAAGTGGTGTGCAAATGAGTAATCACTTATAAGTACATAAAGATAAAAATATTTAAATTGTTGAAAGAAAAAATACCAAAGACGTACCATAGTGGAGGATAATTTCGATACCACGAGCAGTGTTGCCACCGGCATGCTTCATTACGCAGATACTAGTACATATATCATTAATCTGTGACGCAGATATCGCTCC
Source organism: Asteroscopus sphinx (assembly GCA_949699075.1). Lineage (NCBI taxonomy): Eukaryota > Metazoa > Arthropoda > Insecta > Lepidoptera > Noctuidae > Asteroscopus > Asteroscopus sphinx. The sequence goes on from OX453018.1 coordinate 221,026, forward strand.
TCAATCCGAGCTAGTGACAGGCGGACATTCGCGCGGCTATATCTCGGACGACGCCGACGATGTAGTCACGAACAAGCCTTCTATCTTCACATTTCATCGGGATGGTATCTTTGTTACACTCTCATATATATGGTATACATAAACATGTTCTGCACCATGTATCACCCACAAGTCGTGACGTTCTTTGTTTTATTGCATAATCTAACCTACCTAGGTTAGGTTTTTTTATACTGTCGGCTGCATAGACATCTAAATAATAAGGTAATAGAAGTGGTAAATGAACTTGTCGCCGTGTGCAGGTGTCTCGTAGGACACCACCGCGTGAACCGTTTACTTGATCATCAGTGCTGTTTTGAAAGGAAAGAAAACATATTTATTTGCGTCAAGAGTGACGCACAAAATTACAAAATAAAAAACAACAAATACAGAGGTGCAAAGAATCGAGAAGTGTGGTAAATATGAGTCACATCCGCGCAAAACTGTCATCGCTCAACAAATTGCTGTGCCACATATCTACACTAAATTTCATTTACTTATGTTTATAACTGTAGAAGTTATTAAGCTGTAAAGGATTAGGACAGACGGACAGACGGACGGACATGACGAAACTATAAGGGTTCCTTGTAGGACAATACACAAACAACATGACAACATTGTATTAAGTCGTCAAACGTCAAACGCTCGCGCAACTATCACGCGTTGGCTATGGTATATTATCTATGCTATGGTGTTGGTAGCGGCACAGATAATATAATACTAGTAGCAGCCACAGATATCTAGGTGTAATATCTGTGGTAGCGGCAAACCGGCCGGCGCGGCGAGACAGTAGATAACATTTCTATGATCTTATTATTTAGATTTCTATGGTCGGCAGTGCCCTGTGAGTTGACGTCTTAATATTGGATATTAACTATTGCGTTGGGCACGAACTAGACTTGAATACAACTTGAATATTATAAAACTGTCGTCATACCTAGTTATTCATAAATACGAATAATTATCTACAACAACCAACCATATACAATAATATTGTAAAGCTAAACAGATTCGCTGCTTCAGTGCCTCTCGACAGCATTGTTTGGGATCCTTTTGCAACCGTGTACATTAGCATATGAACGGGTCTGGTTACATTGTGCACTGCTATACATTGCACGCGCACGTGACGTACATATATTCGTATGTGGGGGTGTGTGTATGTATGTCTATGTGTTCGAGGATTCGCCAGACCGGGCGGCGCCACGAATTAGCACTCTCGTAGACCTGACTACTTTGTAGGTATTATATATCCATTAAACTATGGACTACTGAGGCAGTGATATCCTGGCGTTTATTTAAACGTTTGCTTTCCATGTAGGGGGCTTCAGATCCTCAGAAAATAGTTGAAGCTGACTGCAGTCTTCAAATTCATTATCACTTTCTTTAACGGTGAAGGAAAACATCGTGATAAACAATAACAAATAAATGTATCTGAATCTGAATAAAGCCTGCACACCTCAGAGTACTCTTTAAAGTTCTCGATGTGTATGTAGTCCGTCAACCCGCAGAAGGCCAGCGTGGGGAGCAAGGCCTGAATTCTTCTCATCAGTTTATTTTTGTAATTATTGTTTTGTAGTAGATTATAACAGTACAGGCTTTCCTACAACGGCTGAGGACAGAAAAGTCAGTAGGAAATAGCAGTCAATTCGGTATCAATCAAGTGAAGGGCCTTCTCCTATTCACCCAAAAAACACCGTTTACCGACTGCATTCACCCCGAGTCCCCGACTGGTAGCGCTTACCAAGGTCTGAACAAAAAAAAGTGTGACACGATCACGTTCGAGTGAAATCATGCAAAAACCAATACAATTTACAGTTAGCACTTTTCCGGAGTAGTCACAGTACCTATCACGTCACAGCTCTGTAATTAACCAATACCCCCGCTCAAGTATTTAGGTGACGCATTTTATAGTTTTTAGGTAAATTCACATCACGTAGGTAGGTAATTCACTCTAATTACTTGTGTATGTTCACACTTCACCTGCACGCGTAGCATCACGGAATACTTGAATAATTTCCTCTATGCGTAGCATGAACACTGTAGACAAGAGATATGTCTACGCAAGAATAGACTAAACGACATTGTATAGTATAACTGTCATTTTGTCTACTCTTTCGTAGACATAGCCCTTGTCTACAGTGGTCATGCTACGCGTGCTGATGTGTCTGTCTGTCTTTACAGAGAGCGGTTCTAAAAATGCAGACGAGGCTCTCAAAAATGCTATACATGCTGAAATTTGAATCGCTTATTTCCCGAAAAGGGGTCATTGTACTCATCATTATAAACAACTTTTACTATGGGACCAACCCTAAAATCGCGAAAAAAAAATCAGTTTGTCCCTACATTTGTGTTCACTTCAATCGATAAAATGTAGGGACCACCTGATTTTTTTTTCGCGATTGCAGCCTTAGTCCCATAGTAAAAGTTGTTCATAATGATGAGTACAATGACCCCTTTTCGGGAAATAAGCGATTCAAATTTCAGCGTGTATAACCTATGAATTAAGTTAGCGGCCGTAAAAACTATTTTCTTACTAGTAACCCTGATGTCCACATGATGTTAAACACTTACCTAGTCACCTAGGGAAAGGCAAAGGTGGTCAGTGTGGCATTGATTGTTCGTGGACGTTTCTGGAGCGCCTGTCTACGTGTACCATGTGTCTGTGGTCGCGGGCCAGCGCGCGGTGTCACCTTGCTCGGCTGCCAGCGCCCCCCGCCCCCCTCACCCAGTCCACCCCCCCTCGCCCCGCTGCTCGCAGCCGCGGTCAGGTGCACACGTGAGCTCGTCTGCTACTACTTACTAGCCGGGAGCCGGGAGCCGGGAGACGAATAACTGCATCATTGTGCTCCAATAACAATGTAGCTAAATAACAGCGATGTAGTTATTGCCATTATTTAGTAGAATGTGGTTCTTAACAGAACGAAATTTTTTAGTTTGTGTCGATTACTTGCTCCAGTTGCTCCTCATCGTACCTACTTATGATTTATTTTACAGTTTTTTAAGCTAGGATGAGAATTAAAATTTTATTCTTGAAAGGAATAGGTATATAAAAACTTTGTTTATTTGGGTAGATATATAGTCCATAGTCATAGATGTCGTGGATACACATGTTATTAATTTTGGTAGATAGATACTCATATAATACCTATTTACACGTATATCCCATGGGTAGATCGGGGTGTACAACAAACCGCGCCGCTGGGCGACGTGGAGGCGCCTGTAACACTCAGCAGCGGACAATGTAACTATTACATTTAAATTGTGAAAAGGAAAAATCACTCACGAGCAGGATTCGAACCTGCGACTCCTGGCTCAGTACGCCAGTGCTTTAGCCACTAAGCTACCGTGAACACTGCTCGTGGTATCGAAATTATCCTCCACTATGGTACGTCTTTGGTATTTTTTCTTTCAACAATTTAAATATTTTTATCTTTATGTACTTATAAGTGATTACTCATTTGCACACCACTTTAGGTAAGAACTTGTTGCACTGTAAATTTTTTTTAACATCAAGAATGCTATCGAGAGATTGTATGATCACACATGTTCTATGCAAATAAACTATTTTGATATTTTATACTTATAAGTACATAAAGATAAAAATATTTAAATTGTTGAAAGAAAAAATACCAAAGACGTACCATAGTGGAGGATAATTTCGATACCACGAGCAGTGTTCACGGTAGCTTAGTGGCTAAAGCACTGGCGTACTGAGCCAGGAGTCGCAGGTTCGAATCCTGCTCGTGAGTGATTTTTCCTTTTCACAATTTAAATGTAATAGTTACATTGTCCGCTGCTGAGTGTTACAGGCGCCTCCACGTCGCCCAGCGGCGCGGTTTGTTGTACACCCCGATCTACCCATGGGATATACGTGTAAATAGGTATTATATGAGTATCTATCTACCAAAATTAATAACATGTGTATCCACGACATCTATGACTATGGACTATATATCTACCCAAATAAACAAAGTTTTTATATACCTATTCCTTTCAAGAATAAAATTTTAATTCTCATCCTAGCTTAAAAAACTGTAAAATAAATCATAAGTAGGTACGATGAGGAGCAACTGGAGCAAGTAATCGACACAAACTAAAAAATTTCGTTCTGTTAAGAACCACATTCTACTAAATAATGGCAATAACTACATCGCTGTTATTTAGCTACATTGTTATTGGAGCACAATGATGCAGTTATTCGTCTCCCGGCTCCCGGCTCCCGGCTAGTAAGTAGTAGCAGACGAGCTCACGTGTGCACCTGACCGCGGCTGCGAGCAGCGGGGCGAGGGGGGGTGGACTGGGTGAGGGGGGCGGGGGGCGCTGGCAGCCGAGCAAGGTGACACCGCGCGCTGGCCCGCGACCACAGACACATGGTACACGTAGACAGGCGCTCCAGAAACGTCCACGAACAATCAATGCCACACTGACCACCTTTGCCTTTCCCTAGGTGACTAGGTAAGTGTTTAACATCATGTGGACATCAGGGTTACTAGTAAGAAAATAGTTTTTACGGCCGCTAACTTAATTCATAGGTTATACACGCTGAAATTTGAATCGCTTATTTCCCGAAAAGGGGTCATTGTACTCATCATTATGAACAACTTTTACTATGGGACTAAGGCTGCAATCGCGAAAAAAAAATCAGGTGGTCCCTACATTTTATCGATTGAAGTGAACACAAATGTAGGGACAAACTGATTTTTTTTTCGCGATTTTAGGGTTGGTCCCATAGTAAAAGTTGTTTATAATGATGAGTACAATGACCCCTTTTCGGGAAATAAGCGATTCAAATTTCAGCATGTATAGCATTTTTGAGAGCCTCGTCTGCATTTTTAGAACCGCTCTCTGTAAAGACAGACAGACACATCAGCACGCGTAGCATGACCACTGTAGACAAGGGCTATGTCTACGAAAGAGTAGACAAAATGACAGTTATACTATACAATGTCGTTTAGTCTATTCTTGCGTAGACATATCTCTTGTCTACAGTGTTCATGCTACGCATAGAGGAAATTATTCAAGTATTCCGTGATGCTACGCGTGCAGGTGAAGTGTGAACATACACAAGTAATTAGAGTGAATTACCTACCTACGTGATGTGAATTTACCTAAAAACTATAAAATGCGTCACCTAAATACTTGAGCGGGGGTATTGGTTAATTACAGAGCTGTGACGTGATAGGTACTGTGACTACTCCGGAAAAGTGCTAACTGTAAATTGTATTGGTTTTTGCATGATTTCACTCGAACGTGATCGTGTCACACTTTTTTTTGTTCAGACCTTGGTAAGCGCTACCAGTCGGGGACTCGGGGTGAATGCAGTCGGTAAACGGTGTTTTTTGGGTGAATAGGAGAAGGCCCTTCACTTGATTGATACCGAATTGACTGCTATTTCCTACTGACTTTTCTGTCCTCAGCCGTTGTAGGAAAGCCTGTACTGTTATAATCTACTACAAAACAATAATTACAAAAATAAACTGATGAGAAGAATTCAGGCCTTGCTCCCCACGCTGGCCTTCTGCGGGTTGACGGACTACATACACATCGAGAACTTTAAAGAGTACTCTGAGGTGTGCAGGCTTTATTCAGATTCAGATACATTTATTTGTTATTGTTTATCACGATGTTTTCCTTCACCGTTAAAGAAAGTGATAATGAATTTGAAGACTGCAGTCAGCTTCAACTATTTTCTGAGGATCTGAAGCCCCCTACATGGAAAGCAAACGTTTAAATAAACGCCAGGATATCACTGCCTCAGTAGTCCATAGTTTAATGGATATATAATACCTACAAAGTAGTCAGGTCTACGAGAGTGCTAATTCGTGGCGCCGCCCGGTCTGGCGAATCCTCGAACACATAGACATACATACACACACCCCCACATACGAATATATGTACGTCACGTGCGCGTGCAATGTATAGCAGTGCACAATGTAACCAGACCCGTTCATATGCTAATGTACACGGTTGCAAAAGGATCCCAAACAATGCTGTCGAGAGGCACTGAAGCAGCGAATCTGTTTAGCTTTACAATATTATTGTATATGGTTGGTTGTTGTAGATAATTATTCGTATTTATGAATAACTAGGTATGACGACAGTTTTATAATATTCAAGTTGTATTCAAGTCTAGTTCGTGCCCAACGCAATAGTTAATATCCAATATTAAGACGTCAACTCACAGGGCACTGCCGACCATAGAAATCTAAATAATAAGATAATAGAAATGTTATCTACTGTCTCGCCGCGCCGGCCGGTTTGCCGCTACCACAGATATTACACCTAGATATCTGTGGCTGCTACTAGTATTATATTATCTGTGCCGCTACCAACACCATAGCATAGATAATATACCATAGCCAACGCGTGATAGTTGCGCGAGCGTTTGACGTTTGACGACTTAATACAATGTTGTCATGTTGTTTGTGTATTGTCCTACAAGGAACCCTTATAGTTTCGTCATGTCCGTCCGTCTGTCCGTCTGTCCTAATCCTTTACAGCTTAATAACTTCTACAGTTATAAACATAAGTAAATGAAATTTAGTGTAGATATGTGGCACAGCAATTTGTTGAGCGATGACAGTTTTGCGCGGATGTGACTCATATTTACCACACTTCTCGATTCTTTGCACCTCTGTATTTGTTGTTTTTTATTTTGTAATTTTGTGCGTCACTCTTGACGCAAATAAATATGTTTTCTTTCCTTTCAAAACAGCACTGATGATCAAGTAAACGGTTCACGCGGTGGTGTCCTACGAGACACCTGCACACGGCGACAAGTTCATTTACCACTTCTATTACCTTATTATTTAGATGTCTATGCAGCCGACAGTATAAAAAAACCTAACCTAGGTAGGTTAGATTATGCAATAAAACAAAGAACGTCACGACTTGTGGGTGATACATGGTGCAGAACATGTTTATGTATACCATATATATGAGAGTGTAACAAAGATACCATCCCGATGAAATGTGAAGATAGAAGGCTTGTTCGTGACTACATCGTCGGCGTCGTCCGAGATATAGCCGCGCGAATGTCCGCCTGTCACTAGCTCGGATTGAGGAGCGATATCTGCGTCACAGATTAATGATATATGTACTAGTATCTGCGTAATGAAGCATGCCGGTGACACACATCAGCTCGTTTGGATCACTGTGTGAGCACATTAGTAATAAATGAATAAACAAAATATACTTAGTTACTATCTCGTTATAAATTACATTATTTTGTCGAATAAACAATATTATTTTGCGCTGAAAACACCATTGACCTTTGGATATTGGCTCCAAACGTGCAGAGAGGTAAGCACTGAGTTTACCCGTTTACTGAACTAGGACTATAGGTAGACCATACCGCAGACTGTAGTATGTCTGATGATGGATGAAAGTGGCGGTTATGTTTGTTGAATTATTATTTATTTATTTGATCGAACATACATAATCAGCCCCATTGTTGTCCCACTGCTGGGCACGGGCCTCTTCTCAGAATGAGAATGAGAAGGTTAAGGCCTTAGTCGACCATGCTGGCCTACTGCGGGTTGGTGGATCCCACACACATCAACAAGAACTGTATGGAACACTCAGGTGTGCAGGTTTCCTCACGATCTTTTCATAATCAAATTCTATCCACACATGAATTTGAAAAGTTAGAGGTGCGGACCGGGTTCGAACTCAGGCACTCCTGCATGGAAGGTAAGCGTTTATTTTTATCGCTAGGCTATCACTGGTTAGTATAGGATACTGCTTCGATCGAACATGACGCTCTAATACCAATTTGATCTACAGAAGTAGCGTATCTGGTAGAAAGAACAATTAATTTAGAAGTTTTATTCTGGGGAACGAAACCTTCACACTCTAAGGTGCCACTGACGATGCATCCAACAAACCTTCACACTCTAAGGTGCCACTGACGATGCATCCAACAAACCTTCACACTCTAAGGTGCCACTGACGATGCATCCAACAAACCTTCACACTCTAAGGTGCCACTGACGATGCATCCAACAAACCTTCACACTCTAAGGTGCCACTGACGATGCATCAAACAAACCTTCACACTCTAAGGTGCCACTGACGATGCATCCAACAAACCTTCACACTCTAAGGTGCCACTGACAATGCATCCAACAAACCTTCACACTCTAAGGTGCCACTGACGATGCATCCAACAAACCTTCACACTCTAAGGTGCCACTGACGATGCATCCAACAAACCTTCACACTCTAAGGTGCCACTGACGATGCATCCAACAAACCTTCACACTCTAAGGTGCCACTGACGATGCATCCAACAAACCTTCACACTCTAAGGTGCCACTGACGATGCATCCAACAACCCGAATGGCGTGGCCGCATTCCAAAATCGGTCCGTGAATGTTGAAAACGTATAATGTGTTGTCAATTATTTTATTATTTTTAAAGCATTTACGCATGCGAAGCGAAATCTTACGATTTAAATAGTAGTAAGGGTAGGCATACCTATAAGACTTTGAATTAACTGCAAAGTTAGTCGAGTCGGTTAAGAAACACTGTTTCTTAACAAGATATCGCTGACGTCACCCAAAGACATCGAGAATACCACAGGCAGTGTTCACGATAGCTCAGTGGCTAAAGCACTGGCGTACTGAGCCAGGAGTCGCAGGTTCGAATCCTGCTCGTGAGCGTTTTTTTTTTCCACAATTTAAATCGTTACTAATGTTTTTTTTAGAACAAGTCACTTTTTTGGATGTAGTCATTAAAACGACGTCCAAATGGATGCATCGCCAGGGCCCGCCTTGGCCGCCTTAAAGTTAAAGTTAGCTCAGTCACGAACAAAACCTCCAGTGGCAGGAGTATCATTATGATAATGATAGTAAAGGGCCCGTGCACGCACGGTGCATGCTACAGACAGCTATACATACAGGTGAGTCAGCGAGTGCTAACGGCTCCCAACTGAAGGTCAGCCTGTTCCATTAAACTGCACTAACACCGGTGCAATTACGTTTTTGTGAAGATATCGACCGATCACTAACGATGGCGGCTACAAAAAACTTGTCTGCTTCCTAGGACTGCGGTGTGGGCTCTGAGTGACGTCATACAGTACTCGTGCATACTGGTAGTACAATCCATATGGTTGAAAAACATTTCCATCTTACCGTGGACGCTTCGTGGTCATATTGTGTTGATCATACGAAGTTAAGTAAACCTTGTAAGCACTTGATGTAGTTAGTGGCTGGCACGAGAGCATACTCTAAATAATTGCCTACCCACTAATGTCAACGTTGCTTCAAGAAGTGAGCTCATCTAGTATTTGAGCATTGCCATTGTAGTTTAGTAAGATATATCCAAGAAACTGTGACTGAAAATCTTTAGACAAAAATGTAGTGGTTGATCAAAAATGTTCTTAAGTCTGTTACCATGCTTCACATCGACAAAAGTCAAGGCCAACAGAGTTAGCAAAATAAATCCCGGTACTATTATAGAAATATTCTAAGTTACTTATTTATTCAATCGTATATATAGCATCTTTATAGGCTATCTATACATCTCATCATCATCATCATCATTTCAGCCGAAAGACTGTAAAATTAAATTAAAAGTTGTTAAATTGTTTTATTATTATGTTATTAGTATTACTGATATTATTAATTTAATTAATCTGAGACTGATAGAAACATATAACATGCAACCGAACCGACGCGACGCGAGGTTTCAATTCAGCGTGTAAATGAGACGTGGACACTACGTGTGTATCTGTAACATGTAAATGTGTGCTATCGGCGGAGGCTGATAAGGACGGCTCACACAACACACACCAATGCAACGTGACGTACGCGCAGTGAGTAGTGACGGCTGTCAGATGTAACACAAGTGCACAGTACACAATACTGACAATAGGGGTGTGCTCCAGCGATCTCGAACCAGCTACGAATTTATTAATGGCCAAAATTAATATCCAATCTATCGGCGATTGGCACTACTGGAGATGGAAATTTGACATTAGCTCCATACAAATTATGTCAAATTTCTATCTCCAGTAGGGCCAATCGCCGATAGATTGGATATTAATTTTGGCCGTAAATCGTTTTTGTCACCAGACCTGTTAAAGTCATTTATGGTGACAGAACCGATTGATTTGATGATCTAAATATGTGAACTTTAGACTACCCCTTTAAAGGTATCTTGGAAATGTAAAATGTTGCCCCTTTCATGTCACAACACCGACATACAGATAATCTATCTAGCTATCTATATCTATCTATATATATAAAAATGAATTGCTGTTCGTTAGTCTCGCTAAAACTCGGGAACGGCTGGACCGATTTTAATAATTTTGGTTTTAAAATATTTGTGGAAGTCCAGAGAAGGTTTAAACGGTGAGAAAATATGGAAAAAAAGCGAGGAAAATAGTAAAAACAACTATTTTATTTTCCCATACAAACTGTTCCTACCTGTCAAACATTTGATGTTCGTCCCGTTCGGTATGGTCATAGACCAGGTAGCTTACTGGTCTGTGGGTATGGTAAACTCGGGTCCCCTCTAATTTATAGAACGTAATAAATAAGATTTGGATGAAATTTTGTGTGTATGTTTCAATGGGTTCCTGGATGGTTTAAAAACACAATTGGAACCGGTAGGTGGCGCTGCTGTCGATATGTCACTGATCTCCTGAACTGATAGATGATAGATTTTAATGATATTTTTTGTGTAGGTACGTTCGAGTCCGCGTCCCTGCAAGGTTTGAATTAACAAATGGACCCGGTAGGTGGCGCTGCAGTCGTTGTTTTGATTTTCTGAACAATTGATAACATGGGACGGGACGGAACATGTGACATGGGGGACGGGACATGGGCCGGGACGGGACATGGGACATCAGACGGGACATTGGACATGGGACGGGACGGGACATGGGACGCGACGGGACATGGGACGGGTCGGGACATGGTACGCGACGTGTCATGGGACGGGACTGGACATGGGATGAGATAGTGGGATAGTGTGATAGTGAGATAGTAGGATAGTGGGGTAGTGAGATAGTGTGATAGTGGGATAGTAAGATAGTGGGATAGTGGGATAGTGACTGGTGGACTGGACGGTCCGAATGAAAGGATGGATGGATTGATGGATGGAACTGGACCGGACTGAATTAACAGGATCCGTCACGTGGGTTAGCAGAATTTAACGCGAGCGAAGCCGCGGGTAAAAGCTAGTCATAAATAAAAATGAGCGTTATAAAAGTCCAACTTTGTAGAGTTTAATTCTCTTGAACGCCGTGGGAGGGCGCGCCTGTGCGTGCTGCCGGAGATAGGAGACATCAAAGATTCGGCTGTGCGCGCGGCCGAGCACCGAACGTGGGGCGTCGTCAAACACCGCCTTTGTGCCACTGCGCCGCGGGGGAGCGGTCACCACGCAAACTTGACAGAGCCAACAATCATGAGCGTAAGTAACTTGAACTGACAAGAAAATAACTCGCCGGAAAGAGCCACCCCCCCAGTGATGCCGGGTGAAAATATGAAAGAGAAGTTTGCCGGGAAAATATCTCAAATAGAAATAAGTCTGCCGCTAGCCGGTAGCACGAATTCATCTGAAAATGTATTACTCTTAAACCAACAAAAAACCATTTGTTGGTCTGTGGTATTACTTTGTCAATACTATCTATAGTATTAGTGCATGCCATGTCTACATGGCAATGGCATGCATTAATATGAACTTTATCTCTGCCACAGACAGGCGAGGCTCTGTCGACACCAGTTCCCTGCTGGAGCCATCATCCACAGTGCCATGCCCTTGTGGACAGTCAGTTCAGTAACTGAAGAGAGCGCGAGGCGTCCTGACAGAACATTGGTGATTAGCTCCCAGCCGGCTAATGGCAACAAGAACACTGCGGTATCTAATACTGTTATTGCATGTGCTATAAATGTTTTTCCTTATTTAGTAATGATCATTATAGTATTTATTATCCTGTATCACAGATAATATAATACTATACTAGCCTGTACTAAAAACTGTGGAGTTGTGGCGAGACGTCCGGACGATCGCTGGCGATCTGGCTCAGTATTTGTTATTGTAGTTCTGTTGTTCAGTTATACAAGTATTATAATATCTGTGGTTATACACAACCTATCTGCAGTCGAATATTACGTATGAGGGTATGAGGTGAACTATTACCTCCCATGACTTTGTCTAAACAGTTATTTAGGCCAATGATGTTGGGCTTGAAACAAGGATTCACTGTCCTTGTGTCTTTTCAAAAGTTTCGTAGTAGTAGTATAATAATCGTAGTAGTATAATATCAATCAATCAATCAAATCATTTATTCGCCACAAGATATCGTGTACAAAGATATTACAATTCCGTCATATCTTGCCTTTTTGTAGGCATGCGAAAATTATGTTACTCGTCCATGCGGCCATGGAGGAGGACATCGTCTTGATGGTATGTTCTGTAGCTTCAGTAGCTTGACATACTAAATGAACCTTTACCTATATTAGCTAAGGCTTAGCTATTGATAGTAGACTTCTAAAACTACTCCAAAACTCGCCAACAACCGACAACCGACAGCGTAACTAAACTGAAGAGTAATCCTTTTCATGAAGATGAATTGCAATAACCAAACATGAGATATCTATTTCCCATGTTTATGCATGTTACGTACAATATAATTTTGTTGTGCCATTGTATCTATATGACGGCAGCAATCTGTTGGCGCAACCCTGCCACACACCTCCGGGCGTCGTAGCCGCACCAACACACAAACGTACGTTCTACATATGTATCTATACGCAGTAGCTCGTCGTAAGTGGACGTTATCACATTATCAGAAGCTATTTGCCGCTTCACCGCCTGTCAACATGCCACTGAATGTAGATAGCTGCAGAAGTTTCACTCTTAACATTGCAGAATTGCAGGGTTACAAGACAACGCAAATAGAAGCTGAAAAATAGCGGTTGTTCAAGGGTCAAGGTGGTTCTACGCAGCAGATGCTTTAAGTACCTAAATAACCAAGATATTCTTCCGTCATTCCACCAGCATACGTAGTGCCGAGTTCGATACAAACCAGAAACAGACTAAGTTCAGGAGGCTGCTATGCGATTACCATTACGACTACATGTAATAATTTACAAGATTTCAAGATTTGCGGACCTTCTGTACCGTGTTAGTTATTTTATGATAGTTATCTCTAATAGCCATATAGGATGGTACGACACCAACACGACACCGACACGATACCGACACGACACAGACCAGCCACGGGCACGGCAAGACAATGCAAGGGTCCCTGATTACAGTATCGTCGCATTACATAATATTTGTGTAATGTGACTTATGTGACACGTGCTGCATATTCTATTACGTTATATTTGTGTTTTCGTTTGAGGGGACTTACTCGGAGCTATGCAAGGTGACGGAATAGGAATCCTGTAACCTATTCTATGCCTGTAGTCACTTCACTTCAGATGCGCAATAGGAGAAAAATTAGAATACAATCACATGAGACTTTCCATCTTCATGTTTCAGTTTGGCGAACCGGCTCGCAATAACATTTAGGCAACAGTGGTATTGCAGTTGCGGCTCCATGCCGATGCCGGTGCGCGGTGTCAGGACACAGAGTCTGTCGGTGACTCCGCGCCCTGCTGGCAGCGCGCGCCTGCCCCGGCCACCGAGTAAATAACTAAAGCCGTGTCTCCTGCGACCAAAATATAACAAAACATATTAACATTTTGCTTAGGCCAATCAAATGTAGCCAAACAGCTAGGCCACGCCCCCATTTAGTTAGAAAGACATGTTAGAAATAACTAAAATATGGTTGCAGGAGACGCGCGTTAACTTCGTGTCCCTGGCGACAGCATCCTTCAATTTAACCTGGCCCCGCCCATTTTGTATCTACTTGCATTTCTTATTATTATTATTTAACATTAACAAGTATTTAGCAAGTTATTGTTTCGTAATTTGGAGAATGTTATAATAAGTTTACCTTCTGTACTTACCTTGATTTTGGTTACTTGCTACTGCCTATGGTATGCCCTCACCTATGTGTATGATGATATCTACGAGAGATGCGAGCGCGGGGAGGGGGAGAGAACAAACATATTTCACTCACTGGTCTCCGGTGTTATTCTTCGTCATACAAGACATCATGTTCTTGTACGGCTTTTTGATGCTACTGGTTCTAGTAGAAGCTTAATGAATCATTACCATGAGCAAAATCCGTTAAACAACCTATTGAAATGAAACCATGACATACCAAATGAGGAGTGGTGTACGTTGCAGTTAATGAAAATATGTGTTCCACTGAAATACTTATAACACAAATCATGTTTCTCCGCAAGTAATATAAGCCTACCACACGATATAAGTAAATGTCCATAGAGCACCTGTGATGTGTGTGCTGGCCGACAGATCTCCTTCAACTCTTCAACTGAACGTAGTCCCCTACCGGCCCTGGCTCACCAATTTACCAGTCCGATTACTGAAAAAATAAATTATAGCCAGTTAGGGGCAGTGAGGAAGATTCGGTAGTATCCACAGATGTGTGAGTGAGCGGATCAATACAGTGCGCACTGTGCGCGGAGCGGTGCAGTAATGTATAGTGGCGATATTAATCACGCGATTTAATAACGCGCCGCTGACAAATGTGCCGCGGGAAATATGGCGCTGCTCGCTGTGCTGCCTTCACTTGCACGACTAACTTGCATAAGCTTTTCTACGGAACATTCACAAGTAAGCCTGCTTGTTGATGGTAACAACTAACAACCCTTGTCCAAACAGTTCCACAAAGCCGGTTCTCTGCAACTTTTCGCATCCTGCACGTCTTCTTTAGTTTCTTTTTTTGGGAAGTCATTTTAGGCCTGTTATAAAGTATAAAAGACTTTTAAGTGAGTTTCAGGGATCGTTTGCAACATAAACATATGTTTTATTTCTACGGTTTGCAAATTCTGAAATATCTAGGACGCTTATTATTAGCGTTCACTCAGACTTTTGAAGTCTACTGCAGTAGGCGTAGCATGACCAATTCTATGTCTATTCTTCCAAGAGTAGACAAAGCTCTTTCTATACGTCAAGATATCTCTTCTTCTCGAGCATGAGGCGACCCGTCGACTCGAGTTTCTACGTAGACAACGTGACAGATCTTTTTCCATAGCAACGAGAACGTAGCTAGTGCCGTACAAATTCTACCTAATCCTACCATATTATTACGTTTCGTTATCTAGAAAAAAGGTGAATCGAATAAGTTTTGAAACATTTTGTACGTAATTCAAAGCAACAACAATACGCATTTTGAAGTCATGAATGTCAAGGTCGAAGGATTCGTTTTACAAAGTAAATTAATGTTTATTTTTATTTTTATTAAAACAATGTAATTAAGTACCTAGTTCGCTTTGTTGTAAATAATTTCACTATAATGTTTTTGGTTTGTTTTGTGGAAAAGCATGTTATTGATGTCAAAAAAGAAGTAAGTCATATTCCTATGTACCGATTATTAGCATTGTGATTGAGTGTTCTTCATACAGTCCCAAACCATATTTGAGGCCAATATTAACTATTGGAAGATTTTGGGATGTACAGAGTAGAGTTAACACCTACCTACCTTCACCGGTACCTCCTTGCTTTGATACCTTAGTAATTTATTATACTTTGTTTTTACTGTTGAAACATCGTCTCACTGCTCACCGTGTAAACAAAACTAATTTGTTGTTTTTTTACTGTTTTCAGAAAACTTGCAGATAGAATACAATGCAATATTCGTTAACAATACAAGACTGGAGGCTATTTACTAATTTTCATGTATAAACACTTGAAAACTAAATCAATAAAAAGTTGGTAAAACTCAAGAACTACATGACAATATGATTGGAATATTATTAAAATATAGGAAGAAGTGAAGAAAATTTACACCAACAAATGCTTTAGCCGAGAAACACTGATACTGAATATACTTATTCATCTTCACCGGAGAGTTACCATCACTAATAGTTTTCTATGATTTGCAATAATAAACTTTGTTAGTTTTGGTAAATTATTATTTTATTTGTTCCATTGTGAACATTGGATTCATTTACGGTGTATAATAGTACACCCACATTTCGCCAGTTATGTTATAGTCCCATGTAATAGGGGGCGAGCCTATTGCCATACTCTATTTACTTTTTGTATCGAGAAAATAAACAGTTCCCGAGGGATGCGCGATAAGGCTTTCTGTGATAAGCCGAAGAAGCCGCGGGCATTCAGCTAATTGTCTTATATGTAATCCTACTAATATTATAAATGCGAAATTATGGATGTTTGTTTGTTTGTCCTTCAATCATGTTCATGTTCAAACAGGGTGTGCATTAACATAAAGGAAACCTTTTTATCCCGGGAAGACACAGTTCCCGGGGGATGCATGATAGTCATTCGATATACTTATTACGAATTACACGCGGGCAAAGGCTAGTTTTTGATAATAACTAAGGAGATAGCGACGATAGGAACCCGACATGTTATTATTGTTGTTCAAAAACTCCAATGAAACCAATTTAACAAGAATCTAGTCCTAATAAAACTAAAGAATAATTTTGTCTAGGTCTCATGAGATGTAGACTAATTTCTTCTATTTGAAGAGAAACATGTCTACCCCTAACTGTCAAAAGTAGAGAAAATATGTTCGTCATGCTCGACGTTGTAGACATGTGTCGATCGAAGTATAGAAACATTTCTTTTCTTCATTATTGACATCGGCATGCTACGGACGGAATAAATCTTTCTACAATACGACATTTTGTCTATTCTTCCGTCGACATAAGCTTTGTCTACAGCGGTCATGCTACGCCTGCTGGACGTGGATCGGTCTCAAACTGCACCATGGCACCGAGTTCATGTTCATTCATAATATAGTGTGTCAATGTCAATAACTATTAGTTTGTTGAAAAGCTGAAACAAAAGCTCGCCAGTGCAAACGCGGCATTGCAGCAAAAGAACAAAAAAGATCGCTCCTCGGCTGAAAATGAAACAACGTCATAAATAACTGGCTACCCCTGCCCCGCCCCCGGCTCGCCTCACCCCCGGCCGCTGGCTCTTCAGGCCTCAGCCGGCGATGGTCTCCTCTACTCTGACATCTTGTTTCATATCTGTTCAGACGGCGGACACCACTCGGGTAGAACGTCAAACACAACTAAACTTCACGTCTATATTATTTCCCGAAAGGGTAAGTAGAGATGTATACCGTCCATCGTTCTGAAATGCGGGCTTATGTTCTTAGATAACCTACCTATATTGATTCCCACATCACAGGGGACGAACCTCTCGACTTTTGATAACGTTTCAGCATAAGTATCCAAAGAAAACCATCCAATTCTACACATTGTGAGACCTAGGAATCTAACTCAAGACCTCGCTTTTCAAAGAGATCGTTTGAGGAGGAGCTGCTGGCTCCTCACTATTAGCTCAAGTTTTGTAATTTTTCAACACATATTACTGAGTATTGTGTTGTGTTGTGTAGATAGTAAGCGCGAAACAAACGAAACCTATTTTCGACCGCAAAACTAAGACAGAAGTGGTATAGTCGGTATTTCTGTAGCAACATTAAGTAAACAATAACACAAGTTCAACAATGAGTATTATGCTTTGCAAACTTTAGGATACCGAGGGCTTTGGGGGCCAGGAGCGGGGGACTGTCTCTTCTTAAAACAATCAACGACATTATTGTATAGCGTTTTGTCAACACTTGCGCTTGTGAGCGATTGTAAGTACACACGGCTACACATCAAGCTGTACAAATCCAGTAAAGGCTGACCTCGCGTTGTAAGGAAAACCTACACAATGCGAGGTCAGCTTATACTGGAAATATACAGCTTGATGAGTAGCCGTGTGTACAAGTACAAGTTTATCGCTAAAGTTTGAGTTTAGTTGCATTTAATTAAAACTTCTCCCGTTACGTGATAGGTAATTGCTCGTAACTCGTAAAATGTAGCAGAGATAAAGGTGGCGTTTGCTGCGTGCGAACAAATAGTCGGGACGGGATCCAGAACAACTTGCAAGCGGTGTTTATTTTATTGCTTTATTTTATAAATGACCAGTAATTTACGGAAGTCTGAACAGAATAATAAATAACTTTTTTTAAATTCTAAACTGGCTTGCGTGTGTCCACCACCTCACCTGATGTTCGATGGTTCACGCTTGCCTAGCAAAAACCTATTCTCTCGAGCCTTTAAGACCAGTCAAAACGTTCGTGCGTAAGGGTGGAATATCTACCATATAACGGTGGCGCATCGCCCTGCGTCTGGTCGTCCGATGATGGAAATGGCTCGGGGGAATTAGATTGTGCAATTCCACCGCACACTCGCCAAAATGCATTCGATAAAAAACTGATAGGCTAGCAACTCTGCGCCGATGCTCGAGACTTTGTAGTTCGGCATCGACCAGCGCGTCGTCGCCAACGAGCCTCTTGGCGCGCCTCAATCGACTCGAGAGCCGCCAGTTGATATTTAGCCGAACCATCACAGAGATGAGAATAGTACTCCATACAGGACCGAACTTGTGCTTGGTACAAATTGAGCAGTGTGAAGTACCGTCTCACCTTATAGAGGATGCCCAGCTTTTTGGCAGCAAGTTGAGCCTTGGATTCGATGTATGAGCCGAATTTGAGCGTGGATGTTAGTGACACGCCAAGAAGCTCAAGGTGGTCTGTTATCGGCACGGATGCATCATAGAAAGTTGGAGTCAGTTCGAATTGACTCCGTTTAGCAGAAAAAAGGCACGCCTAGGTTTTAGCAGCTTTGAACTTGACCAAGTTAGCATCATTCGGAGACAGCTTTCAGGGTCAAGTTCAAGCTTTCAACCATGGCCTCTCTAAGAGGCTGGATTTACAGCCCACTCGCTCGTGCATTGGATGTGTAACTCTCAACAACGGTGCTGTCACCTGCGTACCCAAAGATGGCCGGGTCTTAGAAGATCATTTAAGTGGAGCAAAACAAAGTTGCGGAGAGTACTGAGCCCTGAGGTACCCGGGCAGTTCTAGCCAATTGGTCGGACGTGCAGCCGTCAATGACAACTCGAATTGACCGATACCTCAAGAAGTCTGAGATTCAATTACACAGACCAGTAGGCATGTCAAACGAGGGAAGCTTGCTTATAAGGCTATCGTGCCAGACCCTGTCGAACTTAAAATTATTATTACTTTGGTTTCATTTTAATTAGGTATGTTAAAGTGCGGGTAGCATCTATCTTCTACATATCAAGTAACTTTGTTCTGCATTACTTACACATAAGTGAACCCTCATCGGCGCGTCGCGGAAGTCCGCCCTAAGTTGCTATCAGCTCGCTCCGTTAAGTGTGTCTCTAAATATTCATAAGTGAATACTAAGTATGAGCCATTTTTTCGCTCGATTGAAACTTTCGCTATCTCGAGCGAGCGCGGCAGGGGGCGCGCCCGCTCACTTCGCGAGTTCCACTCAAATTGATAAGTGGATTTATTAATTTATACAGGTTCTCTAAAAATTCAACAACTTTGTAGCGATTTGGAGTAAGTTTAATCAGACGTGGTTATAAAATGTCAGAGTAGAGAGACTACACTTTACGTAAAAGACGTTTCTTCAGTAAGTCATCCTTGAAGAATTATTATTTATGCAGAGGGGAGCGTGCAGCTGCGGGCACACACAGTTCGTATACTAATAATTCTAACCCTAAAATATACCTGAGAAGTCTGAGAACTTTCCGATATAAAAACGCAGAAACCGCATTAGAAGCATTTTTATTTTTCTGATAAATATTCCACGCTGTTTTTTTTCCCTGTCCAGCATGATGATATGTCGGGCACAGTCCCAGGCGGAGGCCGAGCGCCCCAGGCGGTGGCCGAGCGCCCCAGGCGGTGGCCGAGCGCCCCAGGCGGTGGCCGAGCGCCCCAGTTGGTGGCCGAGCGCCCCAGGCGGTGGCCGAGCGCCCCAGGCGGTGGCCGAGCGCCCCAGGCTCAGATACATCATCGGCAGGTGCGCGGAAAGCAATTAGCGTGGATATGACGCGATCGTTCATTTCATTCATTCCTTACGTCACAACATGGCGGCTCATAACAACAGAGGGGAGTACATAACAGCTCGTTTCCTGCAGGGAAGGCAGAACGTCTGCTATGCAAGTATGCATTACATAAATATTATGTTTTATAATATAACGTTACAAGGTTACGGTTTTAACGTTATAAGGTTACGGCCATTTCTGTCACCCAATTTGATACCTACTAACTCACTCATCAAACCTATAGGGTACCTACTTCCCGTTGACCTGGAATCTTGAAATTTGGCACGAAGAATTGATCCGAACAGGCTGGAATTTTGCATACACATGTGGTTCCGATGACAATACAATAATATAAATTGGTTTTTAGAAAAAAATGGAGAAACAAAAGGTCACACACACGGGGCGCAGGCTGGTTAACTGTTGCACTGCATTCAGCAGATGTAACCGTTAACGTTACATCTGCTGACTGCGCAGGCGCACACTTTATACATTATTAATACCTATGTTCCTATTTATGTTGCTGTAAGTAACGGACAAACATACGTGGTGTTATTAAATCAACTCGGCTCTAAAGAGAGTTCTTATACTCATGTTTGTATGATATGATAAGTACCTATCTAGTTAATGGTAGAAGGTTAAGGACGTAAGAGCCTTTTTAATAAATAAAATGCATTTATTTCAGGTATGTACCCATATGACATAAAATTACATAAAATATAGACACAAAACACATATTTATAATTACAATAATAACATTCACAATCACATTCATTTCACTGACATTCAGGCACTACCAGCAACATGTCTGTTACAGCAGTGCCTGATGTAAGGGCAGTCCAGTCGCCCAGCAATCATCGCCAGGACAGTATTGGAGCTGGCCCGCACCCTGCGCACCAAGGACGCGCACCGCTTGCGCATGGTGGTGTGGAAACAGTCGGTGCGCGCTTCCGCAAACATGCCCGAGGCACTGCAGAAGCGGGGCAGCCCCAATACCGCCCTGAACGCGTTATTATACTGGACACGGAGGGCACTGTAAGCAGCTTGTGTGTAGGAAACCCATAAGCTGCACGTGTATAGAGAGGTGCAAAAGGCTTTAAAAAGCGTAATCTTTACTTGATTTGAACAACGTGCAAACCTACGGGCTATCATATTAGCTCTCTTTGACAGCGCCCTCCGCTCCCGTTCGATGTCTACATGGTCCCTAAGGTCGGCTGTTACCCAGTGCCCCAAGTACTTGAATTGGTTCACCCGTTCCAAAGGAACACCATTCAAGCGAATAGGTGGAACATGTTGTGGGCACTTGGTGCCGACCTGAAAGACCATGTATTGACTTTTTACGGCATTATATACAAGGCCGTGCCTACCAGCGTACTCTTCACACACTTGCAACAACTTGCGTAATCCACAGACCGACGCGCTCAACAGTACCATGTCATCTGCGTAGCTCAGGTTGTTTACACAGACTTCATCAACGTGGCAACCGACATGTTGACTGCTGAGCGCGACGATAAGTGCATTCATGTACAGGTTGAACAACGTGGGTGAGGTCAACCCACCCTGTCTCACCCCACATTCTAGCCTGTATGGCTCCGACACTGCACCTGCCCATCTGACACTGTTAACCTGGTGTGCGTACCAATACTTAAAGATGTTAATAAGTTCATGAGGCATTTTTATGCTTTCAAGTTTTTGCCACAAAACTTCATACGACACCAGATCGAAGGCCTTAGACAGGTCGAGGAAACACGCGTAAACAGGAGTTTTACGATCCGTATAGTATCTGACAGAATGCTTGAGACACAGTATTGCACTATCCGTAGATAATTTTGGCCTAAATCCAAATTGATTATCGTGCAGTGTCACGAACTTATTGTGCGTTTAACTGTGCGTCAAGCAAACCGTCAAACACCTTCGCTATAACTGTCGCTAGAGTGATAGGCCTGTAGTTACTTTTATCGGCTAAATCCCCAGTTTTATTCTTCACTACAGGCACTACGACTGTTCTCATAAAATCGTACGGCAGGTGGGAGTGGCTCACGCATAACGAGTAGAACATAGCTAAAACCCTTGACATATGTGGGCCAGCATGTTGCAAGTGTTCAATACTGAGGCCATCGTGGCCAGGGGATTTGCCTTTCGTCATAAATTTTGTGATTTTGGCCACATCTTTGGCAGAGAAACTGGTCCCCACAATTCCCACAGGACCCTCAGCATTGACCACTGCAACCGCCCTAGCCAACTGTGGCTGCACAGAAAAGTGAGATCTAAATATATTAGCTATGTCCCTCGGCTCACTTACCCCATCGACGCTCACCGGGCGACCAGGCCTCAAGTTAACCTTCTTGGTATTCTACCAAAACCCACGGAAATCCCCATTTAAATGTTTCTCAGCAAGAGTGTCCATTTTCAATTGATCCTGGTGATCTTGGCACCATTTTAGTCGAGATTTGAACACCCTCCTGCTATGACACATTTCATGGTATACGACCCCACACTTAGGTTTACCGCACGACACCCATTCCAAAAACTTCGTTCTGGCCACCCGGTGAGCCCCGCTGACATATTTGTTCCATCCTACTACACGCGAGCCAGCTACCCCTACTTTAGTGCCGCCTCGACTCGCCAATGCTGCGCCACGAAGCGCAGTCACAATGTCAGAGTACAGTTTGTCCAGAGTACGCTTGTGACCGGGGTTACGGCAGAAAAAGTCGGCACACTCAAAACACTCAACAGGAAAATCAATCAGTCTTAATCTCTTATGGCACTCATTAGTATACAAAGCAATCTGTTCCTCATTTCGCACACTCCATAGTACATCCTTATTCAGTACAATATTATGATGGACTTTCTGAGCTAGAACGCTTACATTACACTCAATAATAAGCGGGAAATGATCAGACCATACCGTGTCATAATCAACATACTAGCTAGCTAGCTCCCGTTATTTTACTAAACATTTAACACATTTTAGACTAGGTGTCTAGGTAGTTCGTTGTGCAATCAGTGCAATGGATTCGTGTGTGACGCGTGGTTGCGTGAGCGTCCGCACGGGGTCGCGGGTGTCGCGCCGGCCGTCGGGCGTCGACTCCGTCGTGTCGTGTTCACATCCGCAATCCGCACGGCGCCCCGCGCTCCACCGCGCCCCCCTGCCCGTACTCCGCCGGCCTGCGCCCCGCCGCGCACTCCGCTCCGCGTTCAGCGCCGCGTCGCGCGTGTCTAGCATCGCAGCGGTACAGTAAGCGCAGTGATGCTACAAAAATAACACCGTTTTGCAATAAATACAGTTGGGCAACGAAGTGTACAGTTGGTAAACGTAGAATAACGGCTAGCGGGCGGCCCGGGCCGCATGCTTCAAACGCAAACTCGCTTATTTGGCGGTCTCGAGCTACCTAGGTCGACGCGAGCGTGCTTTGAAATAGGTGTCCTGTATTAATCTGAGTAGGTGTCTTATATGCCGTTTATTAAGTTCTGCTGTCGTGAAATAATTACAATGGTACACAAATACTGTTCCGTGCGCGGATGTTATTCGAATTCTAAAAACAATAAGAAATTAAGTTTTCATAGATTTCCCCGTGATGCGAGGTAAGTTTTCCCATATTTTGGTACTAGGTACCTTGTACTTTTACATATTGTCAGAGTTGAAAAAATTAATGCGATGAGAATAAAATTCTCACGTTATTTTATAGAACCTACTTGCTCATTAGATAAGTAAAGTAGGTCTAGGTAGGTATTTTTTTCATTGTGCGCATACTCTTATTATGTAGGTAGGTATTGTATATTACCTACCTACTTATATTTTTTAAAGATACAGGGCCACTAATGATATTATTGTGTGTGAATATACACATTTTACTCGACTGCTTCAGGAGAGTAGGTAACCTACCTACCTACCTAATGTTTTTTTCGTCACTCAGGTGTTATGGTTTTTAATTTACTCGACTTGTTAGAATCAGAAAGTATTTATTCTTAAACATAGGTAGGTACTACAAGGGTTCCCTAAAGAAAATTGCGAGAACCAATAGTAACTAGGTATGCTGTGTTTATTTATTGGATATTTTATTTCTAGGTGCCAAACATGGATAAACGCATGTCGAAGACCCAAATTGAAGTTTAAAACCATGGAACAATTATATAACATGTACGTGTGTAGCTTACACTTTGAAGAATGGATGTATTTGAGAACAAAATTGAAAAGCGCTGCCATTCCCATATTAAACTTACCGTCTGTTCCAATGTGTGACACGAGTACACAAACTGATATAAAAGATTTGGATAGCAGACACGTTCAAACAAAAATCCACGCTACTACGGTATGCAAGTCTGGTGGGGCGTCTAATACTGCCCACACTACAGGTACTTTCAAATGCTTTTGTCGAATATTATTATTAACTAGAGGCTTGTAAGCTGAATTTCAACAGCAAAAGATTACTGAAATATACTTATGCGTAGGTATTTACTAGACGTAAAATTCCGCGTGTTTTTGGGATGAGAGCCGGTACCCGGGCCGCGTACCTATATGGTGGCTTTTCGTATTCAGTGCGTCCCCCAAAGAGATATGAGCTAGGTAGGCTTTTCTAGGGGTGCTGGCCAGAAAACCTCCACGTGTGTCTGACGGCTGCTTGTCCTTCTGGACACGTCTAGAGGGAACGGCAGTTGTTGGGCCGGTGCACCCTAGGCACGGGCAATAAGTCTCCTTTGGACCGGGGGACCTTATTGCCTGGGCGAATATTCTGGCACGGGAGGGGCCCGTTCTGGACCAGTGTGGAGTTGCTCCACGTGTCCCTCTGTTGCCAACAGAGGGCACAGTGGAGGAGCAGGGGCGGGCCCGGTGTGTACTCACCCTGTCACTGGGCAGGCAGCGGGGGGACTGTCTTTCCCTGCCCCCGTCGATCTCGTAACCCCAGGAGTGCGCCCGCTGAGTAGTGTTCTCGCGCCTCTTGGGACCGAGGGTAATGGCTTCAACGCCCGGACCGCGAGGAAGAAAACCTCTATAAAAAATTACAGGAGGTAGGGTCTGCGAGCAGCAGACTCGGGGTAGTCTGCTGCCCGACCAGCAGCTGGCGTAGCTGGCACAGCCGGCGGCGTAGTTGGCGCAGCTGGTAAAGGCCCTTGAGGTGAGGTGGCGTGCAGGGTTCCGTGTGCGCCACCGAGGAGGGTGCGGCCGACGCTAGGCCGCACGGGTAGAAGGGGCTCGCATGCTTGTGGCGGACCGGGACCTGTCGGGGGTGGTTGTGTGATTACTCACGGGTTCCCACGCCCCGGCTAAGGTAGTTGAAGGAACACCGTGGTGGTTTCAGTCGGTAAGAGTCCGTCACTGGCTCCGCCTACCCCGGGCGGAGTGCGTCCATGAGGATTACCCCACGGAAAAAAATAAAAACCCCGCGGCCTGCCAAGTGGCAGGATGAGTGCACACCGGGCCCGCCCCTGCTCCTTCACTGTGCCCTCTGTTGTCAACAGAGGGACACGGGGAGCAACTCCCCACTGGCCCAGAATAGGCCCCTCCCGCGCCAGAATATTCGCTACAGGCAATAAAATCCCCCGAAGGTTAATCCCTCGAAAGGATTTTATTGTCCGTGCCCAGGATGCACCGGCCAAACAACTGCCGTTCCCTCCAGACGTGTCCAGAAGGATAAGCAGCGGTCAGGCACACGTGGAGGTTTTCTGGCCCGCACCCCTAGAAAAGTGTACCTTTTTTTTTTTTTTTTTCTCGTGTGGAAAATCCTCATGGACGCACTCCGCCCGGGGAAGACGGAGCCAGTGTCGGACTCTTACCGACTAAAAACCACCACGGTGTTCCTCTACAGACCCTTGGCCGGGGGCGTGAGAAATACTCCCGTATTCGCCCAACAATCCCCGGCAGGTCCCGGCTCGCCGCTAACAGGCGAGCCCCTTCACCCCGTGCGGCACCCACATCGGCCGCACCCTCCTCTTGACTGGACGGAACACAACGCGCCATCGTCACGGGCCTTGACTGGTCGGGCGGCGGGCCACCCCGAGTCCGCCGCCCGCAGGCCCACACCTAGGGTGGCTGGAGGTCGGCATACGCCCTCCTACGACGCCCAGGTCGTCTCCTGCGGATGGGAAGAGAGGTTATTGCCTCTCGAACCCTCTCCGCCGCCTCCTTAGCGAGCATTGCATCCTCGCAGAAGGAGACGACGCCTTCCCAAGCGCTCTCGCTCCTGACCATCGACAGAACCACGGCCGGAAGCGAGAGGTCGCTGCCGCCTACTGCAGTAATGAGGTCACGGCGCTGCGCGGCCCAAGCTGGGCACTCCGCCAGTGTGTGCTGCGCCGTGTCCTCTGGGCAGCTCCCGCAGTGATGACACTCGGGCGTCGGCTCCCGGCCTATACGACACAGATACTTCCCAAAGCAACCGTGCCCTGAGAGTATCTGTGTCAGCCGGTAGGTGAGGGCGCCATGGCCCCTCTCCAACCATTCCCCTATGACGGGCCTTACCGCCGCTATTGCGGCGTGCCCTTAGAAAAGTGTACCTAACTCATCTCTCGCTGGGGGATACGTACTGAATACGGAAATACATAATATACCGACGCGCCCGGGCCGCAGCGCCTGCCCGCAGCTCCCACCGTTGTTACATTGCGTTGCCCAATTGTATTGAGTGTTTAACTGTGTCTGTTAGGAAAGGAAGCTATATTGTGATGTTGACGTGTTAAGGTTTTAAGTCAAGCAACTGTCACGGTGTGCGACTACCTACTAGGGATGTTGCAGACGTCTGCAACCACATCTGCGGGAAATCTAAAACATTACAATAATGATCAGCATCTACATCGACATCTGCATACATCGTTACGGAGCGTTTTGTGGTTGCGGATGTTATGCAGGTGGGCGTGGTGTGTGGTGCAGGCAACGTGCAGCGACTTCATGTTTGTTTCTAAACAAATAAATAATTCTATTACTCGGTTAACGTTTGCTTACGTTACGCTCTAGGGATTTGTGTCTTTTGGATTTCAGCGCATTATAATTATAGTTAATTGATTATTTAACGTGTTAAAGATGTCGCCACCTTTTCAAAGTGTAATCTGGAACTATTTTAAACATAACGGAGACAGTGCTCAGTGTAATATTTGCAAGAATAGTTACTCTCGTAAAGGACGAACAACTACATCTTTGAAAGGTCATTTAAAATCCATGCACCCAGAAGAGTATGCACTATTCCTGAGCTCTGATACTGAGAAGAAATCGGAGATAAATAAAGAATCAGGTAACTTTCAAATCCCAATATAAACATATCTAGGAGCCATTAAGAAACAAAATGAATGGATAGGTGCGTTGGGGTAAGATGCCGGACGCGGGGTAACATCTTATGGATCATGATTCACTGTTCACTGACAAACAGACTTACCTATTTCCGAAAGGCGCTATAAGTAGGGATTATTAGTATTATATATAAAATAAAATTTGCCGTTTATTAATTTAAAATTCTAATCATAAGATTTTATCATGAGACTAGCTGTGCCCGCGACTCCGTCCGCGTGGATTTCGGAAAATAACATCGTGTCATAATTATGAACACAATATCTTCAAATATATACATATAAGCGCCTACACAGACGATTACACTATTTACCAACCATACTATATTTTGTTTTTACAACCAACCGGCTAAGGTGATGGAATTTCATGGAATTTGCCCTAAACTCCCTCATTCTGAGAAGACGCTCGTGCCCAGCAGTGGGAAGTAATTGGGCTGATTATGTTATTCTATAACACTAACCGAAGAATTGCCAAACTTAAGTGGCAGTGGGCGGGGCACATTGCTCGCAGAACGGATGGCCGATGGGGCAGTAAAGTTCTGGAGTGGCGACCGCGTACTGGAAGGCGCAGCGTGGGTAGGCCCCCCACAAGGTGGACCGACGACCTGGTGAAGGTCGCGGGAATCCGCTGGATGCGGAAGGCACAGGACCGGTCGTTGTGGCGATGCTTGGGGGAGGCCTATGTCCAGCAGTGGACGTCTTTCGGCTGAAATGATGATGATGATGATGATAACACTAACCACATCTCTTCTTATGCTGAGAAGAGGCCCGTGTCCAGCAGTGGGACTGTAATGGGCTGGTAATGTTATGCTATTCTAGAATACTAATAATATCCAGTTCATTAACTCTTCTCATTTTGAGAAGAGGGCCATACCCAGTAGTGGGTCAGTAATGGGTTGACTACGTTATGTTATTCTATATTTTCTAGTTTCTTAACTCTTCTCGTTCCGAGAAGAGGTCCGTGCCCAGCAGTGAGGCAGTAGGTAATGAGCTGATTATGTTATGATAATCTATTACACTAACAATATCCAGTTCCTTAACTCTTCTCATTCCAAGAAGAGGGCCATGCCCAGCAGCGGGACAGTGATGGGCCATGTTATGTTATTTTATATTTTCTATAATACTAATAGAATCCAGCTGTATTTATAGGAACCTGCAACCTGCATCCAACCAACAATCATGACCTCTACTTTGTATGCAACTTACTACAATAGAGGGGTCAAGCTGTATCGCTGGATCTACTCAACCGATTCAGATAAAACATACCCTATATTTTAAGTTAGACTAA
Source organism: Asteroscopus sphinx (assembly GCA_949699075.1). Lineage (NCBI taxonomy): Eukaryota > Metazoa > Arthropoda > Insecta > Lepidoptera > Noctuidae > Asteroscopus > Asteroscopus sphinx. The sequence continues at coordinate 249,590 of OX453018.1, forward strand.
TACCAATACTGTTGTATAATTAATACGACATAATATGAAATTGCAATCTTTTATTGTTCATGTCAGTAATGACACAGCACCTTCCAAAAAGGTATATGGATAAAAGAACTAAAAGGACTGAGAAGGAGGTTGATGCATGTAGGTATATATCAGTCCTCCCCCTCAATTTCTCTAGAAGCCTTGATGGTAGAACTCAACATCTGGTCTACGTGCCGCTTCCAAAGCTCTCCTGCGTCAGTGAGCACTTCGTAATGAAGTGCTCCAAGCCTTCTGCTTATAGTGCCAAATGTCCACTTGCTTCCATGGGTATAGATGCGGATTTGCACTCGATCGCCCGGCTTGAACTCTCTTTTTATATGGTTCAGTGCTGTTGATTTCAGTGTTGGACGCAGAATGGGTTGTAGGGCCGCGTGGAGTAAAGTCCTGACTGGCCTGTTAAACATGAGTTCGTATGGGCTCTTCCCTGTTTGCTGATTAGGCACACGCCTCAACTGACTCTTGATAATTAACAGTTTATCGTGGATGTCACCTCCCCCGGTACTCATGCTTTGGAGTGCTCTTTTAACCGTTTGCACGTACCTTTCCGCTTGTCCATTTGTCGCGGGATGGTATGGTGCGGATGTCTTATGTGTTATGCCATTTTGCTTTAAAAATTGGGTGAATTCGTTGGACGTGAACTGCCTCCCGTTGTCTGATACTAAAATGTGCGGGTAGCCGAAGTTTACAAAAATCTCTTTTAATGTTTTGATGCACCATGCACTGGTTATGTTTTTAGTTGGAATAATCTCTACCCATTTGCTAAGTGCGTCGACAACGATAAACAGATAATGATTATGTATTGGGCCTGCGAAATCAATGTGGAGCCTTTGCCACGATGCTGTAGGTTCCTCCCAGTGGTGTATTGGAGATTTTGGTGGTTCGTTCTGTTTTAATCTACACTCCCGGCAATTTCTCACCATGTCCTCAATTTCTTTGTCTATGTTTTTCCAGTACACAAAACTTCTTGCGAGAAGTTTCATTTTTAACATCCCTAGGTGTCCAGCATGCAGTTCCTGCAGAATCGGTTTACGTAACGTGATTGGTATCATGACTCTGGTGCCCTTCAAAATACATTTATCTTGGAGAGTAAACTCGTTGTTATTGTAACCTAATGATCTTAGGTCATTACCTCTACATAGTGCTTCTGTAAGGTCTTTACATTCTGAATCTTTTTGTGTTTCTTCCTGTATCTTTTCGTAACTGATCGACAAGGTGTTCACTTGTTTCTGTTGAAATGCACAGTGTTGGTCCATTTGAAATTCCGGTGCGTCTACGGGAAATCTGGAGAGGTAGTCGGCGTTACTGTTCTCTGCAGATGTTCTGAATTCAATTTTGTAATCAAAGCCAGAAAGGAAATGCGCATAGTGAAATAGTCTCATCGTGCTCATGGATGGTAGTGTCTTTTGGGGGTGAAAAATTGTTGTAAGTGGCTTATGATCTGTAACAAGAATAAATTTTCTACCGTAGCAATAATGATAGAATTTTTTAAGTCCCCAGTAGATGGCAGTCGCTTCTTTGTCAATTTGGCTGTAATTTTTCTCACTGGTACTCAGAGATCTCGAAGCAAATGCGATTGGTCTGTCCGTACCGTCCGGTAATCGGTGTGAGAGTACTGCACCTAGTCCTGTAGGTCCCGCATCGGTGGCTAAAACGACTGGTTTGTTGGGATCAAAATGTAGAAGTACTTTCTCGTCAACAATCTCTCTTTTGAGTCGGTTAAGACTCCGTTCACATTCTTCTGTCCATTTAAATTTTACTTCTTTTTTTAGTAGGTTGTTAAGTGGGTAAGCAATTGACGCTAAATTTGGAATAAATTTATTATAATAATTCGCCATCCCTAGGAAAGTGCGAAGTTCGTTTACGTTTTTCGGCTTTTCTGAGTTAAGGATTGCCTTGGTTTTGTCTTTGTTTTTATGTAACCCGTGTTCATCAATTGTGTGTCCAAGATAATTGATACTTTTTTCGAAGAATTTACATTTATCTTTATTTAGTTTTAAGTTGTTTTCTTTTAGTTTATGGAAGACTTTGCAAAGTCTTCCTAAAAGTTGCTCGTATGATGCACCTTGTATAATAATATCATCAAAAAAACATTTTACACCTTGGATATCTTGTAAGATTCTGTCCATAAATTTTTGCCATAGGTTGGGTGCTATCTTTACTCCAAACATCAGGCGATTTACCTTAAATGTACCTTTATGTGTGCTTATTGTTTGCATGAGTGCGCTTTCTTCATCCATTTGCATATTTAAGTAGGCTTGACAGATGTCTAGAGTACAGAAAATCTTGCCCCCGTTCATTTCAGCGAAGATATCCTCAATGATGGGAATCGGATATTGTTCATCCTTTATTACCTTGTTAATGGTAACTTTGTAATCGGCGCAAAGCCTTATGCTACCATTTGGTTTAACAATGGGTACCACTGGTGTACCCCATTCAGTATTATCCACTTTAGTTATAACTCCTTCTTGGCAAAGTCTATCAATCTCTTCTTCGACTTTTCCTTTGAGTGCGTACGGTATGCGCCTTGGTTTAATAAAAATTGGTACAGTGTCATCCTTTAGTGAGAAGTGGCCTTTGTAGTCCGGAATACATCCTAATTTTCCATTGAATATGCAGGCGAATTCGGTTAAGAGTTCTTCAAACTTAGTATTGTTTTGAGATTCTACGCTTTTAATGTTTTTCAGGTCCACTTTGACGTTTTGAATCCAGGCTCTACCGAATATAGGTTCAACATTTTGTTTAATGATGTACAATTTACCATAGGCAGTTTCATTGTCGTAGCTGTACTTGACGTATGTGACCCCTAGTGGTTGTATAATTTCTCCTGTGTAAGTTTTTAACTTGATGTCGGTTTTGAAGATTTTTTTGTCGAGGTTTAAGTTTTTGAAGTCTTTGTACGAGATGGACGATAAGGCGGCTCCAGTGTCTAGTTCCATATGTATTTTCTTTTTCTCTATGAGCACTGTTAGCATAAATTTGTCTGTGTTCTTTGAACGAATGACGTTTATGTCACAGATATCTTCGGTGTCTATTTCCTCGTTATCTTTAATCAAATTGTTTCTTTCGACCTTTTGTAAGCAAACACGTCTGATGTGGCCTTTTTTCTTACATTTTGTACAAATATCATGAATGCATCTGCAGGTGTTAGCTTTATGATCTGAGCTGCCACAGCGGAAACATTTCCCCATTAAATCCTCGAACGTACGAATTTTGTTAAGAGGGGTGTACTGTTTGCGTTCAATTACATGTATATTTGATGAGTGTCCGAATGAAAAGTTTTCTTTCTTTGAGTTTTCGAAAATAGAAGCTTTGTTAACAAGAAAGAAAAGAAAGAAAGAAAAATGATTTATTTACTACAGCCACACAACACACACAATAACAATAATATACAGCTTTAATCAATATAGTCTCCTAAAAGTATAATTGTGTGCCTCGCGGCTGCACCAAATAGGCTCAGTTCAGCAAAAAAGCCAGACAACTAGTGTCTGGCGCTGGTTTTCAACTGGACCTTGTTTGAAAGCGTCACGGACGAAAATCAGTTTTACAGTGAGTAAACTAAACATAGATAAAAATAATTAGAAAGTTTTTCGCAATAATAATATAATATAAAATATAAATATCGTGATATATATATATACGTGTTAAAATAGTAATATTAAATAAATGGGAAATAAGTGGAACGGACGTCATCAATTAATAAATACATATACATGTCACAGGTTCGTTTGCACGCATTTACCCACAAATCTAACAATGCGCTGCGGGCAGCCGAGCGCGACGGACATTTTACCGGCAGTTGTTATATTGAAACTAATAATCAACCAAACCTTACTAGAAAAAAGTGAAGTACGAAAAATAATAGATGGAGATTTCCGAAGTTGATAAAAGGTAATTTTTATTTTGTAGTAAAAATATTAACATTTGCAGAGCATTGTTGGGGATTCCTGATCAAGCATCAATAACCTGTTTTTTTAGTTGTGCTTCAACATCGAGATGCCAAACTACAAACACAGACGTTTGTCTGCCAGGCTTTTTACTGGAGGGAGAGAAAAAAAATGCTACGATCCCGACACCGTGCGCCGCAGTCGCAAGCAGGCCAGCCACATTGGGTAAGTAGAAACACAACGAGAATGAGCAGAGCACGACAAGTTGGAAAAAGAATATATTGTGTTTGTTTTGTTTCTAGGTCTCCGAACTGCGGTGGCACGCACTTGTCGCGGATGATGCAACAGCACCCCCAGAGTTACGGACACGATAAGCAGCAAAAGGAAACCACCGAGCATGTGCAATACCTACAACCTGCATATAGTTATGTACCTATCCATTTATAATAATTATCATATAATAGAAACATTAACATTAATCATGTCTAGTTTCCGTTGCGCATCTATCAGATACTGCCGTAAGCGTCTTCTAAAAGTTTCGATCGTCTTGATTGCTCTAATAGGTGGTGGCAGGTTATTCCACACTTTGGATGCCGCATACCGAAAGGTGCCTCTAAAAGCTGCTGTACGGTGGAGCTGAATTGAGAGTGGCTGTGAACACTGTCTTCTCTCGCATTCTCGTCTACTACCCACCCAACTCAGCTTGTTGTATAGGTAATCCGGCTTTTGGTATTTAACCACACCAAACAGGAGGCAAGCCAAGTGTAGTTTGCGTCTCGATTTCATTTTTAGTGTATAGTGCTTGTTAAGAAAAGGTGTTACGTGGCTTCTGGAAGGAATTCTGTAACAAAATCGAGCACAAGCGTTCTGAACCCTTTGAATGAGCCGATCCGTACGAGCCAAAAGGCGTGGGCCGCACACCGTGTCTGCGTAGTTCAACCTAGACAAAACAAGGGTTTCGACTAGTTGCTCCCTTAATGTTTCTGATAAGTAAGGCCTCATCTTATACAAAACCTTTAGGCGGTAAAAACAGTTTCTTACCGAGTCGGCAACATGTTTCTCGAAACGGAGATCGTTGTCCATAATAAGACCGAGATTCCGCGCTTCACAGACTCGCTCAATTGGCTCACCCATCAACTCCAAATCAAAAGTTGCGGGTAGTTTAGCTAGCTGCTGCCTCGTGCCAAATACCATATATTTGGTTTTTATCGGGTTTAGTGACAGACAGTTCTCCTCGGACCAGATGGTGATTCTATGAAGGTCAGCGTTTAGATCTTTAATGGCACTATCGTATTCATCTGGTTTAAAAGAGATATATAGTTGGACATCGTCAGCGTATATGTGGTATTTGCATCTCTGGAGGCATTTGACTATATCCGCACAGTACAAAATAAACAGAATTGGACCTAAAATAGAGCCTTGTGGGACGCCTCTCTCTATAGAAGTAAGAGCCGATCTAAGAGCCGTGCCGTCACCTAAACGTAAATCCACTAGTTGTTTCCTATTACTGAGATAGCTACGAAACCATTGCGTTGCGCCGTGGTCAAAACCATAATAATTAAGCTTCGATAGTAATAGCGGGATATTTATTGCATCAAATGCACGGGAAAAATCCAATAAAACCAGTAATGAGCACATTCCTTTATCTTGGGCTGTTAACATATTATCAGTAACATCCAGCAAAGCAGTAGAGGTACTACGCTGTTTTCTGAAACCAGATTGTAAATCAGGTAATACGTTATTTTGTTCCAAAAAAAACGTTAGTTGGTTACTGATGACTTTCTCCAATACTTTTGACAGACATGGCAAGATACTTATAGGGCGTAGGTCTTTTACTTCTGTTGGATTTGAATTTTTAGGTAACGGCCTAACGGAGGCAATTTTCCATTGTTCGGGGAACGTTGACGTCACTATAGAGCGGTTTATTATATCCGTTATAGAACTTAGTGTGTACGGCAGAGTCATATTAAGCATATCCAGAGTAATGTTGTCGTAGCCTTCAGCATTACTTTTAAGGTTGGAAATAATGCGCGAGATATCGGTATGTTCTACTGGAGTGATAGTGAAAGTTGCTTCACTATGTCTGTGATATTCATAGTAAGTCATATTTGACAAGCTTGCCACAGGGTTACCAGGGACTATCAAAAAAGTGTTATTAATTAGATCTGGATCAGAAAAGTGCGACGGAAGGTCTTGTCTAGGTTTAAAGGGTGATAAGGTGGATTTGAGATTTTTCCATAGTAATTTTGGGTTTTTAATTTGATTATTTATATTATGCTTGAAGTACGCAACTTTTTCGTTGTACAATGATCTTACTACCAGGGATTTTAACTCTTTGTAGTATTCCTTTTTAGAGTCCAATTTAGTTTTCCTAAAACTACTTAATGCATCGTCTCGTAACCGCATCATGAGCTTGATCGTGTCTGTAATCCAAGGATACGACTTTTCCTTTATAGTACATGTCTTGATCGGTGCGTGAAAATCAAACAGGGCAAGAATGCGGGAGTTAAAAACATGCACCATGTCAGTTACACTGTCTAGCTTTGAAATGTTTTCAGGGCATAGAAGCAATAAGTCCATATTAAAGCTATCCATGCATACACTTTTAAGTTGCCTAAATTCTACAACGTATGGCTTAAACTTGTCATGTTTTACGTGGAATTCTGCAGATATAATAGAATGACCATTAATTGAACCAGAAGATTCTACCGTTGCATATCTTGCTCTCAGGTCAGTACACAGGAGATCGATAAGAGTTTCACTGGTGTCTGTAAAGTGAGTGGGTGACGTGACTAATTGTGTGAGACTTAGGCATTTTAAAAACTCGTTGAATTTTTTAGTTTTCGCGTCGTTTGTGTCAGTCATGTTCACGTTAAAATCGCCAAGCAATATATAATGATCACAATTTCCCAATGAAGTAAGAGTTTCCGTTAAGGCATCCAGGAGAAGGTCAAGGTTAAGCCATTGAGGCCGATACGCTGTGCCTATAGCAATTTTTTTGCCATTCATTGACAACGTTAACCACATTTGGTCGACCGATTCGAACCTGGGATCAACAGCACACGTCCAAGTACGCACGCTCAGTCCCCGCCGTAGATAAAAGCCAACGCCCCCACCACGACCCCTGCGCACACGCGCTGACCGCGGTGTGTGGCGGAGACGATAGCCCGGCACCACCGGAGCGCGCCCCTCCTCCCCCGGTCGCAACCATGTTTCGTTGATAGCCAAAACATCAAAACAATGCCTGTCGAGTGCACCAATTAAGTTATCATGACCTGTACCCAATGATCCTGGATTAAAGAGACCAACTTTAAGAAATTTTCCGCCTTTAGTCATTATAATGTTCTAAAATTATTCCGTCATTTAGAAAAAACAGTATGATCAGTGCACATGCATTCATTGTAAGTTCTATTATTAGTATTGGTTCAAATGTAATTAAGTCAGTAGCGTGTAGAATAAAATGGAAATGATTAATATAGTTATTTAAAGTGTAAAAAGGTTTTAATGTGTGGTTTATAGATAATAGTTTTGTATTAAATAGATGTAGATAAATATATATATTGTTATAAAACTGGTTTACGAAAAAATCACTGTGCGCCGCGAGACAAACGCCTACCAACAGAAAAATGCGTAGAAAATCGCTAAACAAACATATTATTACATCCTTTATAATACCAAATATACTAGCTAAACTGATTATACATATAAGTACGGCCTTAACTAAAAAACAGTAATAAAGTAGAAACAAAACTAAACAGAAAAACAGTCTAAGTACTACTACTGTTGCCACCGATACCTGGTACCGGACCGAAAATGCGCTGTATGTCATCTTCAGAGCGGATAAGACATGCGGAGTCCCCAGGTTTGTTTCGTGCGAGAATACGGCCTCGTTTTGACCATATAAATTGCCAACCGAGGTTACTGCCGGTCTCACGGGCAATCCGAAATAACTCCCGATTTTGCTTCGTAAGGCGCTCGTTCAAATAGAAACGTGTCACAGGGCCGGGCATGTCGAGGTCAGCGGTAGTCATGCCGCGGCGCACTCTTGCAGCGTCCAGCATCTCATCTCGCAGGTCGCGTCGCGCGAGGCGCACGACAAGGAAGCGCGGGCGGGTCTCCACCGGCGCCGTCGCCTGCGTTACGTTAATGCGTCTACCTCCGACACGTTCGGCGCTCACTATATCGCGCGCTTTAATTTTAACGCCTATCTTTGACGCAACCAACATAGCTGTGTGGATAGGGTTTTCACCGCTAGTCTCAGGTATGTTCGAGATCTGGACATCATTGGCGAGCAGGTCCTGATCTCGATCATTAATGTCGCTCCGCAATTGCGCAATTAACTCGTCCACCTCTGATGACACTTGGGGCTGAACCAGTTTGTTCTCCAACCTTTCCACTCTCTCCTCCAAATTATTCATCCGATCATTTGTAACGCCTAGAGAGGACCTCAGCTCGGACAGATCATCCCGGAGCAGCTGGAATTCATTACGCACTGTTGTCATCAAGTCCTCTTTAAATATTCTTAATTCTGCCCTAAGGACGTCTAGGTTCAGCTCGGCTGTGCTATTTATAGGGCTGGAGGCTTTTAGGTCAATGAGGCTTTCCTCTACTTCACCTGGTGCACGCCCCCTTACCGGTGTCTCAGCCTGATTGTCCCTTCTTAGGTTTTTTTTGCACTCAGGACAGTGCCAGGGGGTCGTTAATGGGCCAGTTATTTGTATTCCCACGCACGCTCGGTGATAACAGGACCCACATTTGCCGCAACTAGCGGCCTCTGACGACGTTGCCGAGAGAAATTTGCCACAACCACCGCACTTAGCCATGGTAAAATCTAGTTTACTTGCTTGCTTTAGTGCAATCGATCAATATCCAAGCGGTACAGCAATCAGAGAACAGATGGCGCTATTTTTAGAAACGTGTTTATGGCAGTTTCAGGGTGTGTATGGTACGGATTAACACCATAGGTTGACACATCAACTCAGCGTAAAGGTGCACATACACTGAAGTTAGGTCACTGTATATATTCAGTTCAATAATGAAATCAGATTTTTTCTCCTTTGGTATCGGGTACTTTAATACTTTTTGGAAAACAACGATTTACGTTTTTAGAGTTTTTAGTATTTAACACAGCACATAAACACAGAAAAATAATGTTACTTGTAAGTTGCACTTATAAATGTATTTTAATAATAAAATTAAGCGAATGTAACTGATGTATTTTTATTTATACTCGTGAAGTACACAGAGAGCTTATGGCTGGTTGACATCCGTGACGTCAGTGACAGTTAACAAGTAACAGTCAGTTAACAAGTAGAGTGTAGTTTACAGTATCATTTTCTTGTAGTATTTTTGAGCGTATTTCCGTATCGCGTAATCCTCTTATCAGTTGTAAGCTTAGAAATTTATCTGCTATTGATTTCTTACAGTTCTCACAAAAGAAATCACATTCTTCAGCAAGATGTTTTAATTCAGATGAAAACTGTATAATCGATTCATCAGATTCTTGCATTCTAGAGATAAATTTGTGTTGCCTGGCCCAGATGCTGGCTTTAGGGTCCATATAGTCCGTCAGTAACTTTGTTAATGTATCCATGCCGATTTCTAAAGGTTCTTGCGGTGCACATAAATCATAAGCTTTTTGGTGCAGGTCAGGTGGCAAAGCTGTTAGAAGTGTGTGTATTTTTGTGGTAGGTTCGTTGCAGTTGTTCAGAAGTAGATATGTTTCTAGGCGTTTGATAAAGTTTTTAAATTTTTCTTTATCACTAAAGGGCTGAAAGCTTATTTTTGGTATGTTCTGGTTCGAGGTGGTACTTTTTTGATGGGTTGGGAATTGTTGTTGTGTTTTTGAAGAGTTCAGTTTCAACTTAAGTTGCAAGAGTATTTGTTCTGTAATAGTGCGTTCTTCAATTTCACTAAGCAGAAGGTCCTCACTTACTTGCATTTCAATTTCTGTTTGTGTGCTTTCAAATTTTTCTTCGTAACGTTCTAAAGTCTGCAGCCTTGTGACGTATTCGCTTTCGGGAATAATTTCCAACGTAGATAGTTGATTCCCGAACCATGATAGTTGTGCTCGAAGCGATGTTCGCGTGCGTTTCAATTTTTCAAGTTTATTAGCCATCGTCGCCAATTTGTTGTATAATTAATACGACATAATATGAAATTGCAATCTTTTATTGTTCATGTCAGTAATGACACAGCACCTTCCAAAAAGGTATATGGATAAAAGAACTAAAAGGACTGAGAAGGAGGTTGATGCATGTAGGTATATATCAAATACAAATGCTAAGTTTCATTACGATCCGTTCAGCCGTTTTCACGTGATGAGGTAACAGACAGACAGACAGACAGACAGACATAAATTTTTTAAACGATTGATTCGTGTTCTATAGCTTATTTCTAGTCCCCCTAGCCGGTTTTCGCGAAAAAACACTCAATGTACAGACTTTTCGACCTTTACAGTTTTATTATAGTACTAGCTTTTACCCGCGGCTCCACTCGCGTTAAATTCTGCTAACCCACGTCAGTCCAGTCCAGTCCGGTCCATTCCAGTCCAGTCCACTGTCCCACTGTCCCGCTGTCCCGCTGCCCCGCTGCGCCACCGCCCCACTGCCCCGCTGCCCCGCTACCCACTGCCCCGCTGCCCCGCTGCCCCACTGCCCCGCTGCCCCACTATCCCACTGCCCGACTGCCCCGCTGCCCCACTGCCCAGCTGCCCAACAGCCCCGCTGCCCCGCGGCCCCACTGCCCCGCTACCCCGCTGCCCCACTGCCCCGCTACCCCACTGCCCCGCTGCCCCACTGCCTAGCTGCCCCACAGCCCCGCTGCCCCACTGCCCCGCTGCACATCTGCCCCGCTGCCCCACTGCCCAGCTGCCACACAGTCACGCTACCCCACTGCCCCGCTGCCCAGCTGCCACGCTGCCCCACTGCCCCGCTGCCCCACTTCTCTGCTACCCCGCTGGCCCGCTGCCCAGCTGCCCCGCTTCCCAGCTGCCCCGCTTCCCCACAGCCCCGCTACCCCACTGCCCCGCTGCCCCACTGCCCCCCCACTGACCCACTGCTCCCCACGGCCCCGCTGCCCCGCTACCCCACTGCCCCGCTGCCCCACTGCCTAGCTGCCCCGCTACCCCACTGCCACGCTGCCCCGCTGCCCCACTATACCACTGCCCCACAGCCTGCCCCGCTACCCCACTGCCCCATTGCCCCGCTGCCCCACTATCCCACTGCCCCACTATCCCACTGCCCCGCTGCCCCGCTGCCCCACTGCCCCGCTGCCCCACTGCCCCGCTGCCCCGGTACCCCACTGCCCCGCTGGCACGCTGCCCCGCTGCCCCACTGCCTCGCTGCCCCACTGCCTCGATGCCCCGCTTCCCCGCCCCGCTGCTCCGCTGCCCCCTGTCCCGCTGCCTCGCTGCCCCACAACCCCACTGCCCCACTTTCCCACTGCCCCGCTACCCCGCTACCCCACTATCCCACTGCCCCACTGGCCCACTGCCCCGCTGCCCCACTACCCCACTGCCCCACTGTCCCACAGTCCCACAGTCCCACTGCCACTGTCCCACTGTCCCACTATCTCACTATATCACTATCGTCCCGTCCCATGTCCCATGTCCCATCCTATATCCAGTCCCATGTGCCGTCCCACTGTCCTGTCCCATGTCCCGTCTCATGTCCCGTCCCATTTCTCGTCCCATGTTCCGTCCCCTGTCCCGTCCACTGTCCCGTCCCCAGTCCCGTCCCCTGTCCCGTCCCCAGTCCCATCCCCAGTCCCATCCCCTGTCCAGTCCACTCCACTCCATCGTACATTACTATCCGCTCGTGCAAATGCATAGAAGCTTCGATCTGTCGGGTGAGTACGCAACCCACGAATTATTATTTTTCTTTTTTTCTTTCTTTCTTTCTCAAAACCCATACCAGTTTTTAAGTCAGATCATCAGCTTTCAAACAAAAAAAAATCATCAAAATCGGTCCAGTAGTTTTAGCGTGATGCTGGAACAAACAAACAAACAGACGTTTACAATTTTATAATAGTTAAGATAGATAGATATTTCAATGTCTTTAATAAAATTATTCAGAATGATTAAATCTTAACATTAAAGTGTATTCAATGTCGGGCAGTGGACTGCGCTAGACTGAGTTGATGATAACTCAATGATCACCAAACTTTTATTTTTAAATATTTATTTTTAATTAATTAATTTATTAAATTTATGCACACACAGAGAAATAATAATAAAATACATAGAAATGAATAGTACAAAGGCACTGCTTATATTACTATTAATATTGTGTTTCTTATCTTTTCTTTTTTAGACATCCGCATCCGTACATATGAACGATGTAAAATTCGCATCTGCAACTACAGATGCTATTTTATTCCACATCTGTAACATCCCTGCTACCTACGTGGGACACTCAGAAAGTTTTGCGAAACTAAAAAAAATTGTTCTATACGTACATATATTTTTATCAAATCTTTTCAAAGTACTTTCCACCAGCCTCTATACAAAGATTCATGCGCCTAAACCAGTTTTCAAAACACTTTTTCCAGTCCGCCGCAGACACCTCGTTTACAGCCTGCTCGAACGCAGCCAGCGCATCTTCCGGCGACGAAAATTGTATCCCTTTGAGCTGATTTTTTATTTTTGGGAATAAAAAGAAGTCACACGGTGCTAGATCAGGGCTGTAAGGAGGGTGACCCAGGAGTTTGACTGGCGTGCTGTCCAGGAAGTCCCTCGTTTTGAGTGCGGTGTGCGCAGGTGCATTGTCGTGGTGGAGCAGTAGCCCGCGGAGCCCTGTGTTTGGTCGCTTGTTGCTTATAACAGAGAAAACTTCTGGCAAACATTTGGTAGTATACCATTCGGCATTAATGCTTCTTTGATCCCGTAAGGGAATTGATACCAAGTGGCCAGTCAAATTAAAAAAGCTAGCGATCAAAATCTTACCCCCGCTTCTAGATCGCTTCACTTTGGTAGGCGTTGGCTCATTTTGAAACACCCAAACAGTCGACTGGCGCTTGGTTTCTGGGTCGTATTGATAAATCCAGGACTCATCACCTGTAACGATGTCGTAAACACGCCGAGACGAGCCTGCTTCAAATTTGTTAAGCATATCACGGCACCATTCCACCCGGGCCTGCTTCTGAGCATCGGTGAGGTTGTGCGACACCCAGCGTGATACTATCCTCCTCACGCGAAGATGGCTGTGTAGAATCTCGTGAACGCTTCCCGATCCAATCTTCAATATGTGTTGAATCTCCTGATATGTAATTCGCCTATTGTCTTGGATAAAATTTTTCACTGCTAGCACGTTTTCTTCGGTAACAGCCGTCAAAGGGCGACCGCTTCTTTCGTCATCCCCCAAAGTTGGTCGACCGCGCTTGAATTCGTTATACCAACGATACACGGTTGCCTTGGAAGGGCCTTCATCCATGAATGCCATTTGAAGTCTATCGTACGATTCATCCGGTTTCAGGCGACACTTGAAATCGTATAAAATCATAGCTCTAAAATGTTCCCGGCGCAGATCCATATTTCAGTGAGACACAATACTTTGAATTAACTCGCAAAAAATGTGGAGGGAAATTTTGAAATTGGAACTTACTTATTTTTACTTATAAATAATCATATTTTCGAAAAACATTATAACTGGCCAGTCTCCCATATATAAAAACTTCTTTTCGCAATACTTTCTGAGAGGCCTGGTATTTATTCTTAGTGTCGTCACAAATGGCGTACCTATACTGAATGAGGCCCTGAATTTTGAACCAACTTTCGAAGAGAGTTTTTTGTGTTTTTGTCACCGGTGTTATCCTTACAACACATATCTTCTCAGTGTTTATATCTTGGTTGCAGTATTGACAACGGAAGATGAACTCTTCATAAATATGATTCGAGGGTTCCCTGAACTGTACGATGTGAACCACGTTTTCTACGATGACCGGCCGAGGAGGGACAACATCTGGCGCGAGATCGGCCACAAGATGAATCAACCAGGTCATTATTACCGTTACTAAAATTATTATTGTAATAAAAACAATTATTTTTAGTGTGTCAGCTGACTTTAAGAATAATGTTTTTAAGCTTGTTGATCAACTACCTAAGTACTGCGAGAGCAACTTCTAAATTGCTCTTTACGCTGACCAAAAAGTATCTTGGAGTTTGTATACAATATACTCTTTAAACAAATCTAAACACACATACAAACTCAGAAATAGATAGAATGGCCATGTGGGCAGGGCGCGCGTGGCAGCACCATGCACCATAGTGCAGGATATTTCAAAGCCTTTCTCAGCACGCCTTATGACTTTTTCTATAAATACTGTAACAAAATCCCGCAAAAATGCCTTATGGTGCTGTTTCAAACTGCACAAACAAATGCAGTAAAGTACATTTGATTAAAAATTTTTTTTTTTAATTAATGATGTCAAAATATAAGGCGTAGTTTGATCGGATAGTTGCCACGCATGAATCGCAAGTAAAATTGTGATTACAACCATTCTATCTATTTCTGTGCATAGAAAAATCAAAATACACATTTAAATTACATCAAATAAACCTTTATTTTTTAATTGCACAGCTCAAAGTTGCAGAGAAAGATGGAAGCGCATACGAGATAACTACAGGCGAGCTCAGAAACTAAGGGCCGAAAAATCTGCGAAAATGAAAGCCTACGGTGACGTCGTTCAACATATGAGCTGTCCAAAGAATGAGAAGCTGTTGTCATTCGTCAACCCCTTCCTAGGAAATATGACTGAAAATGTTGCCTTCGTACCAATGTCAGACCATTACGATTCTAGTAATGAAAATAACAGCTTATTGGAAGAAATACGTAGGACTGACATAATTACCATGACGAGTGTGAGTCCGTCAAGCGATGACGTGCCTAACCAGCATCCTCCTTATAAGAGGAAGTGTCTAGATCCCCCAGAGTATCCCGAGCAAGTGTTTTTAGAACAGAATTACGACCCGCTGCAGCCGAAACGTAGCAAAATCGTGAAGTTCTTCACAAACCTGGGCGAAACTGTTAAAGATTTCCCGGAAGACGTCCAGATTCGTGTGAAGCGTGAAGCTTTCAGAATAGTCAGCGAAGCAGAGGAAATGGTGCTCAATAGCAGGATAGCTGCAGCCGTGCGGGACACTGTGAAACAAGAATCTTCACCTGAACATTAAATGGTGCTCAATAGCAGGATAGCTGCAGCCGTGCGGGACACTGTGAAACAAGAACCTTCACCTGAACATTAAATTTCTACAAAACATCGTCTTACATTTGCATACAACTATCTGAATTCTGAAGATAAAAATTGTGGAAAGATAAGCTGAATTCTACTAAAATGACCCGCATTACTATAGTATTATATTATCTGTGCCCGCATGCTCGTTTGCCCTCCTATGTTATTAAAAAATTAAGTAGTCGCGGGTGTTGAAGTCGAAGGATGTCAATCGCTCAGTCACGGTGCCGCTGCATCTTGGACTCCCGGTACTAAACTACTCTCAGTAACAAACAGTATCAGACGGCAAATAACAGGTATTTGCCGTCTGATACTGTTAGCAAGATTGGAAATACTCAATAAACTTGCAACATAAACTTTATTAAGTAATTATCAATTTATGACCGACGTTTCTTAATTCCTATTTAAATTCATAACTTAATTATTCACATAGGTATTTTAGTAATTCTTGTTATAATAATACTGTGACTGTCGGATAATGTCTTAGATTAAAATAATGATTGAAAAATGTAACATTTACATCATTATTGTGTATTCTACCTACCCAACTAACAACAACTACCGGTATAATGTCAATACTACATTAGATTGATGTTGGATGAATTTAGTAGTTAAATAATGTTGTACTAAATCCATCCAATCACCACCGTAATGTTGTAGGTACTTGTGTGAGGATGTTTGCCAACGCCTATATTGCTGGTTTGATTATGTCTTCACATAATTTAATACTACGGCCTGTCAACAGCTAAACCTGGAAACCCGAAGCGTTGAGCAGAGGAACAGAGTTAGTACCACAACCAGAGTTAAATACGTCACACATCTTGGGCACTGGTTCCATCTCAAATTATCACTGCATAGTCATTTGACTACCCGAACGACAGAATATGTTTGGTACCTATTCCTCCTAGAAACAGGCAATTAAATTAATAATTTATGTTATGCAGAGCTACCGAGTTAAGTCCTATAACTGACCACAAAAGAAGTGATTCTCTGTGTAATGTAACAGCATTTCGATGTTCAATGCGAGCGAGCGAAACGAACTGAACTAGCTGTGTTCTGTAATTGCTTTGAAATCAAAGAACTCCATTATTGTACGTATGTTCTTGTAATGAGTTTTGAAGGTCCGGCCACAGATGTACTTGTATACGCCTAGTCATACATCCACTGGCAATCAGTTCAGTGCTTTGTTGCAAGTAAAATTAAACGACTCTGTCTAATACTGCGAAAGTTGCAAGTAAATAACAGTTTTCATTTCGAACTGCTCTGAATACATTTTTCGTTTAAGTCTCAGATTTTAGAATTCTATAATCTGAGCTTTAACTCGTCTTCCTTCCCGGCCTAGTAATTGAACTGAGCTGTACTATCTCTTAAGATAGCAGTCGTACTAGCTACACCAACATGAACATTGGTGTACATCAATATGTACACTAACGGCCAAAATTAATATCCGATCTATCCACGATTTGCCCTACTGGCGATAGAAATTTGACTAGCTGATAAACTCCATACAAAATAATTATGTCAAATATCTATCTCTAGTAGGGTAAATCGTGGATAGATTGGATATTAATTTTGGCCGTTAGTTGGCAAAAATAATATCTTTAATCTTCCACCTCACCCCACCGAGGTAGATTATTATTTACCCAGCAGGAAATATTTCAATATTATATTATTATATTATTTATGGATCCTTCAGGATCCATACAGATTAACACCAGAACCCATACATTAAGCATAACCATCAGCTCACAGCTGCAATGTCCCCGCGGTCGAGTCCGCAAACACGGGGGCCGGGGACTAAGCCGAGGCGGGGCGCGTTATCTGCCGCCTCCGTGAATATAAGGCCTTGCAACCACGGCTCAAACACACTGACGTACCCCTGCCCCTGCCTACCCACGATAAAAATGAACGCGCATGGTTTAGTACCAGCTGGATATACGACGGTTAAATGTGAAGTTGCGTTTTAAACGTTCTTTAGGAGACGCTATACGAAAGGAAGAGAACCTGAATTATGAGAATAGACAATAATAAGTATTATTATCTATTTTATGCCTGAATGCGTGTTGGAGACTTGTGCGCCAACTCTTACATAACTTAACATAATGAGCCCATTACTGTACCACTGCTGGGCCGGCCTCGGCACCCGGGCCTCTTCTCAGTATGAGAAGGTTAAGGCCTTAGTCCACCACGCTGGCCTAGTGCGGGTTGGTGGACTACACACACCATCGAGAACTGTGTGGAGCACTCCCTGGTGTGCAGGTTTCCTCACGATATTTTTCTTTACCGCCAACTCGCCAACTCTTAACAATGGCAATGGCAATCTGCATGTCGTTTACACTCGCAGTTCTTCAATATTAGGTATGTAGGTATTATCTGTGCTCGCAGTTGTGCCTGAAGCCTGGAGCAAGATGTGCTCTTCCTCCTCAATTGTCCACATTGTTCAGTGCATGCATCGCCAATATTACTGTAATCATCTGCAAAAAATAAAAGTGCTCTTAATTCAATTTGAGTCTCGTAACACAAAGAAAGCAAAGAAAAATGAGATGAGCTTCGTGGGCTCGTCGCCCAATTTGCGACGTGCCCCCGGGCCCGGCCGGATTTATGAACATTGGAAACCTTACAGATTCCACGAAATTATACTTACACAAGTATAATGTTATCATTTCCGTGCTCGCATACAATGCCCTATTTAAAAAGTTGCGCCCTTCACGATATCGACTTTCCTCGCCAACCATTGAGCACAATTTTGCGCGAAGCCTTAAGCTTTCAGGCTGTTATTATGAGGCCAACCAAAATAGATATTTATGCCGTGGCAATAAGATACAATTTCCAACGCACGCGCACACAAAGGTTCGGATATGACGTTACGTACGGGCGATACGATGAAGTTTTTTCAGAGCAAAGTAAATTTTTAATGGCAACGGCGACAACTTCAAAGGGCGCGTGTATTGAAAATTATTTCTATATTCCTTTGCAGAGTGTTCGCAAATTGCGAATGTCAGGTCTAATTGACGCGTTTACGTCAGTTGGCACACGACACTCTAATGCCCCTACACACACACACACGACACGACACTCTATTGTCCCTTTTTATGTTTGTGACGAGTTCACGAGATGCGCACATTACCATGATTTTGAACAAACTTGTCCACAGAGTGAATGATGGCAAAGTGCGTCAGATTTAGTAGGCTATACTTTTTCTTGTAGTTCGGCTTAAATATGAATTTTTGTAGAAGACATTTCAAATAAATAGGAATATGCAGTGTAATCTAAATTGAAATATCGTCTGATTACTCCGTGATGCTATATCCGATATTTAAACACAGTTCGTGAAGCTAGCACGACTCACGAGCCAGCGATGTATGTATTTGTGAGTGAATAATATTCAGGTTTCAAACTTGCAGTTAGATAATCTGGCGGTTTAGGTTAGAATGGTCCTGCAGGCGAGCCTGACCACTATAGACAAGAGATTTATCTACGGAAGAATAGACAAAACTACATTGTATGGAACTATATCTGTCATTTCCAGCTCATTAAATAATGGTTGAGTTTGAGCCACACGATGGCTGCTGCATGTGTGCCATCAGTTGGGACAGCTCCACTCAAAGTGACTCGGTACTTTCTTCAAAAGGCCAGTCCAAGCGTTGGCCTGCATTGTTCTCACACAAATTCTCATACAAGATACCTAAATGTCTGGACTCTAAAAGATACTGATCCCTGAGTTTGTACACAGGAAATGCCGACGTCATCTAGTTTTTAAAAGAACTGACTTGTAAAAGTGATTTTAACGTCCAATTTGCAGAATATATAATTAAAGTTTACTAATATCACATGATTAAGGTATTAGGCCCGTTGACGGGTATACCTATACAACGTGTATCAGAAATGCGTGGTCATATTTTAAGAGCTCATTCAGGGCATAGCAGAGAACAACTTTTACTATGGGACCAACCCTGAAATCGCGAAAAAAATATCAGCTGTTCCCTACTAAATCATCGAAGTCGCTCGACAAAATGTAAGGAACAGCTGATTTTTTTTTCGCGATTTCACGGTTGGTTCTATAGTAAAAGTTGTTCTATAGCATCCTCTGAATGAGCTCAAAAAAAAAAAAAATATATACATATATGACCACGCATTTCTGATACACGTTGTATATCAAGCTGAGCTGAGGGTCAACAATACCACAGAAGAGCTATAAAATTGTGAAATAACTGCGTATGGAATCCTCATTACTACTGCAATAATATAATAACTCTCAACAAATGTTAGCCTACATGTAGCAGGTATAAGTACAATTAAAACTTGACTTTACTTGACGCAGAGCCTGTCAGTAGGCGGGTCGGCAATCTTTCGTAACTTCTGCCGATGCCTACGCCTACTTCACAGCGGCACGGCGCGGCCTCGGTACGGCAGAGCCGGTTCATCTAAATTACGAACATTGTTCATTCTGAGGCTAATCAGAGCCCTCGCCGACTTTATTAATTTCCAGCGAGGCGGAGCAATTAGCTTCTGATACCATTTCACTAATCAGTGAGCTAATCACATAATTAATATTGCTTTAAATGTTATTAAGGGGAAAAAACAAATTACGTATAGGTATTGTAAGTGTAGTTATAGTTAATTTTCAGCACTAGACATGAACGAAATTCAATACTCAAGAGAAATTTCCACTGAATTCAAAACATGTTTCAATGCAGACTCATACGTATGTTAGTTAATACATCTCCAAGTTATTGTTATGTTAATTGGAAATGGTTCCAAACTATGTTAACTATACTATTATAAGTGATAATTGATAAAGTTTGGAGTGTTATATCAAAAGGGGAGGTGTTGTTAAAGCTGGTAAAGTTTTGACCCGTTGATAATGTGACCCGATGACCGGCCGGTGATTGAATTAAACAACATGTTATATTGAGTCCTATAGAAACTGCTACAAACTGCTTCAATCTGAATGAGCCTGTTATTAGGGGCGTGATTGAACTTTCAGAGTGGGTTGTTGTACCTACATGTGGCACTGTGGCAGAAAGTTATATATACCAGGCCCCTCAGAAAGTATTGCGAAAAAAAGTTTTTATATATGGGAGACTGGCCAGTTATAATGTTTTTCGAAAATATGATTATTTATAAGTAAAAATAAGTAAGTTCCAATTTCAAAATTTCCCTCCACATTTTTTGCGAGTTAATTCAAAGTATTGTGTCTCACTGAAATATGGATCTGCGCCGGGAACATTTTAGAGCTATGATTTTATACGATTTCAAGTGTCGCCTGAAACCGGATGAATCGTACGATAGACTTCAAATGGCATTCATGGATGAAGGCCCTTCCAAGGCAACCGTGTATCGTTGGTATAACGAATTCAAGCGCGGTCGACCAACTTTGGGGGATGACGAAAGAAGCGGTCGCCCTTTGACGGCTGTTACCGAAGAAAACGTGCTAGCAGTGAAAAATTTAATCCAAGACAATAGGCGAATTACATATCAGGAGATTCAACACATATTGAAGATTGGATCGGGAAGCGTTCACGAGATTCTACACAGCCATCTTCGCGTGAGGAGGATAGTATCACGCTGGGTGCCGCACAACCTCACCGATGCTCAGAAGCAGGCCCGGGTGGAATGGTGCCGTGATATGCTTAACAAATTTGAAGCAGGCTCGTCTCGGCGTGTTTACGACATCGTTACAGGTGATGAGTCCTGGATTTATCAATACGACCCAGAAACCAAGCGCCAGTCGACTGTTTGGGTGTTTCAAAATGAGCCAACGCCTACCAAAGTGAAGCGATCTAGAAGCGGGGGTAAGATTTTGATCGCTAGCTTTTTTAATTTGACTGGCCACTTGGTATCAATTCCCTTACGGGATCAAAGAAGCATTAATGCCGAATGGTATACTACCAAATGTTTGCCAGAAGTTTTCTCTGTTATAAGCAACAAGCGACCAAACACAGGGCTCCGCGGGCTACTGCTCCACCACGACAATGCACCTGCGCACACCGCACTCAAAACGAGGGACTTCCTGGACAGCACGCCAGTCAAACTCCTGGGTCACCCTCCTTACAGCCCTGATCTAGCACCGTGTGACTTCTTTTTATTCCCAAAAATAAAAAATCAGCTCAAAGGGATACAATTTTCGTCGCCGGAAGATGCGCTGGCTGCGTTCGAGCAGGCTGTAAACGAGGTGTCTGCGGCGGACTGGAAAAAGTGTTTTGAAAACTGGTTTAGGCGCATGAATCTTTGTATAGAGGCTGGTGGAAAGTACTTTGAAAAGATTTGATAAAAATATATGTACGTATAGAACAATTTTTTTTAGTTTCGCAAAACTTTCTGAGTGTCCCACGTATATATATAATTGAGCTTTTTTGATAATGAACTTTCGGCTACAAAACCAGAAAATAAGGCTTCTTCCAAGTCTTTTTGGTCAGATTTTTAAAACGAAATTCTAAGCAACGTGTAAACATATGAAAAATTTTAGGGGATGCCTAACAGTGTACCTACCTCTAATATTGGCGGTGTTATGCGATAGAAGTGGGATCATTGCCAATAGTCAACATGTTAATATTGGCGGTGTTATGCGATAGAAGTGGGATCATTGCCAATAGTCAACATGTTAATATTGGCGGTGTTATGCGATAGAAGTGGGATCATTGCCAATAGTCAACATGTTAATATTGGCGGTGTTATGCGATAGAAGTGGGATCATTGCCAATAGTCAACATGTTAATATTGGCGGTGTTATGCGATAGAAGTGGGATCATTGACAATAGTCAACATGTTAATGATGATTGGTCTAAGTTTAAAATTAATACTACATTATAAATGGACATTTGAAATCCTTATGGGATGGCAAATAGCAAATAGCATAATGAATTAAGACAAAAAAAAACCAGTATAGCTACTCGGAGTCTGGATTTGTGGCCGGTTAATGGCAACAGACATAAATAATTGCACCACCCTTATCTCTTCTCATGGGTGTCGTAAAAGGTGACTAAGGGATTCGCCAGAGGATGGGCAGCAGCATTCTTTGAGTATTTAACCACCCAACTGCGATCGCCAAACCGCCTGCCAAACGTGGCGATTATGGCATCCATCAACAACATCAACCATCCCCCCTTAATTGGAGGAGGCCTATGTCCAGCAGTGGACGTCTTTCGGCTGAAATTATGATGATGATGAATGGCAACAGGCTCACCCCCTATTACAGGACACTTATAACCTAACTGGGGAAATTACACCTGTATAGTATTATATTATCTGTGCCTGTTGATCCTTGAAGGAGTTTTTGGGCTCGCTGCTTTGGAAAAAGACAGTTAAGTTTTTCTTCTACAAAACTCATAGATTTCTGTCTTCTGTCACTTCTATGAGCTGGATGGAATATTGTCGCTACTCTGCTTACTGTGGGTGTATCGAATACCACACCCAGTGCCAACACTTTCAGAAAACAAGATTGACTAAACGCCGTTATGTTTTTGTTTCTACATTTATTTTGTTTACATCTTCCATTTTAGAACAATCAAAGACCAATGTATAAGTACCTAGTTGTTGTGTGAATATATAATATGGTTTGGCGATATAGACTGCTACCATCACTGTATGCTAATGTACCACCAGCGGCCACCGGCCTCCGGCGAGCTGCGAGCCTGCCGCTGTATATATAGGGCTCTGCCATGTACGGCTTCTGTCATGTATGGCGGTGTTGGATATTACTCTGATCTCCATATGTGCAGACAGCGGGCAGGCAGCTGCGAGTGCTCCAGTTTCCAGTAGCTATAGTTTATACACTTGCAGCTTTGGTTTTGAAGATGAACATATCGGATAGCAATATCGCCTTTTTTTTTTTCAAGATTTCGAATCATCATACCAAAAAGTCTTATTCTGGTTCGTTTTCAATGTTTCTCGCAGCCCTCTATTATTTATCTATCGCTCATATTGCTATTTAATTGGTTCAAGAGTTGCTTATCTCGTAACGTTACCATTTGAGCTCGATTAGCAGTAGTTTAGCTAGTGTAGTACAAAACTATCAGATCCAAGTGTGCATCAATCGATATAACGATTGAATTGTTTACACAAACATTCAGCTTGTTTGGAGAAAGCTAGACGTTTAATACAATAAAGACAATGGTAACAACTAGTAGTTATACATGGTACCCTATGACGTGTTGCCGACCCATCGCCTACTTACCAGTCAGCTCCGCTACCAACCTGCTGACTGGCTAATCTTTTCCCCACGGCATGAGCTACTATCATTATGTAGCTCATGTCGACACGATAGAAGAAGAAGAAGATCGCCTACTTATAAATTTTTTTAAACATATACTTTAGGTATCTATCTCACGGACGTACCAACTTCGAAAAGACAGTGGCTTCTGAAAAACCTAAAGCAATCATTACATGTTTTAACTTCAAGAGCGTCATAATAATTAAGTACCTGCTAACCTTGTAGTAATGTTCAGCAAAGCCACACCAGCCACGTGCCACACTGCCACAGGCACAGGAGCCACTCAAACCGCAGACCACAATATAACACAACACGACGTAGCCACCCAAGTAACAATAAAAGCCAATATACATCTTCAAGTCTTACAAAAGATATTAGTTGGCATTCGCAAAGTATTAATGTTGTATTATGCGACTTTAAGTTCCGTGTGGTGCCGGACACAAAGTATATAATAGTACCACCCCACCTCTTCTCTTGAGTGTCGTAAAAGGTGACTAAGGCGTACACTAGAGGATAGGCAGCAGCGTTCTCTGAGTATTTATTTAATCAACTGCGATCGCCAACCTACCTGCCAAGCGTGATGACGATTATGGCATATCCCCCCTTTTGGAAGAGGCCTATGGATGTCTTTCTGCTAAAATGATGATTATTTAATACTTCACGTATGCCGTTATACATGTTTTGTAAGACTTGGAGGCAATGATTTTACTTATGAAAAATCATTGCTTGGAGGTGTATTGGCTTTTACTCTTACCTTTAAACGGTTTTTGTGTTACTTGGGCAGCCACCACAGCACCACCATAGGCACTCGACAACAATAAGTTATAGCTGATTGAGCTTCTTCCCAGAACTGACAACCTTCGCGGAATATCATAATAAGTGCCACGACCCCCCACCCACGGAATATTACATTACCTTTACAAATATTACGAGTAAAGGCTTCCGGAAACCTTTCGACATGAGCAAAGTGAATAGGCGAGCCAGTTCCAGGAAACATGTCGAGCGTACAGTTTCATATTATTCGTTCAATAGAAAAATCATACCATTAGGAAAACCGACGCACAGTAACTTAGCATAGGTACGATTGATTTTTGTAAATGACACAATTATTCCGCTGCTGCGCCCGCGCATTATTCTACTTATCACAGCTTCGATCAATCACAGAAAGATGTTATCGCGCATCTCTGGGGAAATTTGTATTCTTCCAGGATAAGAAGTATAAAATTTGTTTCAGTAAAATACTATACTAATACTATACTTATATACAAAATTTCATCGAAATCCGTTCAGTAGTTTCAACGTGATTGAAGGACAAACAAATAAACAAACAGCCATACTTTCGTTTATATAATATTTTAATTATACCTTACTTTCGCATACACAATATTCGACTTCTCGTCGCCTGTACCGCAAAGTTTAAAGACAGGTCTTCAACCAGTGCGTCCTGCCAGGCATGACTTACGGCGCCGAGACGTGGACACTGACAGTTGGGCTAGTCCACAAATTCAAAGTCGCTCAGCGAGCTATGGAGCGAGCTATGCTTGGAGTTTCTTTGAGGGATAAAATCCGTAACGATATTATCCGGAGAAGAACCGGAGTGACTTACATAGCTTGTAGGATCAGTAATATGAAGTGGCAGTGGACTGGCCATGTCTGTCGAAGGACCGATGGCCGCTGGAGCAGACGAGTCCATGAGTGGAGACTGCGAATCAACAAACGCAGTGTAGGGCGCCCCTCAGCTAGGTAGACCGATTACCTGTTGAAAGTAGCTGGGGGGGACTGGATGCGGAAGGCAGAGGACCGGGTGTTGTGGCGCAATTTGGGAGAGGCATATGTCCAGCAGGCTGAGTTGATGATGATAAATATTAGAATACAATCCAACATCAAACACTTGTTTGTAACTAGCAAAAGTTCTTAAATATTATGCCTCAGATTCTATAAGTAATCTGAGATGTAAGCACTTATCACAAAGCTTAGCGGCTGTCTACAGGCGTGGCAATTACGTTGATATGATATTCTAATATTCCCTGCAATCGTCACCGTGGACTCAAGAGATCGAGTTACTTGGTCAATAGGAAGCCTCCCTCAGAATTTCTGTGTTCTTCAGTGGATCAATGACACATATATAGGCCGAAGGAGAGGTGAATTTGTTGTTGTTGTAACAGTTGTTAAGTGCCTGTAGTAACCATCGCTCCATGCTTGGATTCCCCGGACCCAATCGACTGTTCCGTTGTTATTATGATAGACCCAAGGCAAAGACTTAAGCCTCTTCCAACTCATCAAACGTTATGGGCTTAGAGTAACAGCATTACCGAATATCACCGCAATTTGCTACACGCAACCTTATCACAAATACAGTAAGTAATAACGATCATAATTGTGCAACAAGCTACGAGGCGAGATCATCCTTTACATATAATATTTTTTACTATATATTTAGAGGTAGTTATCACAAATTGGATACCTATACCCACATTTTGCGGGAATCATTTTCGACGTTCGTATTTACTCTGCTCTCTTTAATGGCTATAATTTGAGTTTTAAGGGGAAATGTAGACATTAAGTAAATTGGTGCGATTGAATCGCCGGAAATTATGACAATAAACGTGAAACCATAATAACTGACGTCACAGCGATGTACTCGGCCGAGCGGACGAGACATACGACGTTCTTCAACGGAGAACAGTTATGTAAAGGGGTGAAAGTTTAATCGCCTAAAAATATTGCATCGTCAGTGCATGCGCAGAAATTAAATGTACTGTAGGAAATAATCACGTATGATGGCATTGATGGCAGATGATGGGTTCATGTGGTACAGAACTACCGGAACAGAAGAGAGGTAGAGGCCACCCGTCAATGACCTGGTGGTCAAACATAGAAAGATACCTCAAGCTAGCTCAATTGCCAGGACCGACAACCCAAGACAGAGTAACTTGGCGCAGAAAAGTGAGGAGACCCGACCCCAAATAATGGGACCAGGAAGAAGAAGAAGAAGATGGCATTGATGGCAGAGAATCGTCGTGTACATTACATTTATGTTATATTATAATTAGGTACCTCTATTGGAACGTTGTTAGTAACAAACAACTGAAGTTAGGTAAGAACCATATTTGTCTGTCAATTAGTTGAAAATGCATAAGCTATTCTAGTAATGAAAATATTTTGGCAGTTGTTTAATTAGTAACGCCACAATTTTCATCAGAAGGTTAAAAATGTAGCCATGAACTCAAATCTACTGTTGTTAATCCGTCTCGTCTCCTAGACACAGCCCTAGGTTTCCTCTATTTAGTGCAGAGGATGGCCACCGTGTGGTTTTAGTCGGTAAGAGTGCAACATACCCCCCCGCCCTCCCCAGACAGAGTATCCATGAGGATTTCCACACAATAAAATGAAAAATGAAAAACTTTTAGTGATTTATTTACTTGAGCTCAAAGCTTGAGCTCGCAAAGAAAATCGTGTGACCTTCTCACACAGTGTTTCTTAGGAACGTCTCCAAATCCCGTAACAATTTTATAAACTAACATAATTACACTTTTCTAAGACAAAAGTGGTTCAAAAACGCTGTGTAACAGCTAAAACAAAGGCTTTATTTCATAACGTAGATATTATTATTATTATGTCAAGAATGAACTTTGCAAATAAACAACTCAAAAGAGCAAACTTAAAACAAAACCCTTTTATGTAAATATCAAATTAAATATAATAATACAGTGAACATTTCTACTGAGCAAATGTACTAACTTGGACGGTCGGTCACCGGTTCGATTCTGAACAAAGGGCAACTTTCACCAATTACCATTAATAATTTACGCAAGCGATTATCTGCTCTAACTCTGTACGTTTACAGTTCCATATAAAACTAGCAAGAATTTCGACTTTGTTTAGAAGTACGACATTTGATTTTCAACTCTAAACTTGAAGCGTTTCAGTTGAAAATCGTGTGTATAAGAAACACAAAGGGAGCCAGCAGTAACAGATTTCCATGGCGCTATTATTTCGGCACCAATTTGGTAGCCATCGATTTAACCAAGTATTTATGTAATACGAATGTTAATGGAGCAGCAATTAAAGTAATACGTTACTGCTATCCGTGCCGTGCTTACATATCAGTGAAGGTTTGGTGTTACAGGATAAGAAAGAGAAGAAAACAAAAGCTACGTATAGAACAGAAAAAAAAATAGCCCAATATCAATAGTACCATACCAAGTCTAGTCGAAAGACCGGTGGCCGTTGAAGCGGACGAGTCCTTGAGTGAAGACCGACAAACGGAGCGGCAGACGCTGTAAAGCACCTCCCGGTTAGGTGGACCCAGAGCACAGAGGATGTAACTAGTACGTGGGACACTCAGAAAGTTTTGCGAAACTAAAAAAAATTGTTCTATACGTACATATATTTTTATCAAATCTTTTCAAAGTACTTTCCACCAGCCTCTATACAAAGATTCATGTGCCTAAACCAGTTTTCAAAACACTTTTTCCAGTCCGCCGCAGACACCTCGTTTACAGCCTGCTCGAACGCAGCCAGCGCATCTTCCGGCGACGAAAATTGTATCCCTTTGAGCTGATTTTTTTTTTTTGGGAATAAAAAGAAGTCACACGGTGCTAGATCAGGGCTGTAAGGAGGGTGACCCAGGAGTTTGACTGGCGTGCTGTCCAGGAAGTCCCTCGTTTTGAGTGCGGTGTGCGCAGGTGCATTGTCGTGGTGGAGCAGTAGCCCGCGGAGCCCTGTGTTTGGTCGCTTGTTGCTTATAACAGAGAAAACTTCTGGCAAACATTTGGTAGTATACCATTCGGCATTAATGCTTCTTTGATCCCGTAAGGGAATTGATACCAAGTGGCCAGTCAAATTAAAAAAGCTAGCGATCAAAATCTTACCCCCGCTTCTAGATCGCTTCACTTTGGTAGGCGTTGGCTCATTTTGAAACACCCAAACAGTCGACTGGCGCTTGGTTTCTGGGTCGTATTGATAAATCCAGGACTCATCACCTGTAACGATGTCGTAAACACGCCGAGACGAGCCTGCTTCAAATTTGTTAAGCATATCACGGCACCATTCCACCCGGGCCTGCTTCTGAGCATCGGTGAGGTTGTGCGGCACCCAGCGTGATACTATCCTCCTCACGCAAAGATGGCTGTGTAGAATCTCGTGAACGCTTCCCGATCCAATCTTCAATCCGTGATCTAGGGGTGCATCACGATACCAAACTCAGTTTTGAAACGCATGTTGAGGCAATTGTCGCTAAAGCATCTAAATCACTGGGTTTCATAATGCGACTATCCAAGTGCTTCACTCAAGCCAAAACTTTAAAAATTCTATACTGTACTTTTGTTAGAAGCCACTTGGAGTATGCGTCTGAAATATGGAATCCATGCTACCATAAATATATTGACCGTATTGAAAGAATTCAAAAAAGATTTATAAAATACTTATGTTTTCATCAAAAAGTGCCGTATCAGTCTGAAAATTACCTTAGCCTGTGTAAGAAATATCATATATTACCATTAATAAGTCGTCGCGAGATTTCCGACTGCGTTTTTATATTAAAGACCCTCAACAATTACACAAACAGCTCTGAAATTTTATCAACATTTTACTTCAACGTCCCGTGCAAGTCAAAACGGTTTAATCCACCGTTATGTGTGCCATTTGCTTCAACAAATTACAGAAAAAATTCATTTATTGTGCGTGCAAGCAGTAACTTCAATAAGCTGTGTAAACAACATGATTTTGATATTTTTAATATAAGTGTGACCGCGGCTAGAAAGTGCTTAAGCCTTAACTTTTTTAATGAATAGGTTATTAAAAAAAAAAAAAAAAAAATTATAGACATTCCATGTTTTTGTACAACCGTTTTAGTCATAGTTAGTATAGTATATTAGTAATAGATAATTTTGTTTGTATTCTTTTCCCCTTTGATGTTCTCCATATTCTTGTCGGCAGTACTTTGTTCACAGACCATTTTTGTTTTACTCTATTTTTATACGTGGAGACTTTTAATTGGCTGTCAGTCTAGCACATTGTTCTTATTCTGTTTTCTTTAGCTGTAAGTCTTCCATACAAATTAAATAAATAAATAAATAAATAAATAAATAAATATGTGTTGAATCTCCTGATATGTAATTCGCCTATTGTCTTGGATTAAATTTTTCACTGCTAGCACGTTTTCTTCGGTAACAGCCGTCAAAGGGCGACCGCTTCTTTCGTCATCCCCCAAAGTTGGTCGACCGCGCTTGAATTCGTTATACCAACGATACACGGTTGCCTTGGAAGGGCCTTCATCCATGAATGCCATTTGAAGTCTATCGTACGATTCATCCGGTTTCAGGCGACACTTGAAATCGTATAAAATCATAGCTCTAAAATGTTCCCGGCGCAGATCCATATTTCAGTGAGACACAATACTTTGAATTAACTCGCAAAAAATGTGGAGGGAAATTTTGAAATTGGAACTTACTTATTTTTACTTATAAATAATCATATTTTCGAAAAACATTATAACTGGCCAGTCTCCCATATATAAAAACTTTTATTCGCAATACTTTCTGAGGGGCCTGGTATGTACTGGATGCGGAAGGCGGAGGACCGAGTGTTGTGGCGCAGCTAGGGAGACGCCTATGTCCAACAGTGGACTACGACAGGCTGAGTTGATGAATGAAGTCTTAGAACACAAATGGTCTCCCGTCTGGTGCACGCAGTCAACAAAACTAAACGGTAGGTAGGTACCTAGCATTCTATCTATGACCCCGGCATTTACACAACGAAACTGTGAACATAAAGGTACCTATAAATTAACGTAAATTCAATAATATTCTACCCACATTTGAGTGTTTATTTTATTATGCCATTCTGCATAATTACCAGCATTTACTGGTTGTACAGTCTAACAAAGCAATTAGTATACAAGGGTCGCCAGATACAAATGAAGATTTCTCAGGAAATTTTTATAGAACGGTTTCATTAGGGTTTTGTATAAATACAGGTTAACTTTGCCTGTTATTAAAATGATATTTCACTCGAAAACATCCATAATCTTCTGAGAAAACTTCATTTATATCTGGCGACCCTGGATACTAATTGCTTTGTTAGACTGTACCTACTAATATTGCATGTAGGTACGGGCAGGCTCGTAAAGTGGACAACGACTGGTTACCTAAGGTCCTCACCGCATGGACTAGAAGCTAAACACATACACGACGGTGGCGACACTTAGCAGATTGTGCTTACAGAAGGTCAACTTCATACAATTTGAACCTGTCTGACAACCAAGACTTGTTGTGCCTACGGTATCCACCAAAATTGTTTCACCGGTGTAAAATCCAATGGATGTTCATCAACTCAGCCCATCGCAGTGCACTGCTAGACGTAGACGTCTCCCTAGTTGCGCCACAACACTCGGTCCTCCGACTTCCGCATCCAGTCCCCCCCAGCCTTCTTCAGGTCATCGGATGTTACATTACAAATATTTTCTATATTTTTGTTTTCCTATTCCTCAAATATATTCATTATTTTGAAGCATTAACGCATGCGAAGCAAAATGTAAAGACATAAATTGTGGAAAGAAAAATTAGCTCACGAGCAGGATTCAAACCTACGACTCACGGTAGCTTCTGACGGATAAAGCACTGATGTACCCTTGGGTGTACCGAATCAGTTCCCTGATTCAGGACCACATGAACGACCGGTTCGGTTTGTTATCTCGTTTCGTCTATGATTCACGCAACGAGAGAAAAAGAGATAACAAAATCAGTCGACAACTGGTTATCGTGTGGTTCTGAATCGAGGAGCAGGAGTCGAATCCTGCACGTGAGTGAATTTTTCTTTCCACAACCGATATCCTCATATATTCGTTTTATTTGGTTGCGCTGTCCTTTCTATTTTACGACGGCCTCTCGATGACCAGTAGTAACATACGGTGGAATGAGCCTTCTGCGTCTCCTACAGTGGTGCTGACAGCGGCACACGTCAGCAGGCGCGGCTCGCGGCGACCTACGACAATACGCCATTGTTCGCGACTGCGCGTTGACGCTGTTGCTAGCTTGCTTAGGTTACTGTTGCCAAGGTCCCAGGGTACTGTCAAAGAGAATATAAATCACTAGGTTTAGGTACTGTAGCAGGACGCTCGCTTGTCACAACCAATAACAACAGTTTACATAATACTGCCTCCATGTACGATACACTACATCTACGTTAATGGAATAGATGTTAAAAGCGATGAAAGCAAGCAAACGTGATTTAGTCACGGGGCCAGGCACCGGGTTTCTGTCATTAGGGTCTACATGGGACAAAGTGAGCTTGTTTAACAAACATCTTTAATAGTTATAATTAGTGGTGTGAACCGGTTCTCAAAAAACCGGATAATCACCGGTTAGAGTGAGTACCGGAGACTAATCGGTGATTTCACTTAACTACCGGTTATTTGATTTGTTGCAGAACGCACATAAATGTGCCAAAATTTCTTGTATCATTAAATAATTATGAACGATGACTAATGAAAAAAAATTTTTTTTTCATGCGTAATATTTGTCAAGTGTTCATTAGTATTAGTATGTCTATCTGTAACCGGAAGTAATTTTTTTATAATAATATTTGTCTGTTTTTTTTTCTCATTTACCTATATAGATTTAAGGCCAAAATTAATATCCAATCTATCCACGATTTGCCCCACTAGAGATAGCAATTTGACATAAGCTCCATACAAAATATGTCAAATTTCTATCTCTAGTAGGGTAAAACGTGGATAGATTGGATATTAATTTTGGCCGTTAGAGTATTTTGACTATCCGGAGATTATCTGGAGAATCTCCGGTGATTCAATGAAATCTACGCATAATCTCCGGAGACTGAAATTGCCTCCGGTTCACATCACTAGTTATAATAGCCTAGATCGAGTTACCTAGAGCCTTCCTAGAGCGTACCTATGATGGGCCGTGTGGCGGTTGTATTTTCAACTAACTGCAAATGAATGTGGATAAAAAAAAATCTTTTCTATTATGTAATCGTTAAGTAATAATTAATTCTGAGATATAAAACCATAGACAATGTATAAAACTATGACAATGTGTGGGAAACTCGTGAAGCCAATGATGTGGTTACAAGTCAATGCTGTAGCACCCATAACTGCTGGAGAGTAGTGCTGCCGCGCCGGCAATGTAAATAACGATAAAAAATCCTTAATTGCTAATAATATGTTAATGTGGTGTGACTTATCTATGAACAGATCACCTTGTAGTGAGAGACATCTAAGGTATATGTATGTATGTATTAAGATCGTGACATCCATGTGCGTAGCCAGGTAGCCAGGAACCGTGCCGATAATTAAAAAAAAAAAAAAAAAAAAAAAAAAAAAAAAAAAAAAAAAAAAAAAAAAAAAAATTGGCAAAAGATCTAGCCCTACTAGGTATGTGGGGCTGAATACACCGTTATCAACAAAATATGTATAACAGTACACGTCTACGTGAACACAGGCGTGCGTGACGTGTATGTTTGTTCGTACTCCCTTAGAAACACCATTCGTATTATTCATCTTCTGCCAACTGCAAGAACAATACGCCGGGGTGTTTTCTTAGCACGTGTAACCCCGTAACGACGTGTAACCTGCCTCCCTGCCTACCCAGTACCCCGGTGTGGCGCGATGCTTCGGTAATTGACTTCTTGCGTGCGCACGAACCTACTTACCATTTTTCGTTTAATATAGTGCGGCGAGAGATGGGACGCTGTCGGTAAATGTTTTCTGGAAATATCGATAGTTTGGCGGCGAGCAAAAGAGCTCTGTGAAGCAGTGAGGCGAGGAGAGGAAGCCCATGGCGTCTACTAAGTACACGTTTGTAGTAACGTTTACTTTACATGCATACGTTGCATGTTTATGCATTTGCTCAATGTGTTGTTGGGAATTGGGATATTCCTAAAACTATACGGGTGAGACCTATGAGAGATAGGGATCTAAGCGAAGCAACGACTGCACGGATTATACGATCCTTACCGTGGTCAGTCTGTGGATGGGTGACCGTTTCGTTACACCACGAGACTCCTCCGTGCCAGCCCGCAGGAGAGTACGTTAAGCTGTCGGTCCCGGTTGTCATACGAATATCTATGGCAGTCGTTACAGGTAGTCAGAAGCCTGAAAGTCCTACAACTAGTCTAACCTCCGAATGTCAGTATTACCCAGTAACTGGGTTGCGGGGGTTTGATGGCAGTCGCTCCGTGTAAAATACTGATTGTACAGCCGTATCTGGCTAGACTGGAAGCCGACCTCAATATAATTGGGAAAAGGTTTGGAGGATGATGCGGGTGAGACCTGTGTCCCGGAGTAGAATTGTGTAAGATGTTACACAGCTAGTCTTCAGCCTCATTCACTTATCGGTTAAGGTCAGCAGATTGAGTACCTACCTACTTGAAATGTTTTTTGCAGGATCTGGTAAGATTATAATTATTTATGTCGAGGTATAGGTAGTCCATCGCATCACTACGGCATTCCTATTTGTAGCGTTTCGGTTACTCTTACACTCGGCTGGAGGATGATTTGTTCGCTAATTTGATGGATCCTCTCCCCCCCCCCCTCCCGCTGCCCCCTCCATCTCCCCGCTAAGTGAACCGGCTCATTATTATTTGTTTAAGGTAGTAAATAACGTGTTTTTGCCGTAATGCTCGAGTAATGTGTGCCCCCGAGACGCCATCTTCACCAAATTGTTTTGGAAATGTTCGTCGAGATAAAAGGACGGTTAATTGAATTTTTCTTCCCGTTGTGATCTTGTGTGTTATACTTATAACAATATAATATAAGTAGGCACGTCGTAAATATGGGATGTAATTACGTTAAGCCAATGTAATGTGGCATGAGGACGGTGCTTTTCTGGATATATCTAAACAAGCATGTAGGTAGGTACCTAAATTATTGTGTTAGGAAGCTCCCAAGATGTTACCTTTGTATTTTAATCTAAACTGTGACAGCTGGAGACGCAAGTCAGGTCTACCATCACCTTTACTTTCAGTGCATCAGTTTATGATCATCATCGTAGGTAGGTACCTACCTACTAAGCTTAGGTACCTACTAGGGATCAGATAAATACAGGCGTTGCATTGAAAATTTACATCGAGAAGTAGGTAGGTAGTTACCTATTACCATAGCTATTACTACCTATAATATGCCATGAAATGCCATCACCATCCTCATAAACTACAATTGCAAAGAAGTCAGCAAGTCCCTAGCAACACTATTTCGTGTAGGTGTACCTACATACCTACCTAGTATTATATATGTGCTTGTACTAAATTGCATTGACAAGTTTCAGCGATTCAGTTGTCTTCAGAAAAGGGCGTTGTTTCCTCCGTTTTAAACTAGATGGCGCTGCTAGTGTCGTCAGACACTAACAAACAAAGAACAGCTGATGTGCATAGTAACTGATGCAAACTGAAGGCCGTCGAGTTATTACGAGGAACATTCTATTTATGGTAGTTCCAGGGAGACATAAGTCGACAGAACTACCCGTTTAACAAACTAACCAGGTTCATGAATATAGCGCAGAACGTGGGAGTCCTTCGTAAACCAATGATAATTATTATTTCAAGAGGTTCGACGACCTCTGTGTAAGGAGCGTCGTATTGTCGCCCATATTGGTATTGGTACATATTGTATTGTCTTCTAAGTTTATGTTGTTGTTGTGTTCTAGCCTCAGATTAATACTGAGGTTCTAGCATAGAATAGAGTGTAGGTATTGGAGCGCAAGCCAACATCCGAGCAAGTTACACAAGGGTGCATCGACCCCACGCACACAGACGCGGCGGGCACACAGGAGGCCCAGCGCCCAGCGACACGCAGTGACTAACTGCGCATCTCACTTCATTAGATCAAAACAAGCTTTGTTTTTCAATGTAACACGAGATAGACGTGTTTCAACTTTACCAATGGCGAAAGCAAAAAAAAGCCCCAGGGCATCTCCTTGGCGAAACAAAACCAACCTTATTTCTTGTAGTGAAAGTTCAAATTCTATCATATAGGCAGAAAGTTGAAGATGATAGCTAACAGATACGGAGAAAGAATTACGAAGAAAATTGAACTCTGTTACTGAAAGATATAAATTATAATTCATGTAGAAAGTTTTTATATTCAGTGTTTTTTGGAGTCGAATTTGTGCAAACGAATTTTAAATTGCTGTCACAAAACTGATTTTCCATGTGTGAATCACTCTTATGGCATTACAATAAGGTCAAAAATATGTTGATGCTGAGATGAGCGGGTGATGGAGTGACGTTTGTTAATCATTGAAGAGTCCAAGTGACATGTGGCGGAGGAGCCGAGGAGCAATGAACTGGAACCGACGGAAACCACCAAACATTCGAAGGTAGGTACCTACCTACCTAACTGACGCGGACGCTGCGAGCATTTGACAAAGCGTGAAATAATAACTCATTAGTTAGTCTACCTCGTTGGTCTAGTGGTTGCAAGCGCGACCTCTGAGCGTGGAGTCCTGGGTTAGATTCTCGGGTCGGGCAAAGTGTTATTGGGTTTTTTCATTAGGAAATTCTCAGCAGCCCGGAGTCTGGATTTGTGCCCGGTAAATGGCAATAGGCTCGCCCCTTATTACATGGGACTATAACATAACTGGCGAAATGTGGGTGTACTATTACACCTCTGCCTACCCCTTCGGGGAAATACAGGCGTGATGTTATGTTGTTAGTTAGTAACATTTGTTTCGCGAATTTAACACAAACAAAGCTAGGTGCCTATCTTGGTTTTTTGTTGGTCTGTGGTAATCTGTTACATTATTTTGACAGGCCAACTGTTACTTTATGAAATCTTTTATTCCGTTCCACAGCTGTCGAGGAATTATGCGAAATGGTCCTTAGAGCCGGAAGCGGCGGTGATTTGCGTGGAGATGAGGCAATGCTTCACTGCCGGAGTGCCGGTAGCTCATTACCCCGCGTGTTCGGTACAGTATAGCCGAGGCCGGATTGTCATATAGAGGCCCCTAGGCAATGCAAGTCTTGGAGCCTTCTAAAAAACAAACAAAACATTATAGAAAAATCTGACTCATTCACGTTTCTTCTCCAATTTGTTGTTCTCCAGACTTAAAACAGATGATCTTATTCTAACTCTTCCTAAGTTTATTTCATTACCTTAAGGGCACCCTCACTGACGATGCTTCCAAACGTGTGAATGGCGTAGCCGCATTCCAAAATCTGTCCGTGAATGTTGAAAACGTATTTTATTTTTAGAACAAGTCAAGCTTTTGTGGATGTCGTCATTAAAACGACGTCCGAATAGATACATCGTCAGTGCCCAGCTTTACACCTTTTGGGGCCCTACCCATAACCATGAGGCCCCCAAACTATGTGGGGCCCTTGGGAACTTGCCTACTTTGCCTTAAGGTTAATCCGGCTCTGAGTACAGCTGTGTGTCACAGTTGGCAAACTGCACGGACACAATACCTACTTAGATCTAAAATATATAAAACAGATTGCGACAGACAATGTAACATTTAACTCGTGGTAGTGATGGACGGCGACAAGAGTAATACCGCTGTTGTGTACAATTGAATAGCGCGTGATAGTTCAGTTCGAGTCGCAGCACTAGCCCGCGGCGTTGCGTGCACGGGGCGCGTGCCTCACTCACCGGTGACCTGCACTGGTGCACGAGGCAGGGTCACAGGACACAGGTCTCCTGTCTATCAAACAATCATATAATCTGGCTATTGTGAGGACTTTCCAATGACGCTAGTAATCAGACATCGACACGTCTCTACAACACAATAGTCGCTCTATACTTGATACTTGCTTGTGTTGTGATACTTGTGATGTGATCCTCAAGTAATCAAGTCTGAACAGAAGTGTACTTTTTGGGTCTTTCTCTGCAGAACTGCTAATCAAGAACTTATTTAAGTACTTATAGCACAAAAGTGTAATCGAAGCGATCCTCATAAGTTATAGAAGGGCCCCTAACTTGGTCCTTTGTTGCGGTCCCAAAATTATCTCAAACTAAAGTAATACCTACTAATTACATTCTTACTTTCTTAATCTAATGTACCTAGTTGTTTATCTCATTAAACAGCTAGGGTCACCGCAATGTTATCTGCATACAAATGGACTTAAACGCTTCACTGAAGCAATTAGATTTAACTCTGTGTTCATGTACCTACCTAACTATTATGTTCTTGTTTGGTAACCTATGTTCATTACTCGTACGACCAAATCTGTTATGAACTAATTCTATAACGTTACAAATTACATTATTGTATCCCATCGTGTTCTACGTTTAAGGTATCAGTACTCGAACACATTACCACGTAGAATTAACAGAAAGTTGGCATATACTCATATCTATACAATTTCAACCACTCTCCCTACCTGTATCACACCTGTATTTAATTTAATCAGAGTGAACGTCGAAAACTGCGATCGCCAACCCGCCTGCCAAGCGTGATTATGGCATATCCCCTCAACATATGCTTGGGGGAGGCCTATGTCCAACAGTGGACGTCTTTCGGCTGAAATGATGATGATGAACGTCGAATATGTAAAATGGTGTATTTCCAGTAGTCAATAGCTCCACTGGGCTGTCGTGGACATGCAGCCCGGGGGTTGAAGCTGACCCGTTGTCAAGTCCTGCGCAGACTACCCGTCATGTCAGCGCTATGCCCTATCGCCCATGTCAAATACAGTCCAGAACAGAAAGCCCACTTCAAACAATGCGCGGTAAAGAACTTTCACAATAAAATCGATGCCAATGCGAAATGGTAAGGTAAAGCAGACCTCTACCCAACCATTGTGCTAAGGCTAGATTTACACAATATTTTTCCATTACACTATACAGCGCCTTGTTCCAGAAATGTCAAGTCGCCGTCGTTGTGCATTCTAAACTGCAGTTAAGTAAGTACTTTATTTTGAGGCTTATAAATCTTCTAGCTTCGGCTTCGACCACAGCATAACGGCTTTAAATAGACCAGTGCTTCGCCCTGAACCGAGACCTCGCGATAAACGTTTTGTCGAACCAAATCGAAAGAAATGTGTCGATTTGGTTCAACAAAATAATTATTTATTTAATTATTTATTTTTTATTTGAAAATAAAAAAAATTACACAGTTTAATGAAATTTAAGTAAAGCGTTTCTTTTCCTAACATACAACTTATTTTTGTTGATTATCGACCCTTACATACAGCAAAGTTCAAAGACTGGCCAGAAAGTGCTAGTGAGAAAATGTTTTTGTTTTTAATTAATGCATAAGGGTGAATCTTGAGAATGGGCGTATTTAGTTGATTCCCTTGGCATATTTTATTTTAGTGAATTTCTTACAAGTAATAATAAAACATGAAATGTAACTAAATTATAAACACATTAATCATTTTGGCACCAATTTTGGCCAAGCCGTTCCAAAGATATACCACAATTTGCAGTTTTATTAGGCAGGGGAATCAATAAAGACGACAGGGGAATCAAAACTTAAAAAACGTTGAATGAAATTTATGTTTATTATTAATTTATCATAGTAAATCAAGACCGTTATTACATATTTTTCACATATGTTATTGCATACTCTAAGGAACACTAAAAAAAGTACTACAACAACATAATTATGTATTTTCTGAGATTTTATTTTTCTCTAGAGAAATTGTCTTAATTAAAAATCAGCCTTTTAGCTCCATACATTGGCAATTTGGCACTGTTATTCGTAGGTACTTTTATGGTTGATAATAAAACACATGTTACAAAAAAACAATTGACTACAAAAAACTTATCGAAAAAGCGACTACAGAGTGAAAAGTCATTTTAGTTTCGAAAGTCGGTGGCAAAACAAAACAAACAAAACCAAAGACACCGACTTTTTTCTGTTATTGGGCGGCAAACAAGCAGACGGCCTGCCAGATTGTAAAGTAGTGATTATTTTCTCTGTGTACCAGATGGTAAGTGGTCACCGCCGCCTATGGACATCTGCAATAACAGAGGCGTTGCAAGTGCATTGCAATCCTAGAGACAAAGGTGAAATGTCTCATGAGCCTATAATTACACCAGCACACAAAAAAGCTACTTGGTCGCAGAAATAGGTATGGTCCTAGGGTAGTATTTTTGCGTACGAGCTTCTTCACAAAGAGCTCTGCTATACTATAACTACGACGACTACAACTTCCGAAATTAAAATCATTTTTCACTTGGTAGTCCCTTTTTCGATTTTTTTTTTTAGAACGCTCGTCCATTATGATCTCAATAAAATTTGAGATAGAGATAATACGGGACTGTGTTTATGATAATTATAGAAAAACCGGCCAAGTGTGAGTCGGACTCACGCAGTAAGGGTTCCGTACCACCCATCGACCTGATACCCATATAAACTGATTTAATTTAAGAGAGTTTATCAAAATACATCAACTCACCTTGCGCGAAATATGTGTTTTTGCATCTCTTTCTTAAGCAGGGACCACGAGATATGTCTATGTTTGCCCTATTTTTAGTATTTTTTGATAATTTACATAGTACACCAGAAAAGTACCACATAGTACACACACCACCACCACCACATAGTATTCACTATATTCAAACCAAATTCAACGCTGGTATGTATTACCGTTTTGAAGATAGAGCAAAACAAAAACGGTGAAAAAAATGCATGTTTTTCGAGGATTCTTGTATGGGAGGACCCCCTTTGGTTTTTATTTTTAGTATTTGTCGTGATAGAAGTCATAGCAACACTTATTCTGAGAAAATTTCAACCGGCTACCTACTACCGTTCAAAAGATACAGCCTTGTGACAGACAGACGGATAGACGGAAGGACAGCGTAGCGAGAGTAACCTGGGACCCTAGTCCCGTTCGGCACCCTTTGGGTACGGAACACTAAAAAGGCACATGATATTATTCATAATAAAAGCCTCAGTAATTTTTAAGTCTACGCAAGCAATCTTCGCGAATATTTTTGTGTCGTAATAAATTATCTTCTTTTTATTACTTTATATGACTTTTTATTAATGATTAAAAATTAATATTACTATGTATTTGAAAGAAATAATACTAATTGAAAGAAAACCTTTCTGTTTTTCAAGGTAAATTAGGAATACGTTGATTACCCTGGCGCAAATACCAGGGGGATCAAGTCCAAGGGAATAAAAAAAAGTATGTTTTTCGTCGATTTTGCTTAAAATAATATGATTATAATAATAACAATTAAATGACCAAATAATGGTCGCTTATGCGGTTCTATTTACTATACCAAACCATTTCTAAATGATCAAAAAATTATTATAAATGTGGTCAGGGTAATCAACGACCTAGTGGAACAAAGTCAGGGGAATCAAATGTTTACCTTCGTAACTTTGAACTGGAGTGACGAGAGGTTTTACCTTCTTCCACGATGTTCGAAGCGCGACTAGCACTCGCATATCGACATGGACGCAAACTTCTACAACGTTCCACTAGACTACACGTTCTACGAACGAACGTTCTACTATACGTGTAGTTTTGTGACACGACAGTGGAATCAACGTTTAGCCTTGGACAAACCTTAGATATCTAATAACTTAAATTAAAACTACGATAAAGACACATACTATTTTTTTTTTCAATCTACAACTAATCCCCTAGCGGTTAGATAACATCAATAACTTAGTTTCCTTTCATTAGTCGGTGTTTTGAGGGTAGTTTTCACAAAAAAAGTAGCGCGGACGCGCCAGGGGTATAAATTTTTAGGGCTTTGGTTTTTTTTTCGACTATATTTATCCAAATTAGGCACTATCACTATCGTGCCCCAGATAGATCATAGATTAAAGTAACCTAAAAAAAATAGTGTGGGTGCAAGTTTTAATACTAGTATTTCCCTCCGGACAGCGCAAAATGAGCCTCTCAAGATTCACCCATCATCATTTCAGCCGAAAGATATCCACTGCTGGACATAGGCCTCCCTCACGCACATGTATGTTAGGGGGGATATGCCATAATCGCCACGCT
Source organism: Asteroscopus sphinx (assembly GCA_949699075.1). Classification (NCBI taxonomy): domain Eukaryota; kingdom Metazoa; phylum Arthropoda; class Insecta; order Lepidoptera; family Noctuidae; genus Asteroscopus; species Asteroscopus sphinx. The sequence continues at coordinate 290,882 of OX453018.1, forward strand.
TGGCAGGCGGGTTGGCGATCGCAGTTGGTTGGTTAATACTCAGAGAACGCAAGAAGATAGAAGAAGATTCAACCATAACATAACTCAAATTAATCTAAAATTAAGATGTTTGAGATAATTATCCGGATAAATTAAGCAATCAATGCTTAGTGATTTTTGAGTTTATTGTTGATTTTTTATTTGTATGTTGTATCACCTTTTTCGAGCTATACTTTTGCTTTGTGTATGTGGGCCTTCTGTATGTATCTTTTTCACTTGGAGTGTTGGAGGGTGATGCTAGGCTCGTGACGTCAGTGCTGATGACGTAAGCCGATCACGAACATTCGCTGATCGAGGATGTCGTTCACGAAGATTTCAATATTTTCGGGGTTCCCTCGTTTATTCGGATTCCCCTTTTACCTGTATTTGAGATAATGTGTTTTGACTTTGTATTTGATTTTGATAAGAAGTCTTGTCGATGATTTTAAACAATTGTTTTCTTTTCTTTTCTTTCTACTTTTTTTCTCGTCCGTGTTTTGTTGATTTAAAGTAACTACTTAATACCGACTATACGTTTTTAAGCAATATTACACATATGTCTACCTACACACAATTTCCACTTACCTAACTAAACTCAGCAAAATATTATACCTGACTGGATTAAGTACGCAGGTAATAAGTAACTATGTATATGGGTTACATTGGCTAATCGACCACAAGTCCCTGAGCCTAGTGGGCTATTAAATTACCTTCAAAATCATACTCATCTTAAAAAAATACTACCGATATCCTCACAAACCGCGTTAGATTCGGCTGAGTTCTCCGCGATCAACACTGATTGACTAATTATTATCAATTTAATTTTAATTTCAAAATAAGCAACTTATTAGTATCCAATTTTGATTATATCACTTAAATTCTATTTTATTTTAAGCATGATGTTCACGTTGTACACAATTATATTTGTATGTCTTTGAGGCAAAACATAGCGCACTCAATCTAATTGAGACCTTATAATATAATGTAAACCTACCTATGTTTGACAAATAAACTATTGTTACGACGGAGGGTTAAGCAGAGTGGACTGAAATACTTCAACATCGATTTTCCTGGACTTAGAGACGTTTTCAGCAGGCTGAAATGCATTTTCAGTCCGTATCAGAGGAGGCTCTATCACATACCAAAGAATCGAAATTTTGAGTAAGTTGCCGTTGTTTTCAGGCGCCTGAAACATGTTTTCAGGCCGTTTCAGGAGCCAACAAATCCGATGCCGACATTTCCTGAAATCCCATTTTCAGGCGTTTTCAGGACCCCTTATGGCCATTTGACACCCACATGTAAAATTGTTGATGAGTGAGCGAGATAGAGCTAAATATCAGACAAGGATAGACGAAGAACCTCCTGGAAGAGAGTGAGCAGGATAGAGCTAATATAAGACAAGGATAGACGAGATTCGACAAGCTTCGAGAACATTCCATTCTAGAAGTGAGTGAGTGAGATAGAGGATAGATGAGGTTCGACGAGGTTCGAGAACTTTCTATTTCGAGAATGTGCAAGTGAGAAAGAGTTATCTTATGACAAGGATAGATGACGTTCGAGGACTTTCTAGTACCACGATTCGCGGCCTGTATAAACGGCGCAGCTCAGCGCCAGTGACCTCCGACGCCGTCGTCCAAAATATCGTCCCCGCCGGCGAGGACCGACGCGACACACACACAGAATCCGAGAGTCCGACTCTCGAGAAACAGAAACACATGCCGACGCAGCACCGGCTGCTGGGGGGACCGGTGGCGGGGTCCCCCTGCTGCACCCTGAGTCGAGGTCCGAGCTCCCCCCTGGGGACGCCCTCACGGTGTAAGCAACCGGAGATAATCTCGTCACGCGAGACCGGCCCTCTGCTCTAGAGTAGTTCCTAGGAGCAGGCTATTGCGTAGCCACTGGTTAGGTTTTCTAGGTAGGTCTTAGCCTCGCCGGCGAGGCTTGCCGCTTCACGGCGTTTAGCACGACACCCGATAGGGACCGAAAGTCCGCTACTTTCGAGGAAACCAATTCGATGCAGCAACGGCTGCTAGGGGGACATAGGAACGGCGGGGTCCCCCTGCAATGCCCCAGCGAGGTTCGAGCCCCCCCCTCGGGGGGCGCCCGCTTGCGCGCGGTATTGATACCGCGCGTATTTAGTTTATAAGTTAGGGAAAAAACTTTCGGCGAATGGAGTCCCACATGGGACTCTCCGCCAACTAAGTCCGGTTAAGCAGAAATGGGACTTCGGTCCCACCTGCGAGAGCCCATTCGAAAAGAAAAAAAAAAAATAAAAAAAAAAAAAGCGCCAGTGAGTTCAGTTGGAGTTCAGTTGGGAACAAGCGATACAAGCGATAACATCGAAGCGATACTCGGAGCGATTTAACTAGTAACTTTGTGTGTTAATTAGTAGTTCAGTGTAATTGTGCTGTAATAAAGTGTTCTCTACGCATTTAATCGGCTTTCTATCCATATACGAACCCCCAGCTCGTAACACTATTTTGATTTGATTTGATTTGATCAATATAATGATTAATGACGAGAAATCACTGCTGCGAGCTGCGAGGCTGTTGTGTCAACGAGCGAATTGTTAACTTTATAAAGCGAGCAACATTTTTCTACAGCCCCACATCGCTTGAGTCTCGCGGGATGGGATCTGAGCCACTGAATAGAAGACGCAGAAAGATAACTCCCAATTAAATTCAATAAGTAACTGTATGAAGAAGAACAAAATAATTAGATAGTCAGTTTCTGCGGGATACTCTGAGCAGTATCATCGAGACCACATGCAACATTTTTGTTTATTCGGTGCGTATGATCTCAATAATGTGCGTTGCTTGGTTGAACATTCTGCGTGTTTCTATTCTGCCTTGTCGCGGGGATGAGCGCTCCGCTTGAGATTTAATGGTGCGCCTATAACGACGCCCCCCAAGCCCGCGCGCATTTACAAAACAATTACAGTTAATGCTTGCGCGCCATTACGTCACTTTTTTCTTCCTTTTGTGTATATCTGTATTCTGTAGTTGTTGCGGACTCGCGGAGTGGATCCCGCTGTGCGCGATGAATGAATAGCGATGTGCGGTTGCTGATTATTTTTTATAATCATGATGTTTTTAACGGATGTCATTGAAATGTACTTGTATTGTTTAATTTAAGGACAGTTTTTAAACAATTTGAAAACATAAATTAACGAACATTTTACACCAAAAAGCTTTCAGTTAAAATGTATTTTCCAAATTTCTGTGTTCCAAATAGTCTGAATTATGCATTAAATCTGAATGGAAACTACTTGCAAATGAACCACAGTTCCTCGCCGTGTGAATAAATCCCGGTATGAAGCCGAATGATAATTAACGAGCACATCGCTTAGTGACAACATTTCGACAGTGTTAGCGGAACATTACCGGCGCATTAGCACGCCGAGCGGAGCCGCGGAGCCAGGCTGTGCTGCGAAATAATGCGATCGAAGGATCACTCTTAACAACGTAGGTATTCATTTATAGGCAGTAAGTAAAAAGAACAATCTTAAACCACTGATTAACAACCACATTGTAGAAATTTCTTTAAGTTCGGCATTCGAATGGGTGACCTTAAGATTATTCTTGAGTTGGACTTTTGTATGTATCTACCTTATGTCCGCGTGTTCTAGTTCTAGTGCATGAAAATGGTTTCTTATTTACAAGTTCTTTTATTCAAATATGTAATTTTTAACATCCAAAAGTTGACTGGAATTGATTGCTTTGTGCAATAAGACCGCCCGCACCCGTTTTACTTAGATCATATTTCTGTAAACTACTGTCTTTGTTTTTGCTTGGTGTATGTACAATAAAGAACAAATTAAATATAAAATAAACATGGTGGGATAATGTATCTGATCTACTTTACGTGTACAATTATTTATTACGATACTTTCTTCTAATGCTGATGTTTTCGTGAGATCTGCTTCGTATAATTTCACTGAAGCGTTATTTAGGTGCATCTAAATGAAACATTCAAGAGAATTTACAACACTGGTATTTATAGACAAAGACAAATATAAATAAACAAGACTGCTCAGTTTGTGAATTGTCAGAAACTAAACCTAGCGTGATCTTTTCCTACGTACTAAGCAGTACCTATGCAAGTTAGTTTCCAGTTTAACGAGATGTGGCTTTATATCAGTATTTAACCCGGAACGAATTTGACACACAAACCACACAATTACACAGCTCATTCTCATCGGGTCAAGAGATCACTGATTTCCTATGGATTAAATCTTGTCAAGATCTCCACATAATTGAAGTAACACATCTGACAGGAGTTACGAAGTAGACATGATGTTTCCTGACTCGAATGAATCGCGGCTCTCTCATCAAAACAAAATGATTGCTCAGCGCAAAAGCGCTCAGCCAACAGCAGCCCCCACACCCATTCCATGATTAAAAATGAATTATCAGTTGTTGAGTGGAATAGAAATGAATTATGGTGGGCATGGGCCCCGATCGGGCCCATTTCCGATGCCCGCTCAATTTCCTCCGACACATCCATCATGGATGCTCAGTATTGCCGCCGGGGGGACGGGGGATGATGAGGGATGGCCAGGGGGAGGACAGATTTATCTCGATGACATACAGATTGCACATTCGAATTTTTGTATTAACGGACATTTATCAGGTGCCGGAGATGGTCTGCTGGGGGGGAGGGTCAGCGATGGATATGGAAATTTTTATTGGGCGCAGATTGGATTGATGTCTGACACTGATAACTGGATATTTGGTGGTATCGATATTATACTAGGATTTCACATAACATAACATCACGCCTGTGTTTCCCCGAAGGGGTAGGCAGAGGTGTATAGCACACTCACATTTCGCCAGTTATGTTATAGTCCCGTGTAATAGGGGGCGAGCTGGGGCGAGCCTATTGCCATTAACCGGACACAAATCCAGACTCCGGGCTGCTACTGAGAATTTCTTAATAAAAAAACCCAATAACAATTTTCCCGACCCGGGAATCGAACCCAGGACCCCACGCTCAGCAGTCACGCTTGCAACCACTAGACCAACGAGGCAATCAACCGAGGGATTTCACAACATCGCTCTTTCTTACTTCTGCTAGCAAGTCGTCACCCGATGAGCAGCGGATTCTATTACTTCCAAATCACCAAGGAAGAAAGGGTTATAACAAGTTAGTTCTATTTTTTTTTAAAGTGTGATATTACAGTCTTTAATCTGCTTTTGAAAGACATCATAAAGAACTGTGACGAACGGAGTAGTCCGTCAACCAGCGAAGTTATGAGAGAATCACTAAAACAAATCTACTAATAAGAAAACATTATTACGGTCATCACACAACACATTATTATCTTGAATCACTCCCGACTAGGTAATCTGCTCCAATACGCTCCATCCTATCTATTTTTGAACAGTTACAAAATAATTTAAAAGCGTCTCCAACGCAGACTTGTTTGCGTTTCACGCTCCATTACAGCCATTAGCCGAGCACTACTGCACTCTCTAGGTAAACACACACTGCGCCAGCTACGAGCAGGGGGGTCACCTTAGTTCAACACCAGTGATCTAAGCGATGCGATGTGTGTTTTATATCCAAACTTACGCTTGGCACAAACATCGCGCTTTTATGAACGTGCAAATAACTCCTAAATGTACTCGGTCACCTTCGGTAACCTACTCAGTGGTCCGCGGAGGCGGAGGAAAAAGGCGAAGAAATCTCCTTTTGCGGGATCTTTCTGTTAAAGCAATCGTAATTTGAGGGCAGTAGACTCATATTAAGTGGAAAACTATTTTAACTACGCCTGTCATCAGTGTCGAACACCACGGTGTTCCTTCAACTACCTTTGGCCGGGGGCGTGAGAACCCGTTGGTATTCGCACAACCACTCCCGACAGGTCCCGGCCTGCAGCTTCCCTCGTCCAGCGGATTCCCGCGACAATTTATTTATATTTTTCTTAATTGCCAACTCTGTTACATTATTAAGTCAACACGCGGAAAAGTATTTATATATACTTACAGGAGGAAGCAAAATCTTTTTTCTGAAAATATTATGTACAGTATGACCACGAGGACATGTATATCCTCGTGGTCATACTGGTATGACAAACTAGTATGACCACAAGGAAACAGCGTCTATTTCTGTGGTCGGGTATCTATCTTCTGAATTCTGATATCACTATTTTGAACAGTGTGCAACTGATTGGTTTTCTGCTTCTGCATTAAAAGTCGCGGTTATGAAACCCAGCATAGGTACCCACGTGAAACAATATTTCATCAATATGGCGTACCCACTATGTACTAGTACAGCAATGCTTAAAAAATGGAAAGGATTAAACTAACGTCGTATATATGTACTGGAACAATCTCCTCAAGGTTACAGTGATCAGGCTTTACTCTTCTCCCAACGAACTTCACAAATCAGCGATGAAGACAGTTTTCTTAGCAGTCCTCGGGTGAAATTCGCATCTCGCTGGTCGATGATGTGATGGCACAGATTGTCTCGGAAAGCGGACGCTGGCAGCGGGCCGACAGCCAGGCTGGGATGGAAGACAGTCGGTCACCTCTAGAGCATTGCGTTGTGTAAGAGTGCGTAATTAGTGCGGAGCGGGATCCCCGCGGCGTCACCGCTCGTTATACATCGCTCGTGCTGTCACCAGGACAGAAGGCCCACTCTTCGAAATGAGTCGGAAAAAGGTCAGGGTAAGAAAAACGTAGCTATTTTTTTGCTGTCCATCGACTAAATTGCTAAAATACCACTGCAGGACCTCGAGTTGGTTGACAAGACAAGCTAATATTTCAATGATTTGGAAGAAAAAGTGTGGTTATATTTTCGAGTGTAAAGTTTGACATGGTCACATAAAATATATTTGATAATGTGTTCATTTAGAATTTAATTTGCTAGACTACTTTTCAATGAGACAAACGTGTATGAATGTTTATGGATGGAGAGGGAGAAAGAGACCAATGAAAAGATGGATGGATTCCGTAAAGAACGGTATGGATGAAAAGGGAGTAAATGTTCGGATGGCGGCTGATAGACAAAAATGGAAGAAGGAGACGTATTGCGCCAACCCCAAGTAGTTTAGGACCAGGGCAGGAAGATGATGATGACGTTTGTCTTGTAGACGATGGATTTATAGTAGAGTGTTTTCAGGATTAGGGGATGAGCGCTACTTGAACTCCTTCAACTTTTGTTTCCGATAGGCTGCATTGTGATGAATATTTGAGAGTTATTGAGCACGTGCTGCTATCGGTGCTCCTTCTGTGGTGGCTGGTGAGTGGCAGGCCGGCCAGCTCGCGTGGCGCGTCGCCAGCTCCTCTGCCAGCCCCGCTTGGCACAGCCTCGTCTTAATGAAAAATGATTTACCGAAGCTTGCGTAAGTACAGGTTACAGGTAACTAGCGAGACAGATGGCTGGGTTAGTGAGCCGGTCACGTGAAGCATACAGTTACAATCGATCTATTGAAGTCCATTGCACTGCTGTTGAATGTTGGCCATTCAACAGCAGTGTAATGGATTGCGATTGGATGCTAGTATTTGTTTAAGAAACATTCGGATACTTTTTCGTCTATACAGGACCAAGGGCATAATGCAGTTCTCGGTGGTGTGTATATAGTCCGCTAACGCGCACCAGGCCATGAGGCCAGCATGGTGGAATAAAGTCTAAACCCTACACATCGTCAGAAGAATGAATCTCTTCTTTACCCAGAGCATTGAGACAGAACAGAAAAAGGAAGGCAGGATTGGGGTGCATTAAAAGAGCCTCTACGAGTGACGATATTTAATTGATCGTCCGGCGCACCCTGGGCAGTCAGCCCCGCTACCAACCTGCTGACTGGCAAATTTTTTCCTCACGGCATGAGCTATTATCATTATATAGCTCATTATGGGGACAAGAATACCATATTTTCTTCACTAAATGATGTTTCCTTTTACATATTTTATTTGTAATTAAAACTTGTACAGACAACCGCACGTCAGTGGTAACACTTGAATTATAAAAACCGACCTTACAGCTTACGTAATACAGGTGCCGTCAAGGTCAAACTGGTACCACTGATGTGCGGTCGACTGTACGAAGAGAACTGAAATGAATAAAAAAAACATTCAGTCTCCGTCTGTAATTTTTTTCATTTCATTGCACGTTTAATAGCTGTAGCTGCAAAGAGGTAATGAACATAATGAATGAACGAAACGAATGCCTTTGACCGTTGTAGCATTTTGCGCTGATTGCTGGCGAAGCGCAATCAGCTGAAAACTTGCTTGTAGTCATGCGTTCGGATAACGAGCACTGCTTTGGTTGGTTCATAGACGACTTTGTTTATTTATCTGTAAAACAACAATTTGTCAGACAATTATGAGAAACTAGCTTCTGCCCGCGGCTTCGCTCGTGTGAGTGTCGTTTATCGCGCATTCCTCGGGAATTGTTTGTCTTCCCGGGATAGAGTGTTCATCCAAATCCGTTCAGCCCTTACAGCATGATTGAGTAACAAACATCTAAACATCTTCACAAACTTACACATGTATAATATTACTAGCTGTGCCGTTGCGTAGCAATGCCATCTTTTTTTTGGGCCAGGAACCTTCGCGGGCGTACGCAGAACAACTCACCAAAGTTTCATCACAATCGCATGAATAGTTTAGGAGCACATAGAGGACAAACCTTTGATTGGACAAACATATTTTTTATATATCAAGAAGATATTTATATTAGTAGGATAGAGAAGACAGGATTCATGTTATTTTTAATAATTGGATAACCCAGCCCATTACTGTCCCACTGTTGGGCATGAGCTTCTCAGAATGAGAAGGATTTAGCCTTAGTCTACCATGCTGGTTTACTGCGTTTTTACCACAGAATGCTTGTAACACGTGTAACATAGTCATTGGGTTGTAATCACAATAATTTTACTTGCGATTCATGCGTAGCAACTTTCGAACAAACTACGCCTTACATATTGACGTCATTAATTTTCTAAAATTAACTTTAATCAAATGTACTTTACAACTTTTGTTTCTGCAGTTAGAAACAGCACAATAAGGCATTTTTGCGGGTTTTTGTTACAGTTTTTACAGAAACAAGTCATAAGGAGTACTGAGAAAGGCTTTAAAATACCCTGTACTATGGTGCAGTGTTTGCACGCGCGCCCTGCCCACTCTTCCATTCTATCATGCTGGTTTACTGCGGGTTGGCGGACGATGATAAGATTAGGATGACAATAAGTGGAAAGTTGGTAGCAAAATCGTGAGTAGGTGGCAGGTTGCATGGGACAACAAGGTAGATTACAAGGTACAAGATAAATAGATTTTTTCTGTCTATACCAGCATGTCACCAAAAGTGCTTCTGGTTAATTTTTTGCTACTTTGAATGACATGTTCTTGTAAGTTCCGCGAGGGCATGTGGGCGGACAAGTGTTACGCACGCCACTGTCCCGGAGTACTGCGGGACTGTCGCGGCGACAAGTGACTGACAGATGAATGCTACAACTGGAGCACAACTATTTATAGCACAAAGTCAAGGTTCTCTCAGGACATCGGTGATAGTTGTGGACTTACAAAAACAGCATCCGAACAAACCATTCCCTACACCTATTATATTATCTGTGTCTACACTAACGACTAATATGCATTTAAAATTCAATAAAATGTATGAGATTAGTTATACCTACAGTAAATAAATAAATATACACCGTGCTATCGAAATAATTGAAAACCTCCTAAGTGGTCATTGTACTGTTGTACTCATCAGTATGAACAACTTATACTATGGGACTATCCGTTAAATCGCGAAAAAAAATCCGCTGTCCCCTACATTTTTGTTCACATGAATCGACATAATGTAGGGATCAGCTGTTATAATTTTTTTTTTTTTCATGGTTGGTCCCGTAAAAAAAGTTGTTCATACTGATGAGTATAATGACCCCTTAAGAGGTTTTCAATTATTTCAATTACACGTTGTATATACCTACATTAGGATATATACATTTCTCTTCTCAAAGCGGGTTTCTTAGTTTTTATACTATTCATATATAATTATGACAGTTGCTACGCTGCCTCGCCGCAGCCTGCAACTATAGCAGCTATTAGCCGCCGCTCGTAGGTGTAGGAAAATCCCGGTGTTTTGTGTAATTGCAGCACTAATAGGTACCTACAAGTTGCATGTGATTGATATGACTTTGCTATGATATCATTATGATGTATCACGAGGCGAACACACTCGGACAGACACTAATATGGTGCAAATAATTATGTTTATTGCTTTATTTGTACATAAATGTATTGATATAACTTTTCTGTTTACCACATAGGTACAGTCGACTGCATGACAGTGGTAACACTTCAATTCGAAAACCGCCCTTACTGCTTACGAAATAAAGATGCTACTAATGTCAAAGTGTTACCACCGACGTGCGGTCGACTGTACTACTATATCGGCATCAATTATGGAAAATACAGATATGCAGATTAGTAATTCAGGACTGTTGGAGATACACTCTCCTATCTAGAATAAACGCTCTTGGCATCGTGGCAAATATTCTGCTTTCATTAAACCTAGCTGTTTTGGGAGATGAATGCAGTACAATTGCAGATCCGTATCCCGTTCACTTACGGCCAAACTTAATAACCGTATCCACGATTTGTCCTACTAGAGATAGAAATTTGACATAAGCTCTATACATTTAATGTCAAATTTCTATCTCTAGTAGGGCAAATCGTGGATAGATCGTTTATTAATTTTGGCAGTTACTGAAATCGTATACTTTATGGAATGAATGCATTCACAACCATTGTCTGCATACAATATTCTTGTTAGAGAATCCTGCAAGTAGACTGAGATGCCCTGCTGATTATGACCTCTGTTACCACCACGACTAACAATCAAATAATAGAGTTGTACGCGCGGCTGCACATCAAGCTATACGTTTCCAGTATAAGCTGACCTCTCATTGTACGGAAAGCCTCTACAATGCGTGGTCAACTTATACTGGAAATGTGTAGACACGTACCTATTCATTGACGTGTAGTAAACAAGACTAGCTGCTAACAAGTTAACAACGAGCCGCCAACTGCGAGACAATAACATTAAATATAATTATTGATCCGTTGAGCAATTCATCACACAATGAGCGGATAAATTAAATCGACGATAAACGACCGACATTGGGGTACGAGGCGGTGGTAAAGCGAAGTCGCACTGACAGCGCAGCGGGCAGCGGGAAGGGTAAGACGAGATAGCGACGAACATATCACATCAACTAGAGATTGTTGTCACGGCTAGCTGGCAGTATTCTATATTATTTTGCATTTTTTCATTATTCGTCAAATAGCGAATAATAGTGTATATTTATTAGTCGCGATTAACTGTCATCAACTCGTCATAAATTGGTTGGTATTTAAATAAAGGTACGCGATTTAATTTGAAACCAATTGGGGTTAAATGTAATGGTTTCAATGTTGACAAAACTGTAAAACTACTGTAAAAGTTAAAAAAAATACCTACAACTAACCTTAAATTACAAGTTTCGATCCCAAATCCTAGTGGAAGGAAGCAATAAAAACTACGTCATTTAGTTCGATAACACGCACGTATGAGGTATAATACAAGTAAACAATCAAATCTGTCCATCGCGTGTTTATGCCAAATCTAATCCACGGACGCAGGCATGTTTTGATCGAGTCTATTTCCATTATACAAATAGTCCATTCGAATGTAAAATAAACAGATTATTAGCAGCGATAAATCTACAGAAGATTTTAAAACAATTAACTTTACGCATTAGACACAATGCCGCCTGTTTGTTTACCGCCGCACCCACGCGCCCCCGCCACCCGCCCGCAGTGTGGCAGACACCGACGCTTTTATAGCCAATATATCACGGGGTAGCCAGCGATAATTCAATTTAGTGCCGAAACGCAGTGATTGCGGCGCGATAGTGGCGCGACCGGCCGCGCGTTTTACGAGCGTGCTATCGGCCGCTGATTGCGTTTTATGTGGCAACTTTAAAACACCATCTGGATTTGATAACAGGTTATATAGGTTACTTATCGTCCGAGCATCATCGGAATCAGCGATACGTTTGTGGGCTATGTTTGTCTTACAAATTGAATGGAATTTGATGTGCTAGGTTGGCTTATTTACAGCAAAGTAAACAAAAGAGTTTCGTATGATAGGTCAGCAAGAATTATGTTTCACCGCTTTTTTTTCAGTTGTATATTCTAATGCAGTTTCCACACTGGCTATTTATTTTTCTTCATGAATCAGCATGCTAACGTTCATTGTTGCGATTTGTATCTCTACATGTTATTCGAATTCGAATTATACTGGTTACTATAAATTCGGTTCGTATCAAACAAGTGTAGCGGAGCTGGTGTAGCATGTTCGTATGTACTAAGTTCTGTTATTGATAATGCTGTACAATGAAGAATATTCTATTTATCTACCTATTTAACACTTCTGCCTTCAGTGCATAATTACTTACTTAGTTACTCCTCCGTCGGCGCAGTACTTATTGTTAATCTAAGGCGCAGCTACTCAAAATGTGTCTTGGTGTCCGAAACGAGAGAACGGCACTTGCCGCGATCTTTGGCAGTATCTCGCCAATCACTGGCTCTGATCTCCAGAAGATCGCCTTCCACCGCATCGCTCCAGCGATATCTAGGGCGATCAATTGGGCGTCACCCTTTCGGTCGACCTCTCCACGTGTCCAAGCCAACGAAGTCTGTGCTTTTGCCTCTCCTATCACGTTTGGGTCGGCCACGAGCTCCTCTATCTCGGCGTTCTTCCTGATCCGCCAGGTTCCATCCGGTCTGCACAGGGCTCAAGATCTTACGTAAGACCCTCCTCTCTGTTACTAAGAGTGTACAAATTTTACATGTTGATAACATTCGAATACCAAAATAATCTTAACAACTTCAATACTAATTTATGGACTGTAATATTCAAATAATCTATTTTCATTGAAAAAATTGCTAAATGCTAAAATATTACCTACCTAAAACTGACAATAAAAAATCAAAATATCTAACAATCGAAACACTACATTAACAACAAATTATATTAATTTGTGGTCGGTAAAATGCACAGTTTTGAGGTAGGACGTTTAATTAACGTCCCGTTACATTTGAGAGTCACGACTCGCGTGACTTTATCCAAACCAGGGTGCTTTTCTATAACTTTGCCCAAAAGCCAACGGGCAGGAGGTAAATTGTCTTCTTTAACTAAAACAATATCTCCAACAATTGGTTCTTGAATATGCTTAGTCCATTTGTAACGTTGTAATAAATAGACTAAGTATTCATCAGACCATCGTCGCCAAAAACTCTGTAACATACGTTGAGTAAGTCATTGCATCTTCATAATTACGTTCAGGCACTGTTAGCAGAGACTGACCGATTAAAAAATGGCCTGGTGTTAGAGGAGTAGGGTCAGTAACAGGCATCATAAATAACGGCCTTGAATTTAGGCATGCTTCTACTTGGGCAGCTTTAGGCACCATACAGACGAACAGACAAATACATCCCTTATAGGATTGGTGGCCTCTACCCTTTGACGTCCGAATTTGGATAGGACCAGCAAAGTCTACCCCGCTACGTCCAAAAGGTCTTATAAGAGTGACACCACTAGATGGTAACTGACCCATGAGTTGGGTTAGAGTAGTTGTCGAGTACCGCCTGCATTTAACGCATTTGCGTACATAAGCCGTAACCATTGTTTTGGCTGAAATAATCGAATATTTAGTATGCAAATGACTCAACATTAATGTGGGACCTCCGTGTAGAGTCTTTTTGTGAGCTTTATCAATAACTAAATTTGTAAAGTGACTCCTTTGTGATAAGATAATGGGATGTTTGACGGTCTCATCCAAGTTAGCGTTTTGTACGCGACCGGTAACACGAAGAATTCCTTCATCATCTATAATTGGACAGAGTGATTTATATTTACTTCTCGCTTTAACACTACCTGTTTTTCTAATATCTCTAATTTTTTCTCTGAATTCTTGCTCTTGCACATGTCTTATGCAAACCTTTGTTGCTTCTTCAATCTCATGCTTTGTTAAATAAACTTTACATTTTTCTCTACCACCTGCTTGTTTCTTCCAACTCGAAACTCTTCTACAATACGCGATAACCCGCACCAATCTCTGGAATGTAGGAAACTTCGTCCAAAGAGGATCTTCCTGTGAAGTTTCAGTCACAACATGAGTCCTGATTGATCTTTGTTCCATGTTAGTGGCAATAGAGTTCGGTCTTGTGTATTCAATTATTTCCTCACGAAGCCGTGAAGGACCTCGAATCCACAAGTCATTGCATGCAAGTTCTGATGGTGTCAAACCTCTGGATGCAATATCAGCAGGGTTTTGCGAAGATTGGACATGAGCCCAATGTGAGTTGTCGAAATGAGAAAGTATGGTGGATACTCTGTTTCGAACAAAGGTAGTCCAACGACTAGGATGGCTGCTAAGCCAAGCTAACACAACTGACGAATCAGTCCAAGCGTGTATATGTGAAAGTGGAATTCTTAATACTTCAGCGACTTCTGTAATTAACTGGGAAAGCAAGACTGTTCCTATTAGCTCCAAGCGAGGGACCGATTGCTGCTTGACAGATGCAACTTTTGTGCGAGTGGTTATTAAGCTTACGGTAATGTTTTTTTGTACATCAATAACTCTGATGTAAACTACCGCATCATAAGCAGCAATCGATGCATCGCAGAAACCATGCAACTCCACCAGTAGGTCATCTGCTCTTGTGTTTACCCATCTGGGGATGCTGAACTTACTGGTTTCCATAAGATTTCTACGGTAAGTTTCCCATTCTGCTTGCAAATCCTGTGTTAATTCCTCATCCCAGTTCAACCCGGAAAGCCAAAGCTTTTGAATAAAGATTTTGGAAGTGACAACGCAAGGTGCCACCCAACCAAGTGGATCAAAAAGGCGAGAAATGTCAGAAATGATCTTTCTCTTTGTAATTGGAGAGAGTTGTTGCAGAAGCTGCACTGAATATTTAAATTCTTCACTCTCACGATCCCATGAAATACCTAAAATTTTCATCACTATTTCTGGATTCCTCTTGAATTTATTTTCAAGAAGCTGTAATCTTTTAATCGCGAGATCTCTAGAACGTCCGAATTGACATCTAGGATCCTTATCACGGAATGGAAGGTTAACCACACACCGACCCTCTTCATCACGGTATGTAGTTTGAGCATAAATATCTTCACAACGTTGCTCATCAAGAGAAAGTATATTTTTTCCAGGAATAATAGACTCTATTTCCCAGAACTGTCGCAAAGGCGCATTGTCATCAGCCTGATCTAAGCTGCTATTAATGACATGATGACAATGAATATAATCGAGGTTTGTTGAAATCTTTCCAGAAAGGATCCAACCCAGAGCTGTATTCTGAGCTACAGGTGAGTTTGGTGGACCTTGAATCAAACCTTCCCTAAGAACCTGGCCATAAACTTCAGCACCAAGCAAGATATCAATCTTGTTTGGTGTGTGAAACTCTGGATCCGCTAAATATATGGTTTCTAACTCAGGCCAGTTGAAATTATTTAGTTTCTCAGAAGGTAAAAGTGACGTAATGGTACCTAGAACAAAAGCGTTAACTTGGACACTATAAGTGGGATCTAAGCGTGAGTGAATAGTCACTGTGACTGTAAACTTAGAGGCCAAAGCACTCTTCTCACCACCTAATCCTGATACTACCGAATTTACCGGCGTCTTCTTGAGTCCAAGTAGCTGCACTGCCGATTCCGCTATGAATGATGCCTGGGATCCCTGATCCAATAGCACTCTCAGCAGTTGTGTACAACCATTTCTTGTCTGTGCTTCGACAAGAGCTGTGGCCAACAAAACTTGAGTAGGTACTGACCCTTTTGAGAAATGAGAAACGATATTATTTAATGTAGATGGTTCGCTTTCTGACAATGATGCCAAAACGCTGGACACCACTGATTTAACTTCAGCCGCTGTAGTAGAATTTTCGTTAGGAACGGCTGAGTTTGAGACCAATTTGGGATGCAACAATGAATGATGCCTCCGCTTGCATATACGACATGAAGTGTTTTGACGACAAAATCTGATGGAGTGATTAGCATTCAAACAATTAAAACATAACCGGTTATTTTGTGCAAAGCCATGTCGCGATTCGTAACTCTCCATAGCAAACTGCTTACAATTAGCAATCTTGTGGTTTTCTCTACAAAATGGGCAATAAATGTTTACATTGGTGTTATTGTCAGTGCTGACTGTATGATGAACCTTGGGCTTGTTGATGATGTTAACATTTAGATTAGGTCTACTGGGCTTATCTAAAAACTCAAGAGCACGGAATCTGGCTTCCAAAAAATCTCGAAATTCCGAAAGCTCGGGCAATTCATCTTTATTACTTATTTTTGTTTCCCATTGTTTTCGGGATTCGCTATCTAATTTTGAGCTGACGATGTAAATAATTATGGTGTCCCATGTACTTACATCAATTCCGAGATTTTTCAGACCATTTAGACATTCCATTGTAGTATCCAACAGACTTTTTATACCACATGAACCTTCTGTAACATTTAATTGGTTCATAAGTCGCCTTAACAAACAATTAGATAAAAACCTCTTATTATCAAACCTACTTTTTAACAATGCCCAACATTCCTTATAATTATCAGAAGTGACAGCAATATGTCTTACAAGTTGACCAGCTTCACCTGACAATAAACCCTTTAAATAATGCATTTTTTGCACCTCATCTAAACTGCTATTATTATCAATTAAGGATGTAAACAAATCTTTGAATGTTGTCCATTCCGCATAATTCCCTGTAAACGTGGGAATGCTAATCTTCGGTAGTTTAACGTTATTTGGAATTGCACTACTGTTTTCAGATGACTTTTCTTCGGACTTACGATTGCAAAATTGATGTAAAACTTCCTTCAGCTGAGTTTTACATGATATATAAGTTTCTTCTACGTTGTTGTAGACATCATCACAAAAATACTTATCTGATTTTCGCTGAGCATCTGACGCATCTTGTATAATACTATTGTGAGAAGAACAAAAGCCCTGCCACAAGACTTCAAGTGCTTCTAATAGAGTTTCAATATATGCTTTAGTAATTCGATCTTTCGGCGACTTGTTGAAATTAATATGCGCCCTTTCAATTCGAATTTGTTTTTCGTTTTGCAATTTATATAAAGAATCCATCGTTTTAAAATCAGATTATAAACGATATACTAGTAGATAGATAGTATATACTCTTACTCCACACGGCGCGCTTAGTTGCGTTGTCCAACCGCTGGGCGTCCTCCAATACCACCTGTGACTCCCAACTGGCTGGTCAGGAACAGTCTTCTTAAGTGTGCCGCGCTTCAATGTCGACAACTGATTTTCACGCCAATCGGAATCAAACAATAAATACGTACTGAATTCCGATCCGTCTCGTTAGGACCATGTACAGTCAACCAAACGGAATCATGACCCACCATAAGCTTAATTTTCTACAAACATTCTAATACAATTAGGTCGAGTTTCGCTCAAAGATATTTCCCTGGCAACAAACTTGTTATCAATTTTATTGTGTAGTGACAGTTAGTTTCTTTGAATTTGATTGATATTCTTCTGGAATTAAAAGAGTTCGTATAGGTTTTTGAATAAAAATAAAAAAATTTACTTCATTTTTATAGGTAAACTAGCTTTTACCCGCGGCTCCGCTCGCGTTGAATTCTGCTAACCCACGTCAGTCCAGTCCAGTCCAGTCCATTCCAGTCCAGTCCACTGTCCCGTTGTCCCGCTGTCCCGCTGCCCCGCTGCCCCGCTGCCCCGCTGCCCCGCTGCCCCACTGCCCCAATGCCCCACTACCCCACTGCCACGCTGCCCCGCTGCCCCACTGCCCCGCTGCCCCACTGCCCCGCTGCCCAGCTGCCCCACTGCCCCACTGCCCCGCTGACCCTCTGCCCCACAAACCCGCTGCCTCACTACCCCGCTGCCCCACTGCCCCCAACTGACCCGCTGCCCCGCTTCCCCGCTAACCCCCTGCCCCACTGCCCCGCTATCCCACTGCCCCACGGCCCCGCTGCCCAGCTGCCCCTCTGCCCCACTGCCCCGCTGCCCCGTTACCCCACTGCCCCACTGCCCCGCTGCCCCACTATGCCACTGCCACGCTGGCTGCCCCGCAGCCCCTCACTGACCCGCTGCCCCGCTACCCCACTGTCCCACTGCCCCGCTACCCCACTGCCCCGCTGCCCCACTGCCCCGCTGCCCCACTATCTCGCTGCCCCGCTACCCCACTGCGACACTGCCCCGCTGCCCCACTATCCCACTGTCCCACAGCATGCCCCGCTGCCCCACTGCCCCACTGCCCCGCTGCCCCAATGCCTCGCTGTCCCACTGCCCCGCTGCCGCGCTTCCCAGCTGCCCCGTTGCCACACTGCCCCACTGCCCCGCTGCCCAACTATCCCACTGCCTTGCTGCATGCCCCGCTGCCCCCCACTGCCCCGCTACCGCACTGCCCCGCTACCCCACAGCCCCGCTACCACACAGCCCCGCTGCCCCACTATCCCACTGCCCCACTGCCCCGCTACCCCACTGCCCCACAGCATGCACCGCTGCCCCGTATCCCACTGCCCCGCTGCCCCACTGCCCCACTGCCCCGCTGCCCCGCTGCTCCACTGGCCCGCTGCCACACTGCCCCGCTGCCCCACTATCCCACTGCCCCAAAGCCCCGCTGCCCCGGTAACCCTCTTCCCCGCTGCCCCACTGCCCCGGAAACCCACTGCCCCGCTGCCCCAATGCCCCACTATCCCACTGCCACGCTGGCTGCCCCGCTGCCCCTCACTGCCCCGCTGCACCGCTACGCCACTATCCCACTGCCCCGCTACCCCACTGCACCGCTGCCCCACAGCATGCCCCGCTGCCACACTGCCCCGCTACCCCACTGCGCCGCTGCCACACTATCCCACTGCCCCACAGCATGCACCGCTGCCCCGTATCCCACTGCCCTGCTGCCCCACTGCCCCGCAGCCCCGCTGCTCCACTGCCCTGCTGCCCCGATGCCCCGCTGCCCCACTGGCCCGCTGCCCCACTATGCCACTGCCCCAAAGCCCCGCTGCCCCTCTGCCCCGGTAACACTCTTCCCCGCTGCCCCACTGCCCCGGAAACCCACTGCCCCGCTGCCCCACTGCCCCGCTGCCCCACTGCCCCGCTGCCCCACTATACCACTGCCACGCTGGCTGCCCCGCTGCCCCTCACTGCCCCGCTGCACCGCTACCCCACTGCCCCACTGCCCCGCTACCCCACTGCCCCGATGCCCCACTGCCCCGCTTCCCCACTGCCCCGATGCCCCGCTGCCCCACGGCCCCGCTGCCACGCTGCCCCTCTGCCCCGCTGCCCGCTGCCCTACTGCCCCGCTGCCCCACTATCCCACTGCCCCACTGCCCCGCTGCCCCACTGCCCCGCAGCCCCGGTAACCCACAGCCCCACTGCCCCACTGCCCCGCTGCCCAGCTGCCCCTCTGCCCCACTGCCCCACTACCCCACTGCCCCACTGCCCCGCTGCCCCACTATCCCGCTGCCCCACTGCCCCGCTGCCCCGGTACCCCACTGCACCGCTGCCCCGCTGGCACGCTACCCCGCTACCCCAGTGCCCCACTACCCCAGTGCCCCACTACCCCACTGCCCCACTGGCCCGCTGCCACTCTGCCCGGCCGCGCCGCTGCCCCACTACCCCACTGACCCACTGCCCCACTGCCCCACTGTCCCACCGTCCCACCGTCCCACTGCCACTGTCCTACTGTCCTACTGTCTCACTATCCCACTGTCCCACGGCCCACTGTCCCACTGTCCCACTATCTCACTATATCACTATCGTCCCGTCCCATGTCCCATGTCCTGTCCCATATCCCATCCTATGTCCAGTCCCATGTGCCGTCCCACTGTCCTGTCCCATGTCCCGTCTCATGTCCCGTCCCATTTCCCGTCCCATGTTCCGTCCCCTGTCCCGTCCACTGTCCCGTCCCCAGTCCCGTCCCCTGTCCCGTCCCCAGTCCCATCCCCAGTCCCATCCCCTGTCCACTCCACTCCACTCCACTCCACTCCATCGTACATTACTATCCGCTCGTGCAAATGCATAGAAGCTTCGATCTGTCGGGTGAGTACGCAACCCACGAATTTTTTTTTTCTTTCTTTCTTTCTTTCTCAAAACCCATACCAGTTTTTAAGTCAGATCATCAGCTTTCAAACAAACAAAAAAAACATCAAAATCGGTCCAGTAGTTTTAGCGTGATGCTGGAACAAACAAACAAACAAACAAACAAACAAACAGACGTTTACAATTTTATAATAGTTAAGACTATGCGGAACGACATTTAATTCGAAATTCAAAACATAATTCTAGCTTTATCAAAAACGTAACTTTTTATCCAATTATTAATCTATTGCATTTAATAATAAAGCTCAAAATTGCATAGACCTCTGAGCCGCATTGACGCAGTTTCCTTAATATTCAAAATGTCCTAAGTGCAGCACGATGCTAATAAGAAGAACATTTTTCTGTTTTGACAATATCATACGAATTCTTGGCTGAGTGGGTCATGATTCCGATTTGTTGACTGTACAATACGTAGGCTCGGTCTCAAATGAAAGTCTTTTTTTGTCATAAATTGGTTTTAGAAAATTCAATAAGAAACGACATTATTTATTTAATTGTATTATTTTATTATTATAAAAACAGTTTATGACAAAAAAAGACTTTCATTTGAGACCGAGCCTACGTATTGTACAAAGAGCTTACTCTCCTCTTTCTGTGTCAGTGTCCAAGCTTCACATCCGTACATCAGTATTGGTCTTATGACCGTTTTATATATTCAGTTAATAATGACTTAGTTTTATACACTAAAACATCACAGTGATTGTTGTAAATGAGTCTCGGCGTCCACAGTCATGCCTCCGCCCGCCGCCGCCATATCCGACCGTATTGCAGTAACAGCTCATAAATCTATATCCAGACGATTACTTTTAATTCAATTATATTTTCGAGCTGCATCGAAGTTATATTTGGACTAGTACTCCTAATAAGAGATCTAATAAAGTTTAATAATGACCACAGTTTCCATAACAGCCGGTAATATGGAGCACATTAACTGAGAGCGGGGAACATAACTTTGCTTTTGCGATACTTTTCGCTTATACATTGCTAGACTTTGTAAACTACTAAAATGAAATTATAAATTTATTTATTTGACTTCTGATTTATTGATTTTAATTTAATTTACTGACTTGGCATTTTTTGTTTTGCTTTTTATTACACCATAATGTCTTTTAATAATGATTTATATAGTATACCTAATAATATTTGAAATGAATGTTCATGTCGTGCTCACATATAACTTGTTTTTTTTTTTTTTTTTTTTTGCATGCCAACTGGTAAAATATGGTTGAACTTTGTTTATTATGTTTACCACCATGTTATGTACATGTACCCATATTTGCAAAATAAAATATCTTTATCTTTATCTTTATCTTTAAAACAGAGACAGGATGCTTGGTGCACACGGAAATTAACAAAATTGGTACGAAAGAAAACCAATAATTATGTATTTACAAAGGAATCTCTAAAATGATAAATGGAAAATCAATCCTTGTTTTCATCATCATTATCAGCCTATTACTGTCCCACTGCTGGGCACTGGCCTCTTCTCAGAATGAGAAGGTTTAAGGCCTTAACCTCGGTCCACCACGCTGTGGCCTAGTGCGGGTTGGCGGACTGCACACGCCATCGAGAACTGTACTCGCACTGTACGCACTCTCAGGTGTGCATGTTTCCTCACGATATTCTTTCAGTATTGGACACTGTTATGATATGCATGTTGAACCTCTATGATAGAGCTTTAAAGATTATAAGTTAATAAAAAAGTTAATTAACAAAACCAAAAAACCCGACTGCGTGTAAATATAACTGAAAAGATGTAAACAAGACTTGTATAGGTAGGTACACACGGCTACACATCAAGCTGTATATTCCAGTATAAGCTGACCTCGCATTGTATAGGTTTTCCTTACAACGCGAGGTCAGCCTTTACTGGTTTTGTACAGCTTGATGTGTAGCCGTGTGTACATGTAGGTATATGTAAAAGTATCAAATCAACACGCAGGCGGAGGCTACCTATGAACTACTTTTATAATTCATGACCAAAAACATACGTAGCCTCCACCTGCGTGTTGATTTGATACTTTTACATATACCTACATGTACCTATACAAGTCTTGTTTACATCTTTTCAGTTATATTTACACGCAGTCGGGTTTTTTGGTTTTGTTAATTAACTTTTTTATTTTAAATTTTTTAGTTCTGTCATGTTTTATCGCGCAATTAATGTAATTTTTTTGAAGTCACACATAAATATAAAATTAATTTTTAACGTTGAATATTTTGTTGTTTTTTTTTGCATTTTTCATTCCAAATTACATTTAAACATATAAGTTGTATATATTTTTGTAAAGTATTTATAAAACCCTTCATTTTGATACCCCACTCGATAGGTTTTGACGGAAAAAAACATTTTTTGAAGTGGTAATAGGGTGCCAAAAAGCGGCCATTTTGATTTTTATAATTTTGATATACCCAGTGTCACGAATCTATCAACACCTTTCAAACTAAAATCCATCAAGCCGTTTAGGCTACAGAGCGTGCCAAAGAAATATACATACATACATACATACGTACATACATACATACATACATACATACATGCATACATACATACATACACTCGAAAAACATAACCCTCCTTCTGGCGCAGTCGGGTAAAAATATATTTTGATATCTTAGAATAGTCTAGAAATAAGAATACCTACTAGAGAAGAGTATAATAAATTCTTCTTTTCCACCCACCAGGTTGCGCTGAATGACTTTTAAAGTTAGAAGTAGTAGTTTTCCTGCAACCACGAATTATTCGAGACATCAGGGAAAATTATTCAATAATATACTCGATATAATAAAATCCTTATTTTTTTATTATAATAGAGGTCTCAAAATATATTTTAAACTCTTATCATTGTAAACTTTTTCTATTAGTAACATAAAAACGTAAATTGTTAAAAATACCTAACAGCTCGTGCAACCCGTGTGATTTCATGAACTGACAAGATTACAGGGCGGCCCTGATAACTGAACTGAACTAACTCGCGCATGCGGCCTGCATACTAATGACCTCGTAGCCCGCGCCCTCCGTGCGACCCGGGCCCGCTCGTCTAATGTGCGGCCTGCCGGAGTCACCACACTGTACGTGGGACACTCAGAAAGTTTTGCGAAACTAAAAAAAATTGTTCTATACGTACATATATTTTTATCAAATCTTTTCAAAGTACTTTCCACCAGCCTCTATACAAAGATTCATGCGCCTAAACCAGTTTTCAAAACACTTTTTCCAGTCCGCCGCAGACACCTCGTTTACAGCCTGCTCGAACGCAGCCAGCGCATCTTCCGGCGACGAAAATTGTATCCCTTTGAGCTGATTTTTTATTTTTGGGAATAAAAAGAAGTCACACGGTGCTAGATCAGGGCTGTAAGGAGGGTGACCCAGGAGTTTGACTGGCGTGCTGTCCAGGAAGTCCCTCGTTTTGAGTGCGGTGTGCGCAGGTGCATTGTCGTGGTGGAGCAGTAGCCCGCGGAGCCCTGTGTTTGGTCGCTTGTTGCTTATAACAGAGAAAACTTCTGGCAAACATTTGGTAGTATACCATTCGGCATTAATGCTTCTTTGATCCCGTAAGGGAATTGATACCAAGTGGCCAGTCAAATTAAAAAAGCTAGCGATCAAAATCTTACCCCCGCTTCTAGATCGCTTCACTTTGGTAGGCGTTGGCTCATTTTGAAACACCCAAACAGTCGACTGGCGCTTGGTTTCTGGGTCGTATTGATAAATCCAGGACTCATCACCTGTAACGATGTCGTAAACACGCCGAGACGAGCCTGCTTCAAATTTGTTAAGCATATCACGGCACCATTCCACCCGGGCCTGCTTCTGAGCATCGGTGAGGTTGTGCGGCACCCAGCGTGATACTATCCTCCTCACGCGAAGATGGCTGTGTAGAATCTCGTGAACGCTTCCCGATCCAATCTTCAATATGTGTTGAATCTCCTGATATGTAATTCGCCTATTGTCTTGGATTAAATTTTTCACTGCTAGCACGTTTTCTTCGGTAACAGCCGTCAAAGGGCGACCGCTTCTTTCGTCATCCCCCAAAGTTGGTCGACCGCGCTTGAATTCGTTATACCAACGATACACGGTTGCCTTGGAAGGGCCTTCATCCATGAATGCCATTTGAAGTCTATCGTACGATTCATCCGGTTTCAGGCGACACTTGAAATCGTATAAAATCATAGCTCCAAAAATGTTCCCGGCGCAGATCCATATTTCAGTGAGACACAATACTTTGAATTAACTCGCAAAAAATGTGGAGGGAAATTTTGAAATTGGAACTTACTTATTTTTACTTATAAATAATCATATTTTCGAAAAACATTATAACTGGCCAGTCTCCCATATATAAAAACTTTTTTTCGCAATACTTTCTGAGGGGCCTGGTATTTGTGATAAGGTTTGTGACTTTGCTGCCTGATTGACTGAGAGGAACTTGGTCGTTTATATATATAGATAGAAAACATTATGTTTGAATTCTATTTACAATACTAAAGACGTTCATAAGTCGACTATGGCAAAGCAGAAAGCATTCGAATAAACCGACAAATGAATCAAAGCCATCGTGATTTATGTTCCATAACTTCGTTTGTTCGGGGAGGTGGACAGCTAAAGCTTCCACCATTTCCGAACCTGAAAAAAGAAATAAAACCATTAACAAAAAGCCGAGATTTATTTTCTTTCTTAATTGAGTATTAGGCAGGCGGTCGCTCCCCCGCGTCGGTCGCGTTCATTCAGCGATGTTACAAAACTTCGTATATCACATTAATGAGAGCTATTTGTTTTGCCTCACAATGAATCAAAGTCATTAATTTCCGCAATTTGGTGTATTAGCGGCGCCCTGCGTCCGTGCCAAGGCGCCGAACCATCCCGAATCGTCCCGAATCGCGCTGAAGCGAAGCGAAAGCGACGTATAATAAGTTGATAGTTTAGATTTTTAGTGTAATGTGGGGCGTATAACATACAAATAAAGAGATGTTTACTGCTTGAATATGTGTAATATATTCATAGTATTAAGTGTTATCCTAACTTATATAAGGAGGAGGTGTGACACACACTACACCTCCACCGTTTTTTTTTTTTTTTTTTTTTTTTTTTTTGTTAAAATTAAAGAGCTCATTAATTAACCTTTTTTGTTTTCATTGCAAAAAAAAAAAAGTTATATAATAAAAAAATGAAAATTGGCATAAATCCCAATTTGAATATACAAAATTAAAATAAAACTAGCCGATACCTATTACATAACAAGCCTGATACAATTTATAAAGGATTGATTTTATGATTACACAAATCACTTCTGTTACACGTATAAGATTAATTATATTACCTTATTTAAATTTTATAATTCCAAACCTCATTTTGATTCACAACATTTAAATGATTATCTATGAAAACTACAGTTTAGCTAAAAACAATCCAATTAGAAATAAACACAAGTATGCATTTTAGCACTTAAAAAATAACATTATTAATCGTAACGTAACGCACTGTTGACAATTAGTCAAAGAGAATATAAATCACTACGTTTACAATTAGTATTAATATCCAGGTATGACTAATAAAAATGAAAAATCCTCTTAGGAAAATCCTCCTACTACCTAAAGGTCTTCAATGTAAATCTCTACATCCTGAAAGTTTCCTTCTTATACAAAATACTATACCTTTTTTTCTACTACTCAATCATCCATAACAATACTATCTTCCAATCCAGTTTCTTTAACTGGTCAACAAATTCCCTTTTACATATGTAGGTACACATTTTATAAAAAACAAGGTACATTTCATTTATTTAGAGTACTCTTGGTACTTGTTTCTATACTATTTATTTTATTTTATGTTGTACTATTCAACATCATATTCATTATTAATTTTTGGGTCATATTTAAGACACTTTTTGGTCTCCAACAATTCTCACAGAGAGATCTCGTCTGCACCATGATCGAAGTTGAAGGATATGAACCCAAAACTGTACCTTATCATGTGTACCTAATATAATATCACAACATCTTTAATTCCAATTCCTACTTATAAAAACCACATTCAGGTTGAATCCTTTGGTCTACAAGAATTTGCATTGTATTTGGGTGATCAGCCCTCTTACACATCAAACCTTGTGTACCAAATTATTCCCAACAACCTTTTCAAAACTTTCCATTCAGCCCAATCATTTCAATTACTCCATTCTAAGCCTAACTCATAATGATCAATCATCTACCTATTTCTCAAAATCATATTTTTATTTTTAAAACATACCTACTCATTTCATTTAAAACTGTTATACTAATACCGATCCATAAAATTACCGACATCATCACATTCATCACTAAACTTCAACAATGCACTTCCCTAAATATGTCGTATGGTGTCGGATGACTGACCATATCGACATCAAATAACAAGTATGACATCATGCTTGCAAGTGCCTGGGAACTTACTAATATGCAATACGAAACCTATGTTATGATGCAACTTCTGCCAAATATGATAAAATAGTTACTAAAAGTGATTAAAATTTTAACGTTTCCTACTTATTCATCAAATCTTCGTGTTAATTTTTTCCAAATAAATCTAATGAATTTAAATTAAATTGCACATTGCAGTCAACAGGCGTCACTGGAAACTAATATGTAAATTCTATCCACTAAACCGAATAACTATCTAAACACATTTAAAATAAAACGACAGAAAAAAAAAAACTACTAACCCATACTTATCGATGTAACATAACTATAATAACGTTTTCACTAACTACGAAAAAGTCTGTCTATTCTTCATGTTTACACATTTTCACAACGTCTTGCTTTTGGAGGTGGCCGTTCCAGGGCGCGGAGGCTCCTCGACGCAGCTCTCTGGACGCCAACAACTCCCAGCTCCAACCAACCACATCAGACACCAACTTCTCCCAGCAGCATTTTTCCATCAATTATTTTTCTCCAGAACTCTCACTCATTTGTTTTCTGCCCCAAGGGGTCCAGGCACAAATTATTATTTACTATAATAATAAGATGCACAGCGCTGCCGACGTGGCAGCACTGGCAGGGTCGCCATGTAATGTGGGGCGTATAACATACAAATAAAGAGATGTTTACTGCTTGAATATGTGTAATATATTCATAGTATTAAGTGTTATCCTAACTTATATAAGGAGGAGGTGTGACACACACTACATTAGAAAATTCGTCTTATTCATCCGGCATCAGATGCGGTTACGTAACAGAGCATCAGGCACTACTACCGTCCAGCAGCTGCAGAAAGCGGTATGATTAATTCCCAACATTTCTCATGCGCACACGTCGCTTCCCGATTAACGTATTAACCCAGATCTGACACAAACATTTACACCAGCAGCCGCGCGGCGACACAACAGCGACACAACAGCGACACAACACGTATTTGATGGAGCTAATGCGGGACGACAAATGAATACTAATGACATACAGCAGAAAAACAAGATACAGAAGTAATCCTGAGCGAAGTTGAAAACAGGATGACATCAAATACAGGCGACAATTTTTCAAGGTGTATTCTAAAAACAACTTTTCATAAGATAAGACAAAAAAAACTTCAACTTTATCGCACGGACGATTAAAAAAGGCGGACGGAATCTCGTTAAACATAAGTAAAGCACCCATTGTAAGACGCGGGCTGGCACGCACACATTCACATCTACAATAAGACAAACAGCGGCGATTACGCAACAAATCTTGTGTGACGGTAGTCGTTGTCGTACTGTCACAAATAAAATAACAATATGCCGTCTGGTGTGTTAAAATGCTGTCTAAATTATAGTGGGTTTAGAAAGAAATTAAGTGCTTCAATCTTTTCTTAGCGAGCTTCCGTCCGCGTTTTTTTATTTGGCTTTCGTCCGTGCTTTACCGTAATATTGATATTTATTAAGGGTTCAATTTTAGCTTTGCTTGATTATCCAGGTTCCATGGGGAAGTTGTTCAGTTTCATTGGTAGAATCCCCATTCCCCATTTAAAAATTGTCACATGTATTTGATTGCACGCCGTTCCTGTATAACGCTTAGGTATTTATTCCTGATGGTCTCAGTTCTATCAATGGCAAGTGATAGGTACGGGTATGCAGAAGCCTCAAAGTCTGATAGCTGGTCTAACCTTAGGATGTGGATATTGCACGTTGAGTAGGTGGTAATCGTTCGGCGTCAAACACTGACATTCAGCTGTATCTTTTTAGACTGGAACCCCAACAAAGTTGGGAAAAAGTCACCTAACTTCATCGTATGTCAGACACGGATTGTAGATACTTGCTCGCACTTTTTCGAGCATTGATCTTGACCAGCTCTTCTATTCACCGACATCCTGCCACTTTACGACAATGGTCAGCCGGACCTGAATGAGCGTCGAAGGCGTGTCCGATACAAGGCGAGAGTTATGAGCGCTCATAAATCTCATTGTTCTCGCCGAATTCATAAAAACTGCGCATTTTTGCTCTGATCATGTAGCTAGCGCGCGGGCACGTGGCTGGCAGCTCACTGGCACTGCGCCACGATGCCACTCTCCCAATATTACATACTTTCGCTTCACATCTCTATTGATTAACGTTTTGTCGTTGACATGTGCGGTGTGCGGTGTCCTCGTGGATGCGTCGCCTAGTCGCCTAGCAACTATCGTGGCTGGTAGATGATTTGTGTTGTTGACACGTGTAACATCCATTACATACCTAGATACCGCCATAATTGATAGATAATGGATGAGTTCATAGTTACATGATTAGACAGTACCTTTAATATAATTGATAACATCATTCAATAATTTTGTGACAACACTGTCTGCAGGTAAATAATCTGACAAAGATGTGCTGATCGTTAACTTCTATCATGTAACAACAACATAGTGTACCAACTACATTTTTACTGAAAATAAAGATTATTGTAGGTAATAGTATTATATTCTATTGCAATTGAATACCGTCATAAAGGTGGTAACATTGAGATGTTTTATTATAGCGTACACACAACGCTGTGTACTAAGGCTGTAGCTGTAGCTTGCATACAATGTATTCAAAATAAACAGTCTGCTATCTGATATAAAATAGGTTTAGGAGATAGATGTGCTGATAACAGTCACCAAACAACACACGCTTGCGGTCTTAAAATGTTGCTGAGATCTTTCAGTAGTCCAATCTACTCGTTAGTTAACACTTTAACACACGTAAGTCAGCGAGTTGAAAACAGCAGTTTTTTTGTAATCTATATTTTTTTGTAATAATCTAATTCTATAACACGTTTTTCTGCGAACTCCGCCGTGAAAATTGAAAGATAAATCGTTTATTTTTTTCTTATAACACTGACATAACCTTGGCAGAGACGGGCGCGTTCGTTTTCAAGTGTCCCATCAGCCCGCGCTGGTGAACTGGTGCCAGTAAATCATTCGAGTACAAGTTCAAGGTGCGCACACGCCGCTACATCATCGCGCATGTGCCGCGCCCACTGTCGCACGACCCGACACATGCTAGATAATATTGAAGAAGGTTCACTGTATACATTTTACGATATCGAATTCACATCAGCTCCGCGATTCAGAACCACACGATAACCAGTTGTTGACCGGTTCGGTTTGTTATCTCGTTTCGTCCTATGATTCACGCAACTAGAGAAAAAGAAACAAACCGAATTGTTCGATAAATGCTTATCGAAGATGTTCTGAATCGGGGAGCAGAAATAGATAAATATTTTTTGTGTTAGTAACGTAAGGTGGCTGATAATTGGCTGCTGTTGTGGTCGATTCCCGCACAGAACAAAATGTATTCGTACAGCATACCTACTTGTTACGGGTCTACTCGCGTTTCACGAACGACAAACGAAGTGCGATCTTTCGTTCTGACTTCTACCTACACAATAAAGATAGGCACATAACAATAAATAAATAAATAAATGTTTTTGGGACATTTTTACACAGCACTATCTAGTCCCAAACTAAGCAGAGCTTATAATATGGGTACTGACAATGGATATGATACTTATATACTTTTTTTTTGTAAATACATACTTATAATATATAAGAAACACCCAGACCAACAC
Organism: Asteroscopus sphinx; assembly: GCA_949699075.1. Lineage (NCBI taxonomy): Eukaryota > Metazoa > Arthropoda > Insecta > Lepidoptera > Noctuidae > Asteroscopus > Asteroscopus sphinx. Next base: position 321,102 of record OX453018.1, read on the forward strand.
AAACACTCATGTCACATCACACAAATATTTGTGTCCTGTGGGAATCGAACCCACGACCTTGTAATCAGCAGTCCGACACTCGAACCACCAAATCACAGGGGTCGCCAAAAAAAAAAAAAAAGGCACAAAATGATAGACTATCCCCCAGTTTCTGGAAGGCTGATCAATTTGATCTATTGTCAAATGTAATGTCAGCTTCTGTGATTGGCCGGCGAAAATGTTAACAACCAATCACATACCTTGACCTGAGATTTGAGAGTCGATTAGTTAATTTTTGCGTTGATCAGCCTTTCAGAAACTGGGGGATGGTTCATAGTTATATGAAACTGACCGGAGATTAAAGAACCAAAAACCAACGTCAAAACAAGATCATCGCATGCCACAAGGGAACGATATGGTTGAGCGGAGTAGCAAATTGTGGGTAGTGGGGCGTTTCACACCACGCGTGGTTCGGACCGCGGTGTGAATCGCTCAAGTACTCATTTTGAATGGGCCCTTTCGGACCGCGGTGTGAAACGGCCAAGACCTTTTTTATAATGGGCTGATTCGGACCGCGGTGTGAAACAGCCCAGTACTCTTTTTCAATGGAGCGATTCGGACCACTATCAAAAGTTTAAAAATGTAGTGTGCTCTTGTGTTTTTGTACAGACGAGTAGAAAAACGGTTAGTGAGAAATATTAAAATAAAATACCTATATAACACAATTCTTAGTATTTTATTAATTAAAATATTGGATATTACAAATCTAATTAATAGTTATGTGTAGACTCATTTTAACATATAATTATAATATAATCATTTACAATAGGTATGGTACAATAGGTATACTTGAGTAGTAAACTGATTATTATAAAAAAGTGTAATATAAACGATAAATAATCACAGATTGATTGTAGATTACTTACTTTTACTTATTATAGTTATAAAAATCACAGGTTGAGTGTATATTACTCATTTGAAATTTATTCAGATATCACAAACAGTTCAAAATCATAGGTTGAGTTTGATCACATATTTTTACTCATACCAAATTATTAAAAATCACAGGTTGAGTGCAGATTACACATTTTGTCTTTTAACTGATTATTAAAAATCACAGATTGAGTACCTACATTTTTACTTATTACCACATAATTATATTGAAAATCACAGGTTGAGTAAATTGACACGTTTTTTTGACAACTAATGTTTTCAAGAAAATGTACAAGAATGTACAAGAGTTAATGGCTGGCCAGATAACTGTCGGTCAATGCTTGAAAAAATTGAGAGTTTAAAATATAAGGGTTTTATTTTTGTTGATTTATGTTTTTTTTTGTTATCTCTTTTTAAATAATACTGTATAACTTTTACATGCAAATTATCTGTTACTTAAAATCGCAGACCAGTAAGCTTCTAGACGCTGACTAGCCGGATACCCCCGGTCGCAAAGCATATGCAGTAGTACTGCATATCATACGCCCCGCTGCCAATCAGGACGTCAGTCCGTCAGCGAACTGTACCAATCACACGGAATCATACCACCGAAATTTTGAGCCGACCAACCATAACGCGCCGTCCGCCCCCTGGTACCCGCCAACATTTTACGACTGTTTTGTCATGCAAAACTTTGTTTATGCGGCGTCTTGAAGCTTACTGGTCTGTGCTTGTAACAAGTCCAATATATGTGACACAATCTGTGATTTTCAAAATAATTAGGTAGTAATAACTGAAAATGTGTAGACTCAATTTGTAATTTTCAATAATTAGTTATAACTAAAATGTGAAACCCACACTCAATCCCTGATGTTTAGTAATAAGTTAGAAGTAAAAATGTGTCATTATGACACTCAACCTGTGATTTTATAATTAATCAAAAGTAAAAATGTATGTTTATTTATTTAAAAATGTGTGATCAAACTTAACCTGTGATTTTTAATTATTAGTGATAATGTCTTAGATTTTCACGATCACTACACATTATAATAAAACAAAGTTTAACCGGATTACATCGCGTATATTAATAAAATTTGTTTAATTTTGATAATATACGCGATGTGATTCGGTTAAACTTTGTTTTATTATAATGTAATAGTGATATCAAAGCTAATTACAAGCCAAGCCAATGACAAACGAGTAATATGTAACACTCAACCTGTGATTTTTTATAACTCGTAATTAGTAAAAGTGTGTAATCTACACTCAATCTGTGATTATTTATCAATAATATTTTAAATTAATACTCTTTTTTATAATTACTAGTCGCCTACTTACGTATTGTGTATCATTTTGTATTGGTATATGATTTTATTATAAGTAAAATGAGTAATCAACAAAATAAAAATAAACCAATATTTGTTATTTTAATTTGTAATAATTATTATTTAAATAAATAACAAACTTTAATATGTATTTTATATATTATGAATTATATTATGTTTTTAATTCGATTTGTTTGATAATTTTCACTAAACATTTTTCTACCCGTCTGTACAAAAAACATTCAAAACGTACTAGTTTTTTAATACTTTTGATAGTGGTCCGAATCGCTCCATTGTAAAAGAGTACTGGGCTGTTTCACACCGCGGTCCGAATCAGCACATTATAAAAAAGGTCTTGGCCGTTTCACACCGCGGTCCGAAAGGGCCCATTCAAAATGAGTACTTGAGCGATTCACACCGCGGTTCGAACCACGCGTGGTGTGAAACGCCCCACTACCCCAAATTGTGTGATGAATGGAACGATTAATCGAAAATCGTCAAACAGTCTCCCTGGGCGTATGTGCGTGAGAAATAAAGTTAACAACAGCTTGTTAATATTTTTTCACGATGTCACATTTTTTAATACGGCTGTCGTGTTTTGTCGTGGCTCGTGGCCCAGCGGCCATTATTTTTTAACCAACTTCAAAAAAAGGAGGAGGTTCTCAAGTCGAATGTATTTTTATTTTTTATTTTTTTTTGTTTGTTACCTCTGAACTCCGTCATTTATAAACCGATTTCGAAAATTCTTTTTTATTTGAAATGATACTTCCAGATTGGTCCTATTTATATCAAAATCTAGTTTTGATGATGGGATCCACGTGGAATTGAGGGAACCCAAATAACTAACTTAAATATTACAGGCATAAATATAGCGATTTTGGTATTTTCATTAACAAGTCAAGCATTTGCATTCAGAGAGAATAATTTAGTGAAGATCTTCGGAGATAAAGTAGGGAACTCTTCAATGGATGACAGCAAATCGTCTGGGAGTGCAGCAATCGCTTGTCTTTCTATTGTTAATGCCACTCAAAATAGAAAAATAAAATAAACATGAAAAAAAGTCAAAACCGCCTTCAAAAAGAGTAAAATAATAAAATTTTCGTGAAACGCGCCAATTTCAATCATACCAAATCAAAGGCACCTTCAATTAATAATTAAAACGTTGTTTATAAATCAACAGTGTAGCAAGTGATGACATTTTTTGTAATCATGCTACCAGATGACGATGGTGACAAGTGGAGTGGGCCTTCTTCATCTACTTATTTCATGCAGGTTTGACGCAAGTAAGGCTAATTTCAAACATTACCTACTGTACCCTTATGGCGTATAACTACCTACATTAACACAACACACGTCGACAGCTGTGAATAATTACGGAAATGTACGCTAATTAGAATTTCAGGAAAATGTATTTTAAACGTTTGAAAAGTGGCTGAACACTGAACACTAATTACTTATTGGATGTTTTTTGTCAAACTCCGTTTGAACTAGCTCCAATTATATTTTAGAACTTGATGTATTAACTGAGTAGTTGAGGGCACTGTTGGACTATTACGTCTTTTAAAACAATAAACAAAAGACGCGCAACGATGTCGGTATTTATTATGTTTTTATCCTAAACAAAAGACAGTTCTCTTTTAATAAATTACATAATACATGGTGTTTGACCGGGTGTCACTGCCATGGTAAACATTTTATATTTTGTGAATATTTCCTGACTCCGCAAGAAATAGCTGACACGTACGAATGCGGCATATCATTATGTATTATAGGAAACATGGTATTTCTGGCAAGGTGTCCGGACATCAGTCACGCAAGGGTTGTCACTGTGACAAATGGTCTCCAGTCGTGACGCGAGCGAGTTGCCCGCTGAGGAACACTAGAACGCAATAAGAAAACACAGAAGTGTTATGATAACAACGATCTATGTAAGATGCTCGCTGAGAGGTCATCCAGACGTGTCACAATCACAACGTCAAAAAACGTGTTATTCCATTCACACGAACGACAATTTGCAGTCGGGTTCCGTGGTAAAAATATCTTTTTTTTTCAATTAGTAAAATTTATTTGTACATACCACAGATCAATCAATTAATTTCTACGGAATATGTGTGAGAGTGTATAGAGTAGATCTTCTGGATAAACTCTTGTAGCACAAGTGGGAAGCGAGATATAATCGGTGGACGTCAAGTCGTGGCCGGGATCGACTCCTGAGGGCTCACTGTCTTGCTGATAACATCGAGGACCAGATTGTCAAGCCTAGAGTGTTTCTATATTGCATTGATGTTGTTTTCATTAAATGATTATAATGTGTTCCGGTAGTAGCGTTAATTTTTAATTAAGAGCTTGTTTTTTTAAGAGCATTTATTTAGCTTGCTTATTCGCATGTCTGTCTTATACAAATCTTTTTAGTCAATTTTAAGCCAGTTTCCAACAACCAACAACCAACATCCAACAGCCTGATATTTGGATCCGCATGAAGTTTTGATGACAATTGTAGCAGTCACGCTCCCTGTCAATCTTAGGGCGGCGTGTCTAGGGACTACTCCCTTTTGTCAGCAATCTGAATGCCTCCCTATGTCCGGCTATCTGAAGGCGTTCCTAATTCCGGCCTCCTGAATGCCTCCCTAATTCCGGCTATCTGAATGCCGACCGTGTTGGGATACAGGTACACCACAAATAATACGCACAATTGTTCAACACACGTTTATTTATTACACAATTATTCCGAGCCGAGCACTCTGTCTATTGTTATTTACTAGGTACACTTTAGGGCGCTGTAACGTTATACATGATATACATACACACGATTTATATACAAGAACAAAGAAACTATTATTAATATATCGAAACAAATACTTATTTAAAACTGCCCTAAATTACTTCCTAATTACCCTAATTATCCTAAGAGACCATGACCACGACCTGCAGCATTACTTCCATGCTATTTCTTAGTTCTGTGACTGACCGCAACTGATTGACTGACTAACTCAAGAACGCTCTGACTATATATACTAAAGTGGCGTACAGCGACAGCGGCGGGGCGATCGAGTCGTTTCCTGTTCCACCAAAATTCCCGTGGGAAAATAGACTCGCACAGATCCTCGCCCCCCGGTTACCCCACTTCAACCCCTATGCTAAATGAACCTAGCCAATCAGAGCGTATCTTTTTGATGTGATGCAATCGTTTACCTTATTAGGTAATGCTGCCGATCGGGTCACGGCTCCCGCCGCGCGCCGCGACGGGAGCAGGTTACGACTTGTTCGTAAAACAATTACGATGTTAAATGCTACTAGTTAGCAAACAATGCGACATTTTCTTCTTACTTTGAGCTATTGTTGCTAACTAGAGCCCTAATCCTAGACCATTGTTAGGTCATACACACCCTAGCCTTATCTTTATTGTTTTTAAAACTTACATACTAATGCCGACATCATTTCCTTACATCTATTTACATATGTCGCCGACATTCTCCCCCTCGTGCTCAGCACCGTCCTCTGCTTGCGGCGACTGGCGGGGGACGATCTTCACGATGCGGGAGCTGGGTCGCCTCATGACTCCGCCTGCAGTAGCCACGTCCATCTGGTCCCGGGTACACTCGTTCAATGGTACCCCGGGGCCAGCTACAGCGGGGCAGAGTGTGGTCGCCTATGACGACGACGTCGCCCACACGCAGGTCTCGTTCAGATGCTCTCTCGTCGATGTGTCGGGGGAGCAAGGTAGGCAAGTACTCTCGCACCCACCTGCTCCAGAAGTGATCTGCTAGTAGTTGTGCTGTCTTCCAGGTGTTAGGACCGACCAGATCTCGGTCGGAGAAGATGCCGATGCTCGTGGTACCGGAGGATCGCCCAATCAGAAAGTGATTGGGCGTGAGTGTTTCTTCCTCTGAGATCGATCAGACGTCTGTCAGAGGCCTGGAGTTGACTATGTGCTCGGCCTCCAACAGTAGGGCGTGAAGGACCTTTTCCCTCGGGTGTCGCTCGCGGAGTGTCGCCTGCAGCGCGGTCTTAATGGACCGCACCAGGCGTTCCCAGGCGCCGCCCATGTTAGGCGCGCCCGGGGTTATGAACTTCCAGCTCACACCCAGGTGCTCGGCTGCTGCAGCGATGTCAGAGGCCTTGAGAGCCTCAGCAGCCTCCTTCAGCTCGCGGTCGGCACCGACGAAGTTCGTGCCGTTGTCGCTGAAAATGGTTTTTGGCATACCACGTCTGGCAGCGAATCTGCGAAGAGCTAAAATCATGGAATCAGTAGACAAGGAAGGCGCCAGTTCAATATGAACGGCCCTTACAGTGAGGCAGGTAAATAGAGCCCCCCATCTTTTTTCGTGACGTCGCCCGATTGTTACCGTCATGGGACCGAAGTAGTCTACTGCGGTACATTGGAACGGTGGAGCGCCATGCCTCAACCTTTCAATGGGTAAATCTCCTGGAGGCATGTTCTGTGGTTTCGCTCGATACACGCGACACCACTGGCAGTTGCTGGCAATATGACGCAGTACAGTTCGTAGACCTATTACACAAAATCTTTGTCGAATCTCATTCATCACAGTTAGGTGGTTACCGTGATTAAATCGCTGGTGATAGTAGGCGATTAAAAGTCTTCCTATGGGATGTCGACTATCTACTATTGCGGGCCTTTTGTACTGCCTGCTTACTCCTCGTACTGCGTCAATTCTTCCGCGTAGGCGGATCAGCTGGTCTTCCATGACAACGTCGAGTTTTCTCAATCTACTATTCCTTGGTACATCTTCATTCTGACTTAGCTTCTTGTATTCTTCGGAAAAACTTTCATTTTGACAGCGTTTTATCAATAAATTCTCTGCTTGTTCTAGCAGATGCACTTCTATGGGAAGGTATCTTCTTTCTTCGGTCCGCACAATATTTTTCTTCTTTATGATTGGCGGTGCCTTCCCTTTCGTTTTCTTCCAGCTGGGATCATCGCTTCCTTTTTTCTTTCTTACGGCGTTCACTTGTTCCTTGGGCTTGCACAGTTCTATAAATTGCAAGACCCTCGCCGTTGCACGTAGGAGACGATTCCAGTTTGATGAACGCACAGGATCAGGGGTCACATGACTATTCGGGTTCATGATCACTGCTGCGATAGCTATTTCCTTTTCTTCGCCAGTCTTCTCTGGCTTAACATTTCTCGGTTTATGCCAATCTTCTCCTTGCAAGTACAACGATTGCAGAGGGCGATCGAGTCTCATACTGATCTGCCAACCTTCCCGTTGGCCAATGGACTCGTCCAGATCCTCGCCCGCCGCATTCGCAGCCGCGTCGAATACTACACGCAGCTTCTCATTCTGCGGTTGCACCACTGAGGAGTGAGGAAGGTACCATTTATTATTATTTTCTTCAGTAGGTACTTCCTCTGCATAACCTTTTTCCAATACATTTTCAATTTGAGCAGTATGTTCTTCTTTCAAATACTGATTCCTCTCAAATTTCTTCTCCAAAACGCATAGCCGCTTCTCTGCCATACCGAGGCTTTCTGGTATTCTTTCTTCTTTATTTTTCCATAAAAGGCCAACCTCGAATCTTCCACTTGGCAGGCGTCTGCTGGTCTTCTCTAAGATCTGGATAGCCTTATCATCAGCATCAGTACTAGGGCGCTTCGGCGCCACTCCCTGTGATTCTATAGAGAAGTGATCCTTCATCAGCTGTTCCAAGTCATCCTCAGCTGTATTGAGATGCAGGCACCGGTCTATGAAGTTGACCTGTCTAGTGTTGCAACCATGCAGCACCCATCCGAGTAAGGTCATTGACGCCACAGGTTGTCCAGATTTTCCTCTCTTCAGTGACCGTGTGACTATCAGCTCCCAATTATCTTGACCTATAAGCAGCTTCGGAGCTTGTTCCGAATAGCAGACCTGGCGCGCTATGTCTTTCAAGTGTGTATATTTACTGACATCAATTTCTTCTAGGCGTTGAGATGTCAGGTTCAGGTTGTCTATTGTTCTGACTCCTTTGAGGCTTGAGGCTTTCATATGGTGGGCGCCTTTTATTCTTATATTCAGTCTACGTGAATAAGCGTTCACTATTCTTTTTCCTCCCACCGTCTCCAGAGCGAATGGGTCTCTTGGCCCCTCCGCACCTATGGCCTCAGCCACCTTGGAATCTAAAAGCGACACAGTGGACCCCTCATCCAGCAGGGCAAGCACAATCATAGAGCCCTTAGGTCCAAACAATTCAACAGGCAACATTTTCAAATAAGCTTTATCATTCCTAATCGCATTCACCAAGTTAGTAGTCACCTCAGTCTTATGCTCCTCTTTCTGCTGCTGATCAGCTGATGTCCGTTGTAGGTCCACATGTAATAATCGATGATGCCACCTTTTACATGTGCCGCATCCATTTCGCTTGCATGCATCCTTGCGGTGCCTACTACGCAGACATTTGAAGCATAAGCGCAGCCCTTTCACAATATCCCATCTCTCCTGAACTGATACACTCAAAAATTTCCTGCAATCTGAAAGGTGGTGCTCTTCCTCGCAATGCGGGCATTTGATTCTATTATCACTATTATTTACAAATTTCTTATCACTGTAATTCTCTCTTGCCGTATGAGTGGCATGCTTATTCAAATAGTGCTTAGGCTTTTCTAGACTTTCAGGCGTTGCGAAGGCACCACACTTATCTGCTTCAATATTTAAAAAATTAGCAATATTTACCAGTTCAGGGAGGGAGCAATCCATCTCTGCTGCGTAATCGTACCATCGGTACTTAACCACTGAGGGCAACTTATCCACTATTAACTTCACTATTTCGGGTGAATGTAAATATTGCGGTTTAGATAGTCCCTTAATTGCTGCCACACTATTATTCACTTGGCTAGCAAACATACATATTTCGCGAGCGCCGTCGGTTGGTTTCACTAATGATTTTATTTTATCAAGTTCACACAACACTAGTGATTCTGGTCGTCCGAAACGCCGCCGCAATGCGTCTAATACTTCCACTGGTTTGCAATCCGAGTACAACAAACTCTTGATAGCGTCGCGCGCAGTACCTTTCACCGCTTTCCTTATCCGTGCTATATTCTGCACATCGTTGAACATGGCCGCTGTATCTTCATACACCGTTTTAAAGGCGATCCATTCTGACGTATTCCCGTCGAAGAACGGCAGCTCATGTATGTACTTAGGTGGCTGCTGACGCGTATTCAATGCTTTCACTATCTCCGTAGCAAAAACCGCTATATCACTTTTTCTTGTTGTCGACTTATCGCGTTGCTCATATTTACTCGGTTGCACTATAATCTCTTCGCGCACTGTGGTTTCTACCCACTCTTGAACCTGGCCGGTGCGATCCTCTGGTTCTCGTTCTTCATCGGAGCTCAACTGTTCGTCCGCCTGGAGACGCGCTAGCCTTGCCCGGGCGAGCGTGGTCGCTGCCTTGGCCTGTTCCAGTTCCAATCTGGCTAGCTCCTCCTTGGCTTCCAGCTCCTTCTTCTTGGATCGCGTCGATCGGATGGACGGAGCGCGCGGAGGACCCAGGGGCACCATCGTCATGTTGGACCCCCAGCCCGCTTTATTCTTCTCAATTTGCTCCGCCTTCTGATCCTTCTTCTGGTCGGTTGTCTTCGATGCGCTGGTCGTTGCAGTCTTTGAAGTGGCTGCTGTGGTCGTGGTCTCTGTCGTTGTTTCAGTGCTCGTGCCGTAACTAAATGCTGTCACCTCGGTTCCTGTCGGTGTCGTCGACTCAGTTCCAGTCGCGGCTGTCGACTCGGTGGCACCCTCAGAGGATTCTTCTGCTGGTTGCTCAGCTTTTGAGGGCGCGCCCTTATTCGATCTCGTTACCGGCATTTTGATTCACGTATTTAATTAACACTGGTGTACCTGTTTATCCGGCTCGCTAAGGACCAATTTTTTAGCAGTCACGCTCCCTGTCAATCTTAGGGCGGCGTGTCTAGGGACTACTCCCTTTTGTCAGCAATCTGAATGCCTCCCTATGTCCGGCTATCTGAAGGCGTTCCTAATTCCGGCCTCCTGAATGCCTCCCTAATTCCGGCTATCTGAATGCCGACCGTGTTGGGATACAGGTACACCACAAATAATACGCACAATTGTTCAACACACGTTTATTTATTACACAATTATTCCGAGCCGAGCACTCTGTCTATTGTTATTTACTAGGTACACTTTAGGGCGCTGTAACGTTATACATGATATACATACACACGATTTATATACAAGAACAAAGAAACTATTATTAATATATCGAAACAAATACTTATTTAAAACTGCCCTAAATTACTTCCTAATTACCCTAATTATCCTAAGAGACCATGACCACGACCTGCAGCATTACTTCCATGCTATTTCTTAGTTCTGTGACTGACCGCAACTGATTGACTGACTAACTCAATTTTTTTTTTTTTTTTTTTTCGAATGGGCTCTCGCAGGTGGGACCGAAGTCCCATTTCTGCTTAACCGGACTTAGTTGGCGGAGAGTCCCATGTGGGACTCCATTCGCCGAAGGTTTTTTTTCCCTACATACTTACAAACTAGATGCGCGCGGCATCAATACCGCGCGTAAACGGGCGGGGACTAACTCAAGAACGCTCTGACTATATATACTAAAGTGGCGTACAGCGACAGCGGCGGGGCGATCGAGTCGTTTCCTGTTCCACCAAAATTCCCGTGGGAAAATAGACTCGCACAGATCCTCGCCCCCCGGTTACCCCACTTCAACCCCTATGCTAAATGAACCTAGCCAATCAGAGCGTATCTTTTTGATGTGATGCAATCGTTTACCTTATTAGGTAATGCTGCCGATCGGGTCACGGCTCCCGCCGCGCGCCGCGACGGGAGCAGGTTACGACTTGTTCGTAAAACAATTACGATGTTAAATGCTACTAGTTAGCAAACAATGCGACATTTTCTTCTTACTTTGAGCTATTGTTGCTAACTAGAGCCCTAATCCTAGACCATTGTTAGGTCATACACACCCTAGCCTTATCTTTATTGTTTTTAAAACTTACATACTAATGCCGACATCATTTCCTTACATCTATTTACATATGTCGCCGACAACAATACTTTAATAATAACATGAAATTTAAAAACTTTATTTATAATACTTAGGGCCGGGATTTCAATAGTCTGAATACAATACAATACAATACAAATCCTCTTTATTGCACAACAAGATTATATCAATTTCTTAAATAACTACTTATGCGCTAGTGTACAACTGGCGGTCTTATCGCTCCACGGCGATCTCTTCCAGACAACCATTGAATGGACTGGAATGTCATGGAAGAGACAAAGGGTAGTTACCGGTAACTAACAAACAACAACTAACATATAACTTAATAACTTTTAACTGAGGAATAAATGTGACGTCTTGACCAGATTTTCTATACTACAACTGTCAAAAGAGATTATATAAACATAAATTAATGTTCTTTACTCGGAAGTATTAAAAAGCAAATAATGGGATGATTATCGAAAAAACATCGAAAGTGGCATCCTGTTGTACATCACTGACAGTTTATTAAGAGCATCAAAATTTATATCAGGACAATAATTATAATAGAAACACTCATGACGACAACAAACGAGTTCAATTTTAGAAATAACCAGAAATTACCTTTTCATTCTAACCAGTGGGGCAATTGTGTAATGCATTCACATTGACATTAGCTTTCATTTTGAAATTAAAGCAACATTCATTGCGTATTTTAGTTGCCCTTAAAAAGGATTGTCAAAACAAACGGAACAATGAACATTGAAATCCAGATGATTGCGATCGCGAGTGAGTTACGCAATTCGGCCGCTGGTATCGTTGAAATTCTTGCTGTGAATGCTCCAGTGACACTTGGCGATATTTTCGTATGTCGCTTTGGTCATGAGCTATCGACTATGGAAGGCAAGCCAGTGCCAAGTGCTCTCCAGACATCAGAGTGACTGACGTTCGCTATTAATATGTTTGAACTGACACTGCAAACTGACACTAAATATTATAGTAGGTACTTCAACTTTCTATTTCCCGATATAAGCATATCTAAAAAAACTAAAATACATTCGTACATACAAGCAATCGCCAGCTTTGTTTCCGCGAAACTCTTTTTACGAGTATTTGCGAAAACAGACATTTCTTACAATTTCTTATATTTCATATGGAAACAAAAAAGTATGAAATAAATTCACGAGCCGACCTAAATACCGACGGATCCAAATATTTGTGTAAAGAAAACAAACAACAGGTGAACGTAAGAAAAATTGGGATTTTGGGGTCCCTCAAAAGCCCTAAGCCCGGGTCTCGGACCTTCCAAAGCCCATAAAAGAAGCATTCGCGCGGACCTCAAGGGGATCACACTGCCGGACCACAGGGAGCGCAACGAACGCAGAATAACAACTCTATTGGGAGCAGTTGGCGGCCTGACCACTGATTTGACCTTTAATTATGTCAAAAGGTATAGCTTCGAAAGCTTTTTGGGTCATCGGCATATTCATTACACTGAATTTAAATAGAGCACGAAATATCAATATTTACTTAATACTACTATAGTATTATATTATCTGTGCTAATACTATTTTAAGAGGAAGAAATGTTGGTCGTCTTTATCAAGTCTCATCATGAGTTTCTTTGTGTCTTTCGTATCCAAATACGCAAAACTAAAAAACCGGCCAAGAGCATGTCGGGCCATGCTCAGTATGCTCAGTAGTAGGGTTCCTTAAGTAGGTGTAATTACAAACGAATCAAATCGAATATTAATCATGGCTATTTTAGTTTTTGCAATAATCGGCAGCATTCGCGACTCAGAGCGTGTTGTTAGTAGCGCCATCTAGCGATAAATTCAAGAAGCCAAATTGAAGAAGCGTGTCATTTCAAAGTTACTTTTTGTGATTTTTTCAAATAGAAAGTAGCTAAAGGAGCATTATTTGCTATGATCATGTTTCTCTAAGGTCAATGACCTTTGAACTAGGACGTTTTAAGTAATTTTCAGTTTTCTCTCTATAACTCAAAAAATTATAATCACATTATACTCAAAATAATTTTAAAAGAGAATTTTCACAAAGGTCTATCAATGTGGAAGATTATAAGTTTCTACATTGCATAGTTTAGAAATGGCAGGGGGGGACACATTGCAAGCCACTTTGGCGGGCTATATTTCGCAGATGGTACACCTGATAAAAAAGTGGTGTATCAAACATTACCTTCATTTTAGTAGACCTATTCAATGATACCCCACACGAGGGGGTACAGCGAAAAAAATATTTTTTTCCCCATTTCACATGTATGGACGCCACCCCTAAAATACGGAAAAACGATTTTTTTATTCTTTTATAATTGAGATCTATATGTAGACTATTTTTTAACAAAATTTCATTTACTTATGTTTATAACTGTAGAAGTTATTAAGCTGTAAAGGATTAGGACAGACGGACAGACGGACAGACGGACAGACGGACGGACATGACGAAACTATAACGGTTCCTTGTAGGACTTCGGAACCCTAAAAACACTGTTTTTATGTTGTAACACATAACATAACATAACATCACGCTTGTATTTCCCCGAAGGGGTAGGCAGAAGTTATTAAGCTGTAAAGGATTAGGACAGACGGACAGACGGACAGACGGACAGACGGACAGACGGACAGACGGACAGACGGACAGACGGACAGACGGACAGACGGACAGACGGACAGACGGACAAACGGACAGACGGACAGACGGACAGACGGACGGACATGACGAAACTATAAGGGTTCCTTGTAGGACTTCGGAACCCTAAAAACCGGCCAAGAGCATGTCGGGCCATGCTCAGTATTATAGGGTTCCTTAAGTAGGTGTAATTACAAACGAATCAAATCGAATATTAATCATGGCTATGCTTTTTTAGTTTTTGCAATAATCGGCAGCATTCGCGACTCAGAGTGTGTTGTTAGTAGCGCCATCTAGCGATAATTTCACGAAGCCAAATTGAAGAAGTGTGTTCTACATAACACAAAGTTACTTTTTGTGATTTTTTCAAATAGAAAGTAACTAAAGGAGCATTATTTGCTATGATCATTTTTCTCTAAGGTCAATAACCTTTGAACTAGGACGTTTTAAGTAATTTTCAGTTTTCTCTCTATAACTCAAAAAATTATAATCACATTATACTCGAAATAATTTAAAAAGAGAGTTTTCACAAAGGTCTATCAATGTGGAAGATTATAACTTTCTACGTTGCATAGTTTAGAAATGGCAGGGGGGGGGACACATTGCAAGCCACTTTGGCGCGCTATATTTCGCAGATGGTACACCTGATAAAAAAGTGGTGTATGAAACATTACCTTCATTTTAGTAGACCTATTCATTGAAACTCCACACGAGGGGGTGCAGCGAAAAAAATATTTTCACCTCCATTTCACATGTATGGACGCCACCCCTAAAATACCTAAAAACGATTTTTTTATTCTTTTAAAATTGAGATCTATAAGTAGACTAATTTTTAACGAAATTTCATTTACTTATGTTTATAACTGTAGAAGTTATTAAGCTGTAAAGGATTAGGACAGACGGACAGACGGACAGACGGACAGACGGACGGACATGACGAAACTATAACGGTTCCTTGTAGGACTTCGGAACCCTAAAAACACTGTTTTTATGTTGTAACACATAACATAACATAACATCACGCTTGTATTTCCCCGAAGGGGTAGGCATAGGTGTAATAGTACACCCACATTTCGCCAGTTATGTTATAGTCCCATGTAATAACAACAAGTTACCGAGTAAAATCATTGAGGCTCCGAGTCTGTCCTGCTTTAAGTCTCGCCTGAAAAGCTGGCTTGTCGAGCAAACATTTTACAGTACAGCTATGATGAATTTATGAAATTGAAATTATGAATATTAATATTATTATAATAATTTAACAATTTTGTACCCATATTAGCAAATAAATAAAATTGAATTGAATTGAATTGAAATTATTGTATTTTTAATTTAATCTGTGTAAATTAATGGCGAACTTTATAAAATTGAGATGATAATAATCAAAGACATTTGTATACTGTAATAATATTATTTAATTATTTTAATTATGACATTGTTAAATTTATGACATGCTTATTTTTTTTATTTTTTTATTATTTTGTGACATTCGAATTTGACATTTATTTGCTATTGTGACTTTTATTTTATTTTGCTTCAAGTTTATATTGTGAACTTTATTATTTATGAAACTACTGAGGTGTAAATTAACTTTACAAATAAATGAATATGAAAAATAGGGGGCGAGCCTATTTTTTGTTGTATTCTGTACTTTATCCTGATTTATTAGTAACTCCTACATATGAAAGGCTTCTTACAAAAAAAAAAGTCAGCAAGGCCAGCAAAAGTTTACACCTAATAAGAGTTATATTTATTTTATATCAGCATCGTCGTACTAATGCTCTTTTCATTCATTTTCATCATGCCAGAGTTGTCTTACTGCCTCCGTTGTGTACATAGTGAAGTGATGCTCGCTCCATCGCTCGCAATATCAGGGTTTACTCCGATCGGCGGCTGATCCCGGCTTACCTGTACAAAGGGCCCTTCTATCTGCACCCGCGCTCATTCCCACTTGTCTTTGTTTTTTATTACAAATGAGCCGATTGTAAGCTGTGTAAGGTGCGATGGAGAAGTGGAGGGTTGCCGTCAAACTTTGATTACATTAGAATCACATGGTAAGGTAATATTTAAATCATCTAATGTATACTGTGATTTTAAGACGTTAATATGCATTTATATGTTCAATTACATAATTTCCTTTTAAAATAAAATTAAAATAAATAATCCCAGCTGAAGCGCCGCCGCCGTAAGTAGAAGAGCTCGGCTTGTCTCGCTCCATGTCGGCTGAATGCTAAACACCATCGCTTGAATAATGCCAACATCGAGCACGACCTCTGCCCACCCCTCGCCGCTTCTGTGTTGAACCTATTTACATTTTAGGAAACGTAAATCCAGTTGGTATATATTTTAATCTTTGAAAGACATGATTTTATGATTTCATCCCAAAAGTGTAAAAACTTCGTGACGTTGCTTTGAATTGATTGTTTTAATAGTTGATCTTAACTCCTAACCATTCCGTTTCGATTCATGATGTAATTTGTAACCCTGTATTTGTGTTATGATTAACCTGTGTTACTAACAGTGGGTCAAACATCGGTACAATATTAGCTCTTACGGAGTTAAGTTATCAGCAAGTTGTGCGAAGCAAAGCGTTACTTTACTAACCGACAGAACACAAATTAACGTTCCAACTAACTTCGCGACTGGATCCAAGTTCCTTGTCAAAACCCTTAGCTGGTATTATGAAAGCCTACCAACGTGGAATACGCCCTGTAATAATGGGCATAAGGTTGTGTTTTATGTGGTGGATGAAGCAGAAAGTTGTCGGATGAATTAATCCGACCAATTTAGATCGGTGGATATTTGCGGGCGTCGGGAGTCGGGAGCGGTACGATAGTGAAGCACTTACATCAGATCCATTTGGAATTTTGTTTGTGTTGTTTGAGGATAAGTAATCATTCCCGTTGCCAAGTATTGCGTTATTAACTGCCGACAAAATGAAAAACAACGAGTGTTTTTAGAACTTAATTTTTATCTGCGTACAGATTGTGTAGGCATCAAGTAGGCATCTATGGTTTATTTCTGATATAACGTAAACTGTTTAGGTGTAAGATTAAAAAATCGAAGATTGATGAGAAATACTTGGATCTACAGTAGCTAATACAACACAACAGCTGCTACCATAGATATCTGGAGATATCTGAGGATATCTATGGTTGCTGCTATGAAAAATGAAGTAGATTTTAACACCCGAAGGTTGCGGAAGGACTGGTTAAGCACAGCATAGTATTTTCATAAATGAATGGAATTAAAGAATGATACAAGTTTGTGTCAAATCGCGGACGTTCTCAAAAAATGCCAGGTTAAGAGTTCTCTAACGGTCAAAATTAATATCCAATCTATCCACGATTTACCTTACTGGAGGTAGAAATCTGACATATTTTGTATGGAGCTAATGTCAAATTCTTATCTCTAGTAGGGCAAATCGTGGATCGTAAACCGACGAGCATGCATGACGAGGTTAATGGTCGTAGATGAAGCGAAAGAGGTGTGTCAGGATCGTAGCAGGTGAAAATCCATAGTTTCTGCCTACCCCAATGGGAAACAGGCATGATAATATGTATGTATGTATGTATGTATGTACAAGTGTGTAAATATTGACTATACTTTATTTAGAGCAGATTTATCAGCGTTAAACCTGGACCAGGACCTGTTACCTGTGGCCAGGTCCAAAGTCATCATCATCATCATCATTTCAGCCGAAAGACGATCACTGCTGGACCTAGGCTTCCCCCAAGCATGTTGGGGGGATATGCCATAATCACCACGCTTGGCAGGTGAGTTGGCGATCGTAGTTGGTTGGTTAAATACTCAGAGAACGCTGCTGCCTAGCCTCTGGTGAATCCCTTAGTCGCCTTTTACGACACTCATCAGAAGAAATAGGGTGGTGCAATTGTATATGTCTGGCAGCACACGGTACAAAGTCCAAAAAGGTCCAAAGTACCTACAAATAGATATATCTGTCATGTCGCTCAGACAAATAGCAAAACGCATTATTTTTGAACTGTCACTGTCTGCTGGCAAACTGACAGCTGCGTCAGTTGCATTTCGAGAAGAATGGCTGACGTCAAAACATGCCACGGCTCTGAAGAAGACATTGTTATGTTCCATACGGGAAACTTTCCATCCATCGTCGGCAGTCAAGCAGCGTTAGATTTTGTGCCAAAAGAAATTCTTGGCAAGATTGCGAGTCAAACATTTTATTATTAATTAATAATAAAATATTCAACAGAGTCTGACCACGCTATCTCTGCAGTGGAATTATGGCAACACCGTAAACAATAACTATCAAAATATCTGTAATGATCTTATTATTCCAATCTTCTTCTTCTTCTGTCGTGTCGACATGACCTACATAGCATAGTGGTAACAGCTTATACCGTGGGGAAAAGATTAGCCAGTCAGCAGGTTGACTGGCAGCGGGGCTGTCTGCCCAGGGTGCGCCGGACGATCAATTAAATATCGTCACTCGTGGAGGCTCTTTTAATGCACCTATTCCAATGCAGAGTTAGTATAGTCCTTAGGTTTTGTCAGACTAAGTAAGTATAGACCAGTAAATTAAATTCTGCATTGGAATAATACGATCATTTTAGAGATTTTAATAGTTATTATTTACGGTAGGTATTGCCATAATTCCACGGCAGAGTTTTTTTTTTTTTTTTTTTTTTTTTTTTTTAAGTTAGCGGGGTCACACTCTATCGAGTCGTACAGTCAGGGGAAATAATATCTGCCTATTGACGCTTTTCAAATCGCAAACAATGGCTATCTGATTATAGATGGGTGGATATATTTGTTTCTATGTATAGAAGAGATGGCCCTACTACCCATATAGTCATATTATTATATTTATTTGCGTGGCTTGGGTCAGACAGATATTATATGCAGTTTAAAGGTAATTACTATTGCTTCTGACCACAGACATAACTATGTCTGTGCTTCTGACTGACACGCAATCCACCGATGATACGCGACATGATCCGTATCCGATCTATGGCAACAAAAACTGTCGTGTAATCTGTGACTTCATAATAAATTGCGTAAAGCAAGCAGAAAATGTCGAGTGGTTGTTAGTATGGCAGTGGGGTCTGACCTCAATCCCCGCGGCGCCAGGTCCGCCACAGACCGTAACACGGGTCTGAAGGGTTGCGTGGACCCCACATGGTACTGTCTCTTGAGACAGACAGAATATTTGCGTATCTTCCGATATGTGTTATGTATGAGTGTACCATGTGTATGTTCAAGTTTGTAAATTGACGGTATCTTTGCTAACTGGGAGGAATTGGGTTCAGTTTCAAAGATGAGGGATGTGTAATCGTATTTTTTTTCATGTTGGTCTCGATTCCCAAACGGTGTAAATAGTTGAAATGAACTGTTCTATAAAACAAACTCGTCGCCAGCGGTTTGTGGGTGTATCTGCTGTAAGTATTCCAGGTATGAGTGGTGTGAGATGTTGATGGCTTGCCAAGTGTCCCAGACGAAAGGATAGGGTGGGGTGACCGGAAGCGGTTCAAGCTATCCCAACACTTCAGCACGTGTATCAGCTCAGACGACTGCTATAGAATATGTAGGTGCAGAAGATCCAATCACAGAAACACGAGATTGTGTGAATGAGTTTCCACGTGAAGACACCAATAAAATAACAGTATCAGTATTGAAATATATAAGTTACTCTCTATTTAAATATATTAATTGTGGAAAAAATTCACTCACGAGCAGGATTCAAACCTGCGACTTCTGGTTCAGCAAACCAGTTACTTTAACCGCTAAGCTACCGTGAACTTAGCTCGTGGTATCAAATTTAACCTCTACACATATCAGGCAGTCGCAGGTTCGAATTCTGCTCGTGAGCGGATTTTTCTTCCAACAATTTATATCTACAGATTTCGCTTCACATATAATAAGTAATAGAATAACTTCCTATTTGTTGTGGTAACTATTTATTCAACAGCTTCAACAGGGAGACCACTTGTCAGAAGGTACGTATCGCCCTGAGCCAACAAGCAGACACAAACCCATTCGGGCTTATATGGTGCGTGCGGATAAGGGAAATGTGTGAACTTTACATCTTTTGCAACTATTCTTACGGCCAAAATTAATATCCAATCTATCCACGATTTGCCCTACTAGAGATAGGAATTTGACATAAGCTCCATACAAAATGTGTCAAATTTCTATCTTCAGTAGGGTAAATCGTGGATAGATTGGATATTAATTTGGCCGTTAGTGAATATCTTTCAGGCGTTAACCTTCTGTATTTTTTCATTTTCTATATCCACTAATGCCGCCTACAGTTCGCTCTCTGCCCAGCCTCCTGTCGTCGTATTATGTACAGTGGCACCAACAAAAAGTAGCCCTGTAATAGAACAATATGTCTTGATTCATTAGTCGCTGAGATCATTTCTAATAAATAACGTGGCTATTTATGATATTGTAATTGGCAAGGTAACCTGATGAAAAATTAGATAATACTGTAAGCAAAGAGTGTCAACTGGTCATTATAATTAATAATATTATGAGATGATGGGTAGCCTGTCCTGATGTGATTATCAACGCTGCGATAACCAGACCGTTTGCCAAGATACAAATGCAGATGTTCAAGGATGTTGGGTGCAAAAGCACATAGATAAAAGAATAGTTATACATATAATGAGAGCTGATGACCAAAAAAACTCAGGTAATTTTATCGTAGATAGGAGACTGAAGGACCTTTTTGCGAAAACCGTCGATCTGGCAGACCGCACCCGATGGATTTAGAAGTGCGATGGGGAAATAACATATTAGGTAGAAGTATCGCATACATTTTTTGATGCAAACTGTTCAGCTATGTTCTCAATATACCAACAAAAATCTAGTGAATCGGTTGGTGGAAAGGTGTTGTAAACCTTAATTACAATTAACGAAAAATAATAATCAGGTAATACATAGTATCGTCGCTGGTTTTTAATCTGCTAAGAGTTAGATTAAAACTGAAGCCAAAAAAACGGCAAAAATTAGCGGTGGAATCATATTGATAAAAAAAAATTAAAGTATTGGTCAATTCAATTCAATTCAATTCATTTATTCAATATATTTATTGTTTGGTCTGAGTTCTACCATAGTAATTTCCAAAGACATAAATTGTGGGTATAAAAATTCGCTCACGAGCAGGATTCGAAACTGCGACTCCTGGTTCAATACACCAGTGATTTAGTCGCTAAGCTACCGTAAATGTTACTCGTGGTATCGAATTTGAATAGTCTAATTTAATTTTCCTTTTGAAAAACATGATGAGTAACAGTATTTTCAAATTCAATAATAATAAGTTTATAACTTAGTCTAGAATAAATCCGAGCTTGTTCACAGTACAGTCTAACATAGCAATAAGTATACAAGTTCACCAGATGTAGGTGAAGATTTCTCAGGAAATTATTATAGAATGGTTTAATTAGGGTTTTGTATATATACAGATTAACTTTGTGCGTTTTGAAAATGGTATTTCACTCGAAAACACCCATAATCTTCTGAGAAAACTTCATTTATGTCTCTCAACCCCGATACTAATTGCTTTGTTAGACTGTACGAGGCAAAACTTTTCCATTGACCAAAGTAAAATGCGTGTCAGGTCCTCGCTCCTCACCATCAGATAATGATTCGACACGAGTTCACGGCGTCACGTCATGGTGCGACGGGGCGTGCAAAAACCACTTGTATTGTGTGCTAATAAAACCAACCATACTATATTTAGTTTAGTTAGCTCATCATGAATAGAGATGTGGAGATAAGATGCTAATCTGATGTCGGAGAATACTTAGTGATGGCTTGTGAATGCTATGAGTTTTTTTTTTAGGAGCATGTCCTTGAAAATATAATTATAGGAGTGGTCCTTAGCAACAATACAGCTGAATGGATCGAATTTAACATGATTGATCGAATACCCCTTTCCTAATTTAATACTGTCGTCATTCTTACGATTTCAATCCCTGTCACATTGAATTCAGAGCCAACAATGATTTTGAATAGTTGATGGCTGCGATTATAAAGGCAACTTGCAAAACATATAAAACTAGATTCGATCATAAATCTGATCCGGAATATTCCACCATACATTACAGAATTGTAAACGAACGGAGCCAATAAAGTTAGAGCATCTCCTGCCAACATCAACACCAGCTGAAGTGAAGCAAACAATGCTTTCAGACGAATTGCTACTGCTACACGTTTAAGAATTATGTTAAAATATTTTGTAAGACAGTGGCATCCTTAAATTGCTTCTTGCGTCATATTTTATTTATAGTTCGGACGCACGCAAACTCTTTTCGCCTCAATTTACTGTAAAATCGACCTTAATATCATCAGAGTTATGGTTGATATTGATGATTGAAGTCGTGATGGCTCGGGTAGACTGTTCGGCGCGGTCGGCCGGTTGACGCAAGAGGCACAATTCCAATTACTATGTGAGAATCGGTCACCGGTGGTCGCTAGGTGGTCGCCAGTACCTCGCAGTAGCTACTGTTGGTAGCAGGTAGCTCGTACATCGATACGGTTCAGTTTACAGGTGACGTGGGCACTATATAGGCAGATAGTTTCCATTGTTGGTTGGAGCGAGACTGATTGATTGACGACAATGTTGCTTTTGTTTTTATATTAATGTTTAGTTGCGTCACGAAATTCATTAGTATGTTTATTTTAGTTCGTTCATATGTCATGATTTCATGAACTATCGGACATTGAAATAGAAATTTTCAAGGTTTCCGTATTATAAGAGAATCACATAATTAGCTTGTAAACATCGAGTGCTCAACATGTCCCTCTTATGTAGCTTAAGCAGTAAGAAATTTTGACAATGTAAACACGATATATTTAATAGATTTATATAAAATAATAAATCTTTACGATATATAAATACGATATTTTTATTTTGATAATGTAAACTCCCTCCTTATAACAAAAGGTTAGACCAGGTTTAGACGCTTGTTTAAACTGGGTTAAACGTCAAACTCCAGACATAAAAGGTGTTTAAGCCTGGCAAGCTAAACCTATTATTAAATCCTATTTTGTAATAATATGGTTGTGTTAGGATACTCACGGATGGAAAGACTAAGACGCTGGCCCATTAATATTAGCTAGGACCAGGGTTTTCATATTGCAATATCCTGAAGTAAATACATAGGATATGATGATATAGTGATTAGTGACCAAGAATACCATTTGACATTTTTATTTTATAACACCATTACATTTCATTATTCTGTGACATTTCGAATTGTATAATTAAATATTTTTTTACTAGCATATTGATTCAAATTTCTCATTTAGATTTTAAATACACATTTGTACGCCTGCTGGCATAACATAGCGGACTCTTTATTGTATTTAAGAACTTTATATTACTATGTTACACAAATGAATAAATGACTTATGTCTTATGACTTAGGTTGATACTCGAGGCTTTCTGAAGGTTTTCTCCCGTAATACTAGTACAGTCGACTGCATGACACTGGTAACACTTGAATTAGAAAACCGTTCGTACTGCTTACGAAATAAAGGCGCTGTCAATGTCAAACTGTTACCACTGACGTGCGGTCTACTGTACTTAAGTACCAATTGAACAGAAGTTTGTAGGTGTGTGTTTGTTTGTCTTTCCCGATTGAATTTACTAACGGAAATAACCATAATAGCTTTGGGAAAAAAAAGCCTAGAATAGAATATAATTTATTTATTTGTAAACAAAAGGTAGAAGGGTTGTTACAAATACGTGAAGTTCATCCATGTTTGGCTATAAAAGCATACACAACTACAACTACTGTTACATATATAACTACTGTTTACTTTTCTTCGAACACGTTACTAAGGCACTGCATCTATATTATAATTAAATCTGGGTGTTGTTAACAGTAGCGTCGGCGCAGCGAAGGTCCAACTTATAAAGAGCAGGCAATAATGAACGGTAGCGAGCAGGCAGCGCTTGCGCAAGCAGCGCATGCGCCGCGCCGGGAACCAAAGAGAATATAATACTGTAACGAGGTCCAACTCGTTATGCTGCTCACCCTATTTGGTTTTCCTGGCCACTTTATTATACTTTAATCAATCCAAATTCAAAATTCAAAATTATTTTCAAAAATGGCTAATTTTCCACTGTTTTAGCTCAGTTTCTATATTGTACGCGGAAAGACACTCATGTGTCTGTGACTGTGTCTTATAATAATTATATTATTTTATTAACAAATAGTAAATGTATCAATTTAACAGTTAGTGAGATACAGTATACCAAAATCGTTCCTGTTGTGTTTTTATTGTTTGTGCCGACCTACCAACCTACCTACCTACCTACCTGAATCCTGAATCCAGCCCGAGCTCGCTGCATGGACATAGCAGCAACTCAATTGTTTAATAGTCGGAGTTGACCTACCACTCCTCCGGCCCTCCGTACTACTGACCCTCTGTGCCCTCATACCTCAGAGGAGTTCCATACCTCCATACCACTAGTTCCTGCAGTTCCTGTACCACTAGTTCCTGTTGTTCCTGAGTTCTGTTCCTGTAGTTCCTGTTCTCCTCCTACTTCCGTGTGTCACCGTGTGCCAAGCCACCGAACCCTCGACCCTGCGAGTTCTCCTGCCTGAGCTTCCCAACACTGGCCACGACGTGACAATACTACGCCGGGAACTGCAGCCGTGACACCGCTGCGCCCGCCCCTGAACCGCGGAAGAAGAACGGATACACACAGAAGGTCCATTCTATACAATGGGTGACATCGAGACCAAGTACACACATAAACAAATAAAAATATTGCTCAAGCGTCTGTAATCATCGACATCGCCCATACAGAGTTGACCGGGCCTGAACTAAATGATCTACCATTTTTAACCGACTTCAAAAAAAGGAGGAGGTTATGTATTCCGCGGGTTTGTTTTTTTTCATGTATGTACACCGATTACTTCGAGATTTGTGGGCCGATTTACGTGGTTGTTTTTTTATTTGGTAGAGAAAGTCCGCGCGGTGGTCCCATATAAATTTTATTGAATTAGGTTTTGTAGTTTTTTAACTAGCTTCAATAAATCAGTTTATTTTAGCTTCGCCTATCTAGATGATCTGCTCATTGGTTCGTTTTTCTGAGAATTCTTGGCCGATATGCGTGTTTTTTTCACAATAGTGATTGGACGTTTGGAAGAACATGAGCGAGACCTTTGCCCAGCAGTGGGATAGCAAAAGTTAATAAAAAATATTTTCTAAAATTGGTTATATAAGCATTTATGAATCAACCCTCGCAATTATCAACTAAAAAGTATAAAAAAAATTTTTTTTAAGATTTATGTTAAGATTTTAAAATACATACAATGATTATTTTTTACTTTTTAGTTAAGGTTTTTGAAGTCGGTTCTTTTTTTTTGTTAAAAGTTTTTATTAACTATATCGACGTACTGTAACAAGTCGAGTCGAGGCCTTACGTCAAGGCAGGGCTTCTGAACATAACTCTTTTGTGTATTGACTGTAACATTGAACTAGGTATATTATATCACATTTACTTTATAAAGCTTGCGAGTGTATTTAATGTAGCTACTCGCAATTACGGCCAATCAGTGATAGATTGATGACGATTAATTGAACAAATCAGACATGCTACTGCTTTGTTCTGAAGTAACGTCAAATTTTAATAAAAGCATTTGTTTTATATTTGTGGGTAGGTAGTACTTATGCATGTAGTGAAATCTGTCTGTCTGTCCATCCGTATTTCAGGATAATAATGTCTATGATTTCAGGCCTCTAGCTCGTAAACAGAATGAGTTACAGACCTTGAATTAGAAATTATTTTTCATTGAAACGTGACAAAGGAGCAATAAAAAAAATTCTCACCCAGGTATGTGGAATTATGTCATTGTCTAGAGCTCGTTGAGCAGAAAGATTATTTTTTTATAATTTTTGTCTTCAAATATAATTATAATGGCGGGCCGTCAAAGTTCTCAGTTTTAGAGCATTTTTGTTACGGGGTCTATCTCAAAACTAAACTGGTTAGGTGTTAGGAATTTTCATAGATTACGTAGGTACTATGTAAGTTGTGGCGATGCTTGGGGGAGGCCTGTGTCCAGCAGTGGACGTCTTTCGTCTGAAATGATGATGATGATGATGACGTACTATGTACCTACTGTATTCAAACAACATTATTAGAGATGGCGGTCATAAAGTAGGTACTTAGTTTGTAAGCTATGACCAAAATAAATATACGATTTTTCTTATTAAAAATTCTCAAAAACTCATAATGTACGGAACCCTAATTTAGAGCAAGGATCGACTCGCACTTAGCAGTTTTTTCTAAATTGATTTTTAAGTTGGGTTCGAGTACGATGCATCTCGCAGACGAAAACAGAACGGATGCAAATGACCAAGTCTTAGACCAATAGAAAAAAGGTAGACGGTGCATGTGATAACAAAAGCGTTCAAAGATGTGATACATGCTTTACAAACTTGTGTGCGTGACCTTGTGTCGCACGCAGTTGCCATGCATCTGTGTGCTTAGTAAAAAATGTTGCCACCGAAAACAAATTTACCCCATTTTCTCATATTAAATATTATATTTTAAGGACATTATGTAGCAATTTACATAAAACATATTTTTCTAATGATACGTTTAATGAAAGAGAATAATACTAAAAACCTTTGTGTTGTGTTAATTTCCGGTAGTACTGTCTTTTCTTACCGACTTCTGGGTATACCATCTAATTTAGATATAAAGTATGATGGAATCTTATCTTTAGGTACTTTTCAATAACAGACCTTATTCATCTTCTTCCTTCTTTTTTTTTTCTTTTTTCTTTCCACAATTTATATCTTTAGAATTCGCTTCGCATGCGTAAAATGCGTTAAAATAATAAAAATAATTAGACCTTATTCAATTTGTTTTCTGGTTTATGCCGGAAAAATTATACATACGTGATACACGTGATCACGTGTATCATATAATAGTGATATTATTATCCTTTGAAAATGGCCGCGGGGGTGTGCGGCGGGCAGAGTAGGCCGCGTCGATTAGAATAAGTATGACAACAAAAATCACCAATACAACGTGTTATTGAAATAACTGAAAACCTCTTAAGGGGTCATTGTACTCATCAGTATGAACAACTTTTACTACGGACACAAACCAGAAATCGCGAAAAAAAATCAGCTGATCCCTACATTTTGTCGATTCATGTGAACACAAATGTAGGTAACAGATGATTTTTATCACGTTTTCTAGGTTGGTCCCATAATAAAAGTTGTTCATACTGATGAGTACAATGCCCCCTTAAGAGTTTCTCAGTGATTTCAATAATACGTTGTAAATTCTACATATTACTTGCCATACCAATTTATTACAATAAGTTGGGGTGTCTGAAGTTTTAAGCCATTGAAATAACACATCGTAATTAAATTAAGTACTATATGAAAGATTCAAAATAAATAAAAACATCAAACCGATGGCCAAATTACGATAGTTACCAATCCTATTAACACCATCAGACCCAAACGTCACCCGTATTTTGGGGGTATTTTTGATGTTGATTTGCTGGTCACACCGATAACAATACGTCAGGTTTTGTGTTCCAACAGTACATTACGAAATTGTATTGTATTTATAATTTAAAATTACGTAAAATCAAGTAGTTCATATCTCATACTGAGAAGAGGCCCGTGCCCAGCAGTGGGACGGTAGTGGTAGTAATGTTATGTTATGTTAAGTAGTTCTTTGTGAAATGTAATCCCGCAAGGCTTTTTTTGTGTCAGCGAGTTATTTTTACACGTTTTCACAACACAGGAAGGCATATTAAGACCATAAACAATACTGTCAATGTGACGTCTAGCGCGTTCGGTTTCTCGCGTCGCACTGAAACGCGATCAGCTTCCTATTTCAAATTCAGCTTCCTTTACCCTGCTTCCTTGTGACAGCGCGGTACTCTGTCTACCTTTTTTCTGTTGGTCTAAAGACCAAGTCAACAAAAAACACCGAATACAAAACATAACAAAACTGAATTGCAAAATTAGAGTTCACAAAAACTAAAAAATAAATGTTAAAGATGTATTTTCTGAGTAATAGCACGATCATTAGTGAACTGCAACAAAAAACTTAAAAGTGCACATTAAGATACTGATATTGTGGACCGAGGGGGGCACGTGAGGGGGGGTGATGACTGATGAATACTGATGATGATGTACTGCCGACGAGTCCAGACTAATTGCTGACCAACCCATCCCAGACGAGTTGCATATATTTCAACAGTAATAAGTAATAACCTAATGACTAAAATATCTCTATGTTCAGGTGTGCCAGAATTATATTGTGAAACATCGTACTACTTCAAAGTCTACCTAGAAAAGTATCTTTTTGTCGAGTTATTTTATACCATTTAATTTTTCATTATGCCCTGCATGGGCCCTAATTCCCGTAATTTC
Organism: Asteroscopus sphinx; assembly: GCA_949699075.1. Lineage (NCBI taxonomy): Eukaryota > Metazoa > Arthropoda > Insecta > Lepidoptera > Noctuidae > Asteroscopus > Asteroscopus sphinx. Next base: position 349,354 of record OX453018.1, read on the forward strand.
ATGACGCGCCGATAAAGTTGCAGTGACACTGCAGTTCGTTTCTGACAGCGATCGCCGTAGGTAGATAAGACACGAAAAGCATTGTTTTGATCGAAACTTAACTGCGACTGCACTGGAACTGCACTTGTTTAGTTACCTACGTGAATTGGCCAATTTTTTTCATTTTTTTTTTGTACTTGTATTTCATATTTGTGTTGTAAATAATGTACATTTGTAGATAGATCATTTAATTATTGTAATCCCAACGTTTAAATTGTTAAACGTTTTTATTGTTGTTATTGTTCTGTAATCTAAAAGTGAAAACCTTTTTGTTGTTTAACAAGCATTACAATACAGAATTAGAAAATTTTGCCATCACATCTCAACCAAATAATAAAAGTTAGTGCCAAAACTTCGCGAGAAGAGCTCTTAAAAAAAACTATCAAATTATACAACGTGTTATTGGAATAACTCAAAACCTCAGACACCCCAACTAGTTTTTTTTTAAATAAATTGATATGGAAAGTAATTATTAATTTTCATTTATTATTGTAGAAGATATTTGTAATTTTTGGTATCATGGTTACTCTAATCGATTTATAGCGCTAGATTCATTCTCGAACGTACCGCGACGCTATGGCTACTGTGTCTGGAGGTGGAACCTCTTAAAATTAAGTTAAGTTTTAATAGTTTTAGAAAACAAATGTTACCCAAAAGTTTCCATCACACTTTTTTACTGGGTCTCGCTCGTTTTGCCACATATTACCTATTAGTTACTGATGATGATGATGATGATGTCCTCCACGACGTGTCCGTCGACGGCGACATCCAGTTAGCGCCTGGCATGCGCTCGTGTATGACTTGCAAAGCCAAACTTATTAGTTACTACGTACAGTCCAACAAAGCAATTAGTATACAGGGTCGCCAGATGTAGATGAAGATTTCTCAGGAAGTTATTATAGAATGGTTTGATTAGGGTTTTGTATAAATACAGTTTTAACTTTGTCCATTATTGAAATGATATTTCACTCGAAAACATCCATAATCTTCTGAGAAAACTTCATTTATATCTTTCTACCCTGTATACCAATTGCTTTGTTAGACTGTACGTACTGCCTTTGCGCTCAGCGCCGCGTTGTCGTATGAAACTTTTAGACTCGGCATAGTATCAAAATATAGTTTTAGAAAAAATTAACCTATGTTAAAAAGTAGTGTAATGGATTCTACTCTCAATTCTGAACAAACTAATTTCAGGTTTTGAGATAATTCAATAACACGTTGTATATCAATCAACGAAATGTGGCGACCTGATCTCATGACACCCAGTTGCTCTTAAAAAGACTCATAAGCTGTACGATTAACTGGACGGTACAAAATCTCTCAACATCTGGCAACCAACACTTTAGCGTCTCAACGACCTCTTTATTCTCAAATTTATGTGTGAAATGCGCACGTAAATCTGCCCGCGATGATGTACACACGTAACTCTGGATCTTCTGCAGGGAGCCGATTAATATGGTGACGTAGAGGACCACGACATGTTTATATCCCAACGGATGCTGGCAAGCCAAGCAGGGTTAACGTCGCGACACATTAAACTGAGATTAATCCCTGCCAACTTCTGCCAGGAGATCACAATCTGGCATCTGGCACATAAGCCAGAACGTTCGCTGTTGAAATCGCTCACATTTGGAATCGGCGGCGGCGAATTGGATAATAGTATAAACACTAGAGCATCTAGAGAGCTAGACTGCACATTACCGCTGGGAGTTTCATGACGGAACTGCACTCAACGAGAAAACTCTGCTTATGCGTTTATGAATAGATGGAAAAAACGGGTTCAAGGGTTCAACACATGCGGACTAGCTTGTCTGATGGCTGATGATCTGACACACATCTCCATCTAAACAGATAGGTATTGTTGTTTATCGGCCAAAATTAAAATCTAATCTATCTACGATTTGGCCTACTAGAGATAGAAAGACATATTTTGTATGGAGCTTATGTCAAATTCCTATCTCTAGTACAGAAAATCGTGGATAGATTGGATATTAATTTTGGCCGTATCTCAATAAAATTGCGAAACATAACTGGCGAAATGTGGGTGTATTATTATACACCTCTGCCTACCCCTTCGGGGAAATACAGGCGTGATATTATGTTATGTTATGCTCAATAAAATGACTATGGATGGATTATGCCGTGTATGTGTGCTTGTCCGTCAATCAATCAATCAATCAACTCAGCCTATCGCAGTCCACTGCTGGACATAGGCCTCTCCCAAGTTGCGCCACAACGCTCAGTCCTCTGCCTTCCGCATCCAGCCGCGTTCTTCAGGTCGTCGGTCCACCTGGCAGGGGGGCGCCCTACGCTGCGTTTGCCGATTCGCGGTCTCCACTCAAGGACTCGTCTGCTCTAATGGCCATCGGTCCTTCGACAGACATGGCCAGCCCACTGCCACTTCAGCTTACTGATTCTACAAGCTATGTCGGTCACTCCGGTTCTTCTCCGGATAATCTCGTTACGGATTTTATCCTTCAAAGAAACTCCAAGCATAGCTCGCTCCATAGCTCGCTGAGCAACTTTGAATTTGTGGACTAGCCCAACTGTCAGTGTCCACGTCTCGGCACCGTAAGTCATGACTGGCAGGACGCACTGGTTGAAGACCTTTGTCTTCAAACTTTGCGGTATAGGCGACGAGAAGACTCGGCGAAATTTGCCAAATGCTGCCCAGCCCAGACGGATCCTTCTATTGGCTTCTTTCTCGAAGTTGTGTGTACCAAGCTGAATTGCCTGCCCTAGGTAGACGTATTCCGTTACAACTTCGAGTGCCGACCCTTCGACGAATATTGGCCTCGGCACGACATGCATATTGAACATGACTTTAGTCTTGTCCAGATTCATGCCGAGACCGACACGTCGAGAGGCTCCGTTTAAGCTGTGCTGCATTTCGCCCAGTTGTTCCAGCGACTCAGCCATTACAACGATGTCATCGGCAAAACGGAGATGTGAGATGTTCTCGCCGTTAACGTTGATACCTTGTCCGTCAGTCACGTACTTATTCGGCACACGTGCGTCTGCGCACGATCTTTGTCACACTTCGTTTGTGACTCGGATATAATCGGCTATTACATCATCATTTCGAAACGGTTCAACCTGAAACAGACTTAATGTTGTCGGACATAAAGCTGTAAATTACTTCAGCATGTGCTACTTCAAAGAGAATCTTAGGACCGGTGTAGATAGCGTCCTTTTATAATATTAAATATTCATTTAATTGTGGGGTCTTGTTCATTGTTGTTTTTATTCAAACTTTTAGCACTGACAGTCTATCTTTAACGGCCAAAATTAATATCGCATCTATCCACGATTTGCCCTACTAGAGATAGAAATTTGACGTATTTTATATGGAGCTTATGTCAAATTTCTATCTCCGTACTCATGTAATCATGTAATTTAGGGAACGAACTGCGTGCTGTGTCAGAATAGGCTTTAAGGCTTATATTTAGAGACAAATTTAAGAGTGAAATAATGCTTCCAATTGTCAAAATTGTTGAAACTCGTAAGCATACTTTATATCGCAACACCATTCCCATCACTATTTTATGTATTGACAAGATGGTCCACCCATCTCTATGAGTCGCTATGTCACGATACCATATTTTAAACAAGAGCTCTGTATCTGATTAATCACAGAGTACCTACTTATATTATAATACGACCGAACCTTTTGCTATTTCACCGGCCAATCATAGTATATATTATCGTGTTTCATTCAACCTTGACTTTGGCAGAATCATCGTTGACACGATGGAGCCATAAACACTAAAATGAGAATTAGAATCTGATTGATAATCTCCTTATATTGTTGTGATTCTGATTAAACTACCTAAGAAGCATTCAAGATCTTTTCCTTCCACGAACACTTTTTGAAGTGTTCATGAAAGGGTCCATACTCTCTGCCACCGGCTTTATTAGTACATCCGGATTCGTCTCTGAATGTTAGCCTTAGTCATTCCTCTCAGCCTCTAAGGATTAGAGAAACAGAAGAAGTGTCGTGTCTCTTTGTTTCTCCTGTTTTAACATGCATAATTATTATGCAATAAGACTTTATAGATGAATGTATATTTCCGCTGGTGTGTTCTGGTCTACGTGCCTGTGTTCGCAGACAGTTGGGCGCTGGCGAGCGTCCACTCCCCGCCCACCGCACGCCACATCGCGCCTCGAAGGGCCCACTAATTACCGCACTCTTTCCATCTTTCTGACTACTCTCGTTGTCAAGGCGATGTGCCCGCCTTTGAAGTCTAAAATAAAGTTCCCTGTAATTCAAAAAGGGTTAGACAAGCCACGTTACTTTCACCTTCAACTATCAGCTTTAACGAACTACGGATTAACGTCCATCCCTCGGATAGCGGTATCTAATCTACTCGTTCTAATTTAGAGGTGTATAGCAGGGAGCTTAAAATCTACATAATTACGTCCCCCGGCCGAGGCCGACTAAATTTGGTCGTTAACGACGAAGGCCGAAATCGAGAGCTGAAAACTTGAAGAATAGAGGCGCTCCCAATTCGCGCGGTTTGTTTATAAAAGAAAGTAATTTCTGCGGATGTTTGGCATCTGGGTCCACCACGTGATTAGAAAACATTTCGATTCACAACACATTTCTGGCTTCATACTTTTCTCAATCAAATATTTCACAAGTATTTTCCACTTCGTGCTGTGAAAACTTGCCACATCAAATTCTGGAAAGTGTTTCTTTATACCGACATCATTTAAAATTATTTGATGAAAAAGATTTTAGTTTAAAGTCTCTAGCTAATCGGGTAGTTATGTAGTTTAAAATCTATTGCAAATTTTGTACCAAACAGACACACAACACAGGAGATAAGACTGAAAGAGAGTTAATAAAAACGTGGTAATAAGAGGTTTCTTTGCAGTAATTGTTACAATTAACGTTTTGTAGCGCGCCGTATTTCTATATTCATTTAATTACGTTTACATCATTAATTTCTACATTGCTTTACAATAAAATAAGAGAAAGCGGCCAAAACAATGCAAGATGACCCGAAGGGATGGCCAGCAGGTACTCGGCCGTGACGCCAGAGAGCTCAATTTTGCGTAACTTTCAGAAACCACTTTCAGAAACTGTACATGTGACACTAGAAAAAATCTCTGTCACCCCCGCGCACCCACGCTATGGACCAATATAAAAGGGCTCGGTTAGCCCTTATGGCGATCGGCGTATGGAGTCCCACATGGGACTCTCCGCCAACTAAGCCCGGTTAAGCAGAAATGGTACTTCGGTCCCACCTGCGAGAATCCAGTCGAAAATAGAAAAAAAAAAAAAAAAAAACCTTATGGCGATATACTACTCCCAAGCTTCCATCAGGAGAGGGCGCCCTTGACTGTACCGTTGTGCAGCAAGCGTGCGATAGCATCCTGATAGGAAGCCGGCCTTGCTAACTAAGTACACCCCGTGACCGCACCGTAGTGCAGCGCGTGGCCGGAACTAGTCAAGTATAACGCCACCTCGCTAAAATATACCCCGTGACTGCACCATAGTGCAGCACGCGGCGGCAATAGTGAGCCCTAACTCCCAGTCTCTTTCCGCGCAACCCAAGTCCGTTAAGTGAAACATTTCTCGCACACAGACTATAATTAGTTAACCCTAGTGTAACAACTCTATCATACTGTGTTTTATGGAATAAACTCTGTTAAATAAAAGTGAAAGCTGTTTGTTTTGGAAGACCACCAGGCGACGAACCTTAAAACCCAAGACAGTGAGGAGAAGAAATCCAGCACGTTACAGTTTTAGATAAGTAGCTCTAAAACTTTATATTAGAGAAATAAGTTTTATAAAATCCAGACAAGTGGAACCGACAGCAAAATTTTATTAGAATTTCGGTCGGAGTGCAACCTAGTGCAGTTAAAGCAACGAAAAGGTAGAACAGAAGTTTCACTCGAACAGCAGTCGAAACGACTAACAAAACAAAAATATCGCGGGTTGTTAGACGATTTTGAGGAGAAAACACTGTTTCATTCAGTGTGTGTTTCTGTAAAGAAAATTGTCACGCGTTCTTATGGTTATGATTCCTCTGTTTCTGCATTATAACTTGTTGTGTGATCAATATTTTTCTGACATTCATTCGTATGGAAACAGACCGGGCGTTTTGCCAGCCTCATAACAGTTACAATAACACACTATACTGCTGCCCAGCGGCGTTGCCTGGCTTGCACTATGCAGCTATAGCATTCCGCATTGTTTCTCCAGAAAACTGTTGTAATGTTTATGAATAGTAATAGTACCTACCTAGTTTTCCACTGTTCCTAAACCACCAATTTTATATCTGGTACCACCTGTATTCTACGCAAATAAATGATTCTTTCTTTCTTTCTTTTTCGTGGTATATTTTTTTTTAAAGTAAAGGAAATTGAAATTTTGTACACGCTTTGGAAAGGACTTGTCAGGTGATTGATACCATGAAAGTTAGGTTGATATTTGTTTTGAAATTATCCTAACGTCTATTATGAGATAACATAACAACACATAACATAACATCACGCCTGTATTTCCCCGAAGGGGTAGGCAGACGTGTAATAGTACACCCACATTAGACATTTCGCCAATTATGTTATAGTCCCATGTAATGTGCATGTAATAGGGGGCGAACCTATTGCCATTGACCCGGCACAAATCCAGACTCCAGGCTGCTACTGAGATACATTGAATAAAACCACGAGAAGTCAAAAACAATAAAAAAATAAGAGAGTGCGGATGCAACCAGCACTGCAGTAATATCCCTACATTGTCTGGGTACGGAACCAAAGCATCTGAACTTTTCCATTCCCGCCTCGAACGTTCATAATTACCGAGTACAGTTCGTTAGCTGTCGACACTAATAGGACGTGTACGTACGTACAGACCGACGATATTTATAGCACTTCGGCGAAATGGTGGCGAATGTGACAGGTGACAGGTTCAGGGCCACGGCCGAGGAACGAGGACGTAATCACATTCAAGAGAAACATAAGTACCTATAAAGGAACTACATTGTGACATACACCGAACATCACAGCGCTCGGCCCGACTGTTGAAAGTGAACTGTCGTAAATAAGTGAACACGAAAGTTCCAAAGATTATTTAGAAAAAAAGAGTAAGTATTGAATTTCAGATCTCTAAAGCTACATACAGTCTATGGCCGTTAATCGAGCACGATGCCGAACCATATAATACTAACTATTACTAACCAAACTCTGGGCAGCTACAGCGAATCTTTTATTAGAAAAACCCGATAGAGTTCAGCTCAAGCTCGTAACGATTGAAATAAATCCAGGACCTCATGTTTGGCATTCGCACTTGTGACCTTATAGAGAAAATGCTAATAATAAATAATCGAGTCTAGTATAATACACGTCTACCGTACATTTTTTTATTAATTAAAATCGTTTCGATGTACGCAGTATAATCACTCATAATGTCATATTATATTATCTTTTACAGTATTGCGTGCTGTTTGGGTCTTGATTATTTTTAGAACTGGGTTCCAAACAGGTGGTAGCTGCCAACCATCTTCTCTATTAAAATTAGGATGCCTCACGAAGCATTCTAGGTACAGTCAACAAATCGGAATCATGACCCACTCAGCCAAGAATTCGTATGATATTGTCAAAACAGAAAAATGTTCTTCTTATTAGCATCGTGCTGCACTTAGGACATTTTGAATATTAAGGAAACTGCGTTAATACGGGTCAGAGGACTATGCAATTTTGAGCTTTGTTATTAAATGCAATAGATTAATAATTGGATAAATAGTTACGTTTTTGATAAAGCTAGAATTAAGTTTTGAATTTCGAATTAACGGTCGTTCCGCATAGTTTACCTATAAAAAAGAAGTAAATTTTATTTTTTTCATTTAAAAACCCATGCGAACTCTTTGAATTCCACAAGAATATCAATCAAATTAGAAGAAACTAACTGTCACTGCACAATCAAATTGATAACAAGTTTGTTGCCAGGGAAATATCTTTGAGCGAAATTCGACCTAATTGTATTAGAATGTTTGTAGAAAAGTAAGCTTATGGTGGGTCATGATTCCGTTTGGTTGACTGTACATATCGGTTTTCCTTCGCCAGGACTTGTGGTTTATCAAATCGAAGAAAATTGTTCAGGGCATGTTCACACAAACCAGACTGTGGAGCGTCTGTTGTTGACGTCAGCTATATTATGTTCTTTAATTCTAGTGGCTATAATACGCTTTGTTTGGCCAAAAAAAAAAAAATGTTGTACGGTAGATTAAAATAATTTATTGGAATATACACGCTGAAATTTGAGTCGCTTATTTCCCGAAAAGGGGTCATTGTACTAATTATTATGAACAACTTTTACTATGGGACCAACCCTGAAATCGCGAAAAAAAAATCAGGTGGTCCTTACATTTCATCTAATTAAGTGAACACAAATGTAGGGACCAACTGTTTTTTTTTTTCGCGATTTCAGTGTTGGTCCTATAGTAAAAATTGTTCATAATGATGGGTACAATGACCCCTTTTCGGGAAATAAGCGACTCAAATTTCAGCATGTATGTAAAGAGGCTTGTCATCTTAGTCTTCCTGCGACCACGAACGCTGCAAAGTTTTCGAAACGTCAGGAAAACCAATTTAAATAATATAGGTACGCGATGTGATCATGTGAGATGTGAGATCTTTTTTATGTTGCATAATAATAAATAATAGTTCATTTAGTAAAGACAACAATCGGTCCAGTGATAGCTATTAGGTACTACTTACCTTCGTTAAATTAATTTACGTGTTTTGTAACAATTTGCATGCTGTGTATTATATGGCAAAATGCGTCTTTACACCTATTTAGAATGTACCATCCTCTGTACCACATTTTAAGCAACTAAAGTTAAAGTTAAGTTTTGAATTTGATGTAATCCGGTTAAACTTGTTTTATTTATTGGTTGATAATTTTATAAGAATCTTTTTTTGGTAATGTTTAACTTGGAATTTTTAATAATTATAACGATTTATGTTAGTGTATGTACTTGTACGATAGCTTATTGTATTTTTTATAAAACAAGGGTTTACAAAATTCAGGCCTCAGACGGTTGCCAATCTGCCCGATAGGGTCACCAATCCTATCCCATTTCTTGAAAACGCATCTACTTATAAGTACTTTACGCGGAGTGCCCACTATAATCTTAAGGGAGCGGGATTCCCTGACTCCATCATTCATCACGACGATACGGCACAGTAGACCCCAGATAAATTAATCTTAAACTTAATTTAGAGGGATGTCCTCCTGCCCCCCCAGGCCCCTCGGCTGTCTGTGCTTATTACCACAGTATCAATTATACGTAATATTATGTAGATATAGATCCATGTAAGTAAGTCATCCTTAGTATAATTAATTATGTCGGTGGCGAATATGCATATTAAAATTAAACTACTTAGTCGATTTTTTCTACGTGTTCCTCGGACTTTAAAATAACTCTTAACGCTCACAATAGTCACAATCCTATGACTTTGTTTTTACTACATTTTTATTAACTCGCTTTCAGTCTTGTCTGTCCGTTCGGTACCAATTTTGTAATCGATTTTAAACAAACTTCCCGGTGAGCAAGTCTCTAACTTGATACTTGAAACGGGTTAGAACTGGATGACAATGCTATTATTGATAATTAACTCACTTAAGTTTAAAAAAACCGGCCAAGAGCATGTCGGGCCATGCTCAGTATTATAGGGTTCCTTAAGTAGGTCTAATTACAAATGAATAAAATCGAATATATAAACAATATATGACACACTTCTTAAATTTAGCGCTAGGTGGCGCTGTTACTTTGTGTTATCAATATAACACAAAGTTTCTATTTGTGATTTTTTTAAATAGAAAGTAACTAGAGGAGCATTATTTGCTAAGATCATTTTTATCTAAGGTCAATGACCTATGAACTAGGACGTCATAAGTATTTTCCAGTTTTCTCACTATAACTCAAAAATTTATAATCACATTATACTCGAAATAATTTTAAAAGAGAGTTTTTATAAAAGTCTATCAACGTGGAAGATTACAAGTTTCTACGTTGCATAGTTTGGAAATGGCAGGGGGGGGGGACACATTGTAAGCCACTTTGGTGGGCTATATTTCGCAGATGGTACACCTGATAAAAAAGTGATGTACGAAACATTACCTTCATTTTAGTAGACCTATTCAATGATACCCCACAAGAGGGGGTGCAGCGAAAAAACATTTTTCATCCCCATTTCACATGTATGGGCGCCACCCCTAAAATACGTTACCAAGATTTTTTTATTCTTTTAAAATTGAGATCTATATCGAAACTATTTTTTAACAAAATTTCATTTACTTATGTTTATAACTGTAGAAGTTATTAAGCTGTAAAGGATTAGGACAGACGGACAGACGGACAGACGGATAGACGGACAGACGGACAGACGGACGGACATGACAAAACTATAAGGGTTCCTTGTAGGACTACGGAACCCTAAAAACGTGATACCTATAAAAAATAACTTTTTCATCAAACTATTATTCTTGATTGGTTAACCGATAGTTCATCCGTGAAAATTCAGCAAACACACCACATAATACTGTTGATATAATCACAGAGAGAAAGCCGAGAATTTTCCACAATTTCCCTTTCAACACCAGCTCCCGCGAAGATAAATAAATCACGTCCTATTTACTGCGCGCGCGCACATTGCGCAAACGCTTTCAACGAGTTGCATCTGTGAGCATGCGTGTTATGTAAAGTTCGCTCACGGTATTTACGTCGCATTATCATCACATGCGGAGATAATTCTTGGTTAAAACAACTTGGGTTGGTACACCTCATGTTGTCTGCCAGTCAAATAGACAATTCAATATTGTTAGTAACAGTGTTACCTTACCAACTGCAACCCTAGCCTACTGTGTAAACAGTAGATCATTCCTGTTTTCTGATTTAGTCCGTATTTTTACGGTTTTTAGTGACTTTATAATTCGAACAATTGAAGTGACTGTAATGGCAAAATAGGCACAAGGTGCTGAGGAGATGAAAAAGGTCATTACTTTTCAATAAGTTGGACAAATGACACAAAAAATTGAGAAAGAGCTAAAGAAAGGTAAAAGGAAAGCTTTTAGATTTCATTCGACCATTACTGTTTTTTTACGATATTTTTTTTGCTGCTTTTGACTATGTTAGGGGTGGCAGCACTGGATAGTCGTTTCTGTTCTGCGCAGCTGTGTAGTGTTGTAAAATGCGACGGGCACATTAGAAGGGCGCTCCTGACTCCTGTCTGCCAGCATAGACAAATAATTTGCAGTGCAATTGCAACTATTTAACCCACAGAATTTTCTAATTCATGTGCGGATTTATATTCGATTATATGTCTTATGTAACCCACAGATTTAACCCAACTCAGCCCAACAGAATGCGAGACGGCGCGTTCATGTCTTTTGTTCGCAAACGGTTCCCGCGTCGCACTGGATGGGATGGGTCATGGGATCAATTATTTGTAGTACACTGCCGACAGATATCTTTTCTTGTCCACATCAAGCCCATCCAATGGTTGCCTGGAAGAAATTCGTTTTTGTGGAAAATATTTTGATTCTAATACATATTTGAAAGAATTTTCTCGTTATGTAAATCCACTCGCCGAATTGGAAATTCCTTCAAGGGAATTAATGTTCAGAATCAGCCCTAGAGAAATATGATTCGTTATGTAAACCTCCCGTTACAACAAATAGGTAACAAATGAACATAAAATCTCTAATTAGTAGGTAATATAAACGTAAGAGCATGACAAGAGATTAGCTCAGTAAGAATAATTGTTGTTTAACTTGCTCTGAAACACCATACATGAAACAAGGTCTATGACCATGATAGTACATAAATTAGCCATCGGCTTATAATTAGACGAACATGGCAACACAAACTAACCGGTGCAGATTGTTCATACCTTATTTACTTACATTACGGGCTACTTTCCTCCACCTGTATGTAAAACTGCTTTGGTACACTTGAGGATTATTGTTGACCTTCACTGAAAAAGATACCGTACCTAGGATCCATAAGGTTGAGTTTTTAATAAAGTATCGTGCGGTGGTCGATACGGCTACATGCGCAGTGAGGACGGGCGGATGCGTGCGACTAGTCGCGCGACGTGCTACGTTTGGTCGCGCGACTGGTCGGCGGGCGCGCGCTCGCCCCTGCCAACAATCAGCTGTTTCCGCGGCTACGGTGCAACTTTAATTCCCCCATACAAAGGGGTACTCCACCTGATGTTGATGTTACCTTGAGGAGTTGTTTTAATTATTGCTTGCATATCTTAGTCAATATGTTTGGTGGACGTGTGAGAGTACATAAGTTTCTTTGACGACGTCTGTGGTCTAGTGATTCGAGGGTCGGACTGCTGATCACGAGGTCGTGGGTTCGATTCCCACAGGACACAAATATTTGTGTGATGAACATAAGTGCTTGTGTTGGTCTGGGTGTTTCTTTTGTATTATAAGTTTGTATTTACAAAACAAAGCATATAAGTATTATATCCATTGTCTAGTACCCATAGTACAAGCTCTGCTTAGTTTGGGACTAGATGGTGCTGTATAAAAATGTCCCAAAAATATTTATTTATTTAGGTATTACACTTATTTCTGTTGAGTAGGTTTTTTATGTTATAGGATGGCGCAACAAGCTAAAGGCCGCTACCAACAACTGATTGCAAGTCGGTTCGCCAAACTGAGTTATGAAGATCGAAAGTCTCATGTGATTGTAATGTCACCGGCATCCGTACCACGAGCACCGGAACACAGCAATGCAAGTATCACTGTTTGTCGGCATAAGTAGGAACGGTGGTAGTAGTAGGTACTTCCCCGACGAGCTCTTTCACAGAGGAGCTCTACTATTACTAAGATAGGTCTAGGTTGTAAAGTGGTACTTATGTAGGTCACATGAAAAGTTTCACAGATATTTCTTCATGGAAACGGGATGTATTCTTCTTCTTCGAGTCGATTCTTTTGTTTTGTATTATAATATTATTGTGGACCAGAATTTATTCACCGTCAACAGCATTATCAGTGGCCTCGCACAGGGCTTGCAGTCTTGCAGTGACGCTGCAGTTCGTTTCTAACAGCGATCGCCGTAGATAAGAGAATACGAAAAGCATTGTTTTGATCGAAACTTCCGGGGAAGCAGGTACTACCACCGTACCTACTTCTCCGCCAAATAGTGATGCTTGCATTGCTGTGTTTCGGTCTGAAGGGTACGGGTGCCGGTGAAATTACAATCACATGAGACTTTCCATCTTCGTGTCTCAGTTTGGCGAACCGACTTGCGGTACCATTTAGGTAACAGCCTAGGTGGTATTGCAGTTGTTATGGGCAAAGGTAACCGCTTAACATCAGGTGGGGCTTTAGCTCGTTTCGCCACCCTATACTATAAAAAAAACTTAACTGCAACTGCACTGCAACTATACTGGAACTGCACTACAACTACACTGCAACTGCACTGCAACTGTTCTTCTTTATTTACGTGAATTACTGGATTATTGAATTACTGGTGTTTGATTGTGCAGGTGGTATTGCACAGAGAGCAGGACTGGACGAGGCAAAATCTGTGGAGTCACTCCACAGATTTTGCATTACATTGCATGCACATTGTGGCTCATCTGTGTATCCCCATCTGACTGGATTTAACCATTAAACACCACCACCACCATTAAACCACCACCAACTTGATTTGTTTCTTGACGAGATCTAGATCAATTTTTTTTTTTTTTTTTTATAGGATAGGATGGCGAAACCAGCTAAAGGCCCACCTGATGTTAAGCGGTTACCTTTGCCCATAACAACTGCAATACCACCTAGGCTGTTGCCTAAATGGTACCGCATGTCGGTTCGCCAAACTGAGACATGAAGAAGTCTCATGTGATTGTAATTACACCAAAACGAATTACCAAATTATAAAACTAAGCTACATGGGTGCACAGCAAACGTGCGTGTGTGTGAAGTTAGGTGTGTGTCTACCGAAGGAATCAAACGCTGCTTTCGATGAATGTGTTCAGTGAATCGTGTCTAGTTTTTGTCTACCCCAACAGGAAACAGGCTTGATAGTATGTATGTATGTGTTTCCCAATGGCTGGGATGCCTCGCAACGTGCACTTACCCAGGCGACAGGAGGCTACGACGATCAATAACTAGGTAGGTACCTACTTATTTTGTGTAAAGTATACACCAGTGAACAGATTGCCTATACATGATTTAAACTAGGGTTCTCCCATATTCCTGTTTTTTAATCCATACGTGTTTCCGAGGGGATTTAAGAGCCCAATTTTAAAGGAGTTTCTTTCATAAACTCTGCGGGGTTGCACAGATATTGTCCGTTATTTAGGGCGTCTATGTATTCGAGGGGAACTACAAAACTGCGAGCAACCAAGCGTTTGTGTTATACCTATCTATTATTATAACGTGTGTGAATTAAAAGTGCAGTTATTTATTAACACTCTGGTTTATAATTTTTAGTTGAGTAGAATTTGTTGTGGCAGCCCTGATCTTTGTGTTCATCATTCACATGGGATATTAATACTTTCTATGTAAGTATGTATTCCTATACTAAAAATTATAAACCTACAACTACATCGATAAAAATGCTCCGCTGTGATGTCGTTGATACACAGTATTCACAAGGTACGGTACCTAGGTAGGTATATTAACTAGTTGTAAACTAATATGAATAGCTTCATTTTGGTGTATTTAAACTAAGGCCCGTATACAGAAAGCTCCTCAAGCGTTGATCACTGTTTAAAACTAGCTTTGAGTTGGGATTTAATTTTAGACCATGCCTCAAGCAGAGATTTTCTGTAATATGGGCCTAAAAGTAAAACTTTTCCTAGGTAGGTACCTACTTGGTAGTGACTTGTTAACGTTTTTTCCAGGTGTAACCAGTGGGGCAATTGTGTAATGCATTCACTTTGACATTAGCTTTCATTTTGAAATTACAGCAATATTCATTGCATTATACGTATTTGCCGATAAACGGCAACTACGTATCACAACACACAAAGCAATGAACATTGAAATCCATATGATTGCGATCACGAGTGAGTTACGCAATTTGGCAGCTGGTCTATTGATAAGCCCACATGAATACATTATGGATTACACTTGGGTTTTATGTACTTTTTTGATGACTAAAGCTAGGAACAAATTATAAGACGCGACTGTAAGTCGCGACCGTCGGTCGCGGCTTATGCTGTATCTGGTCAATGAAGTTACACCTATATGTGCAAACTGTCAGCTATAAGTTGCCGACGTGTTCTTCACATGACCTTGAGCGCTCGGATGTCTGACGAAAATCTGGCTCGCCGGATGTTTCAATAAGTCGCGGACGCCTTAGCCGAATGTGCACAGTGATCGGTCGCGTCCAAGCGGCTGTCAGTCACCAACTGTCACTGCTTTGACGCATATTATATGTTTTTCACAGTATTTTGCTTTATTTTGTTGTTTAATGCATCTGACTAACGTGCAAAAAGTTATTAAATACCCAGTCAGTACTTTATAATTTTCTTTTGGCATAATGATAACATGTAGAAGCTGCTATCAATTTAATACGTAGTATCTCTATGTAGTCTGTGGTTCCGTGTACGACGGTGAAACGTTCGAGTGAGGCGACCAAAGACAATATAGGCGCAACTGAACACGCCGTCTGATGCGATCGTGCACACTAATAAGACGCGACTGTCGGTCGCGACCGTAAGTCGCGTCTTACAATTTGTTCCTAGCTTAAATCAGAATGATTAGTCATTACCACGACCTCATTATTACGACCTCTGTGGTCTAGTGGTTCGAGTGTCGGACTGCTGATAACGAGGTCGTGGGTTCGATTCCCACAGGACATAAATATTTGTGTGATGAACATAAGTGTTTGTGTTGGTCTGGGTGTTGCTTATGTATTATAAGTATGTATTTACAAAAAAAAAGTATAAAAGTATTATATCCATTGTCTAGTATCCATAGCACAAGCTCTGCTTAGTTTGGGACTAGATAGTGCTGTGTAAAAATGTCCCAAAGATATTTATTTATTTTATTTATTTATTTTATTACTGTCGTTAGTGTAATTGTGACTTAAAATTAACAACACTATTTCAGTTTCCTATAATGTGTCCATTCCAGGCCGGGTAAATTTCGTAACACAACACAGCCCATTACCTATTTAGTATTCTTTGCTGCTGACACGGGCCTTTTCCCAGGACGAGGAGGTTTCTGGCCGAGTATATTCATCGAGCATTTTTTTAACATTTTTACTAACTCGCTTTCGTTTATTCCCTTATGTTCATGATCACAGTATTATGACATCGGCATATTCAGCATCCTTATTTATTTATTTCTATAAAATAAAATCGACTATTTCAGCATTTTTCCGTTCTCAATTATTCAACTCTCAGGTGGTTCCGTAGCCAAAGCTAGCGAAGCAAATATTTATCTAATAATTTCTTAGGTTTTCGCGATCACTACACATTATAATAAAACAAAGTTTAACCGGATTATATCGCGTATATTATTTAAATTGTTTTTTACGAAACGTCAGGAAAACCAATTTAAATAATATAGGTACGCGATATAATCCGGTTAAACTTTGTTTTATTATAACAAATATTTATCTTTCGCAATACCTACTCCCAATCAAAAAAAACAATTTTTAGTTAATACTGAGAATTTATAACGTCTTTTTTTAAACTTTGGTACGTGTGTAACATTGCATTTTCCATTAGTGCGCGGTAGGCAGTCCTGATCCCCCCCCCCCCCCCCCCGCGGCTATCGATCCGCCCCGACCTTGGCACTGACGGAGGACATCTATTTATAACCACCCCCACTTGTACAGTACAGTTGCACCCCAACCAGTCCCAATGCGGCGGGGTAGCGGGGTGCGGCGGTGCGGGGGGCAGGGTAGCGGTGATAGTGATTATGAGAGCTTCAGGGGGAATATGACATGAGCTGGGAGATTAGTTTTTTGTTGGTTAGTTAAACGGGTCAGCGATGCGTGCTCGTATTTGAATGCTCAATCAGATGTGAAATCGTCTCAGTAGTGATCTGTATCATCGGGTGGAGATCCTGTGTATTTGTACCATGGTACCTATATTTTAACATAATATTATGCTACTAACAAGGTGTTACAAGTTAGTTTTTAGGGTTCCGTACCCAAAGGGTGCTAACGGGACCCTATTACTCTCGCTACGCTGTCCCTCCGTCCGTCCGTCTGTCTGTC
Organism: Asteroscopus sphinx; assembly: GCA_949699075.1. NCBI lineage: Eukaryota > Metazoa > Arthropoda > Insecta > Lepidoptera > Noctuidae > Asteroscopus > Asteroscopus sphinx. The sequence continues at coordinate 366,600 of OX453018.1, forward strand.
ACAGGGCTGTATCTTTGTAACGGTAATAGATAACCAGTTGAAATTTTCAGAGAATATGTGTTACATTAGTGCCTATCACGACAAATACTAAAAACAAAAAAAGTCTGAAACCAAAGGGGGTCCCCATACAAGAAACCTCGAAAAACATGCATTTTTTTCATCGTTTTTGTTCCTGATCTATCTTCAAAAGAGTAATTTTTTTATTTTTTTTATTTATTATTATGAAACAGACAACAATTGGGTCTAGTGTGTTAGTAACAAAGTGCCTTATTCTATGTTAGTACTTAATGACTAATAGTGACTTGGTCCGGTTGACCAGCGCCCACACAAGCGGGCTGTCCGCCCGGGCGGCTATCATGCGCAGGATGGAGTTGGGGCTGCCATGCAGCCTGCGAATTAGTGACGCGGACTTTTTACGCCAGACGGCGTTAAATCCGTCAATATGCGCTTCGGCAAACATAGCCGATGCACTACAAAAGCGCGGCAGCCGCAACAGTGCCCTGAACGCATTATTGTATTGGATTCGCAGAGCGTTGTATGCCTTTTGGGTATATCTGAACCACAGGGCCCCCGAGTACAGCGATGTGCAGTATGCCTTGAATAGCATTATTTTAACTGAGGCTGTACATCGAGAAAACCTGCGGGCCAGCATGTTCACCCGGACTGACAACGCTCTGCGTTCCCTCTCCATGTCTACATCGTCTTTCAGATCGTCTGTTACCAGGTGGCCTAGATATTTGAATTTGTAGACCCTTTTTATATCATTCCCATTCAGCAAAATAGGGGGAAGAGTAGAGGGACACCTGGTACCCGACCTGAAGACGATGTACTCAGACTTATTAACATTGTAGACTAAACCGTGTGACAATGCGTACGACTCACACACTGCGAGTAGCCTTCGGAGAGCGGCAACCGAGGGAGCAAGCAGCACCATGTCGTCCGCATAACTTAAATTGTTGACGCAGACTCCATCAATGTAGCATCCAACACGCGTGCTGCTCAGTCGCTCGATTAGCGCATTTACATACAGACCAAAGAGCAAGGGAGAGGTCAGTCCCCCCTGCCTCACCCCGCACTCCGGCCTGCACGGTTCCGAATGCTTTCCCGCCCATCGCACTTGGCTCACCTGGTGCAAGTACCAGTGTCTGAAGAGAGAGGCTAGGTCTGGTGGTAGCGTACTTTCCTTTAACTTGTTCCAGAGGACATCGTACGAGACAAGGTCAAAGGCCTTTGATAAGTCCAAAAAACACGCATAAATGGGTGTTTGCCGATCAGTATAATACCTGACAGTGTGCTTCAAACTGAGAATGGCAGTCTCTGTTGACAACCCAGGCCGAAAACCGAACTGAGCGTCATGGAGCTTGACATGCCCATTCAGATGTGAGTTAAGCACACTGTCAAGTACCTTGGCTATGATAGTGGCTAGCGAAATTGGCCTATAGTTTGACTTGTCCGATACGTCTCCGGTTTTACACTTGACTACAGGCACCACCAAAGTTCGCATTAGATCAGGAGGCAGATGTGAATGGCTCAGGCACAGGCTAAATAAAAGCGCGAGCACACGAGGTAAGTGAGGACCAGCATGCTGCAAGTGTTCGATGCTGAGCCCGTCATACCCAGGAGATTTGCCTCTGGTCATCTTTTTTATTATGTGCCTGATTTCCTTGGCAAGTATAAGAGTAGACACCTCAGAGCCTTCGGGCCCAGCATCGAACTCCCGGCACGGCGATCCCAGTGGTGATTCTACAGCAAACTGCGTTTTAAACAACTCTGCAATATCCTCAGGGCAGGAGACCCCGTCGATACTCACAGGAACGCCAGGCCTAGAATTCAACCTATTAGTGGCTTTCCAAAAACGTTTGAAATCTGTGTTAGCATGATGTTTGGCTAAAATATCCATTTTGATTTGGTCTTGGTGTTTTTGACACCACCTAAGCTTTCCTTTAAACACCTTTCTCGCCCTTAACATGGCATCAAAAATAGGACCCACAGAAGGCTGTCCATGCCAACACCATAAGTTGAACTCCACCCTGGCGTACCTATGAGCCTCGCTCACATGCTTGTTCCAGCCGGCCAAGGGTTTCCGGTTGCCATGGTTGTATTCAAAAGTAGCAGTTGCACAAAAACATAAAATGTTTACTATGTCTCAATATAATTTATTAATTAAATCTTTGTGGTAGTCATTATTACAGTATTTACCACAACATCCTTGATATTCTACAGGTAAATCAATATACTTTAATTTTGAGTTACACATGGTTACATTTGAGTTACATTGGTCCCCATTTCTCTGTCCCTGTAATACATACAACTTCAAACTTGGTGTGATTATTGTGTATACTATGTAGTTTAGTAACAAATACTAAAAATAGGGCAAAATTAGACATATGTGGTGGTACCTGCGTAAGAAAGGGATGCAAAAATTCACATTTCGCGTACGTTCGTTGATAGTCTTTAGATAAACTCACTAAATTAAATCAGTTTCTATGGGGTATCAGGTCGATGGGTGGTACGGAACCCTTACTGCGTGAGTCCGACTCACACTTGGCCGGTTTTTTTTTAATTGTCGTAAAGGATTCATATTGCCTTAAATCACGAAAACACAATATAATTCTCAGAAGCACAAAAAAAACATGTGCCTTAATCTAAACTTAGTAACTAAAATATCTACACTAAACTTGCAGATAAAACAAAAATTGTAGGTATACCAATGAGGACACAGCACGTAGGTGGACTTTGGACTTGGGTCGAGTAGCCCGCGAAATAAAAAACATTTTGCGTTTTTTCCAAATTGCAGCTCTATTTCGCGTTGTGTACCTATATCAATTAAATATGATTCGAGGTAGTAATAATCTAATCTAGTATTGATCTACCGATACTGAATAATACTCATAAGAACACAACTTGCACATAACTAAATTATGATCAGAAACGATTATTTTTTATTTTAAATGGAGTTCAGTAAAATGCTGAAATTCCCCGAAACATGGCATAAGGTCATCGCGGACTAAACTATAATTTCAAGCAAAATTGAAGAGGTGGTTTGTCATGGGTCTGGTGTATTGCATTGCATGACTAGAATTTTTGGTAGCCCTAAAAGACTGAACTGCATCTCCAATTGACAAACCTTGATAAAGCAATGTTTACGCCATCAAATGAGCGCATGTTAAAAATCAATATTAAATGTTTATTGTTCAATTTATAGGCGTGGTCTTAACAGAGCGCTCTAGCTAGGCCACTGTGGCTGGGCTCAGCTGCTATGATGACTGACGCTGCTGACACCCTCCGTTAGTCACACACCGCAGTACCTTTGTTCTGAAGTACTCGAGTACTGCTCTGCTGACCGAGATTGGATTGATTTCCTAAAGTTTCAGATTGATGTAATGGTTACAGCTTGCTGGTTGCGTGATTATCTAAGTTTTGTATGATATTCTTTTTGTTTGTATTACCTATGCATTATTGCGCAAATGATTGTTGTCCTAAAGAATAAAAATAAATAAATAGATGCAATCAAATCGCGGACGTTCTCAAAAAATGCCAACCCACTCTACACCGACGAGCATGCATGACGAGGTTAATGAACGTGGATGAAGCGAAAGAGGTGTGTCAGGGTCGTAGCAGGTGGAAATCCATAGTCTCTGCTTACCCCAATGGGAAATAGGATTGATAATATTTATGTCTGTATAGATGCAGAATCAAGTCATAATATTATATTACTAAGGCTCTAGTTGCACGGTTCCAAATTGTGGGTCATATGGAGAAGAACTGGCAAGAATCTCCATGGATAAACTCTTTTTAAAATAGGTTATTGTTTATTACATCAAATTTATTCAAATAATGTGAGTATAATGTCAGAAATAAACAAGAGTTTAAAAGTGAGTATATTGTCTTTAGAAATAAACGTAAAAAGAGTTGCCATAGTATGTAGAAGCTGACCCGTCCCGACAGACGGCACCCGTTCTCGAGCATGACGCGAGCATCAGCCATCGCTTAACTCAACCATATTGAAGGGGACTAACGCCACCATCAGCATTCACAAACTTTCAAATCCCGTTTTACCCCCTTAAGGGTTGATTTTCCAAAAAACACCGAAACACGTACTCCTTTATTTTCAACCAAAAAGCCAAATACCGTTTTTTATACATCTGACTTCAAAAATGACGGATTGTCATACAAATATTTATCCCCTATCCCACCCCCTCAAGGGTGGAGTTTCTAAAAATCCTTCCTTGATTAGCATGCATTGTAGTAAAATATTTGCCGGCCTTTTATAAGGTGGAACATGAGACCTTGTAAGACAACTGTTCCTGCGAATAAATATCTATTCTATTCTATTCTTAGTGGATGCCTACGTTATAAAAAGTATCTACTGTCAAAATTTCATGTTTCTTGCCCCATTAGGCTCTGCGTTGATTCGTTGTTGCGTTGTAGTCAGGAAGACAAGAAATTATACAAACTTATATTCTGTTTATACTGGGGTCATTGTACTCATTATTATGAACAACTTTTACTATGGGACCAACCCTGAAATCGCGAAAAAAATATCAGCTGATCTCTAGTTTTTTTACCATTATTCTATTCCTTCTTTACTCCTCCAAAATGAACAATGAAATGGTTGAATACTAATACTACGCCTTGCATATTCTTCACAAATCCTTTGTCCATCCATGTCAACAATTCTATGTGGTATCTGTTAGAGTCAACAGTAGAAGGGAAGGGTCTATTCTCATGGACCATATCCGTGTTATAGGCTTAGTACCTAGGTAGTCGTTTTCGTACATAAAAATAGCGGTAACATCAGTGAATCCTGTAAAATATGAAATGAAACGTGAATAGAGCCCACTAGCTAGTTGTTGCCGGGCGGGGACCGATCGATGCCACCTGCGGGGGGCGGGGGGAGCTCGGGGTGGCAGGGCCCACACCGCAGCCCCCAACCCCTCGCCCCTCTACTCCGAATATTTCCGAACTCCGACTGTGAATGCGAACGGGGAAGAGATTTATTTTTAATTTTTGCGACGTGATGTGAACATTGAATGGCTATTTAGGGAGGTTGTCATATGAATGCGTTATCCTCGTGAAAGGAGTGAGCGAGGGTCTTCGTTTGTGTAAGTACCTAGGTGCCTACGTAATGTAGTCGAAGAAGACTGTACGGCAGCAGTAGTAATGTGGTCAGCTGCCACCCACCCACACGCGGTGGGTGGCAGCCTGGCAGCTAACCACATTTACTAAAATTCTTAGTGGTTACTGTTGATTTTATAATGTCTGGATTTAGTGGTAAGACTGGTAAGGTATTGTTATTTTCCTGAACTACAAATAAACTGAATTTACGCGTAAGTGTTATATCGAAGAAAACTAAGTGGGCCCATGTGTTAATGGACAGAACAGTAACCTGCTGCCGAATTGCGTAACTCACTTGCGATCGCAATCAATAGGATTTCAATGTTCATTGCTCTGTGTGTTTTGACAATCGGTCTTATCGGCAACTACGTACCACGCAATGAATATTGCTGTAATTTCAAAATGAAAGCTAATGTCAATGTGAATGCATTACACACAGACCTATAGGTACTTAATCTGTGGCATTACACAATTACCCCACGGGTATAACGTACACACATCAAGCGTATTGAGCGGTTACAAAAGAGGTTCATGTGGCATTTGACTAATAAGAGTAATATGGGAAGACAGCTTAAATCATACCAAGGCAGATTAAAGTATTTTAAAATGGTGTCGTTGGGGAAACGGAGGAATATGTTGGATTTGGTTTACCTTAAGAAATTAATAACAGGCTCTCTGGATTGTCCCAGGTTGCTTGGTGAGGTGTCATTCCATGTGCCACGAAATCTGCCGAGAAGTTCCAATAGGAAGCTTTTTAGTCAGCCAAGAAGCCGTACAAATTTGATGCAACATTGTTCATTATGTTATTCGACTAAGGGATTCACCAGAGGATGGGCAGCAGCGTTCTCTGAGTATTTAACCAACCAACTGCAATCGCCAACCCGCCTGCCAAGCGTGGCGATTATGGCATATCCCCCCCTTAATTGGGGGAGGCCTATGTCCAGTAGTGGACGTCTTTCGGCTGAAATGATGATGAAGATTTTTTTTGTATGCGAAGTCATTTGTTTTGATTTCATACAGACCATAAATGGTCCACTTTATTTGCATCACTGTAAATTTGTTTGCGCTTAATGTAGGTATGGCTTGCGGTGCTCTTCTCATCTTCTGTAAGTAATGGTGCACTTAGATTAAGTTTGAAATGTGTAAATGTTTTCATGTACACTGTACTCATTGTTAAAGAGCCAAATAAATATATAAAGAAACAGTCAATAAAATATTCGGATCGTGCTTCAGGCTGTGTTGGGTCTTACCAACTGCTGCTGCTACGGACTTACCTACATCATATTTGAATACTATTATGTCTCTAAAAATGGCTTTGCAAATATCTGCGTTCACCGTAGACTGCAAACACGCCAGACGACGAGGAAGCTTAGACTAATTCAATAATAATTGATTACCTGCCATAGATTTATACAACTGTAAATAAAAATGTAGAAGGGTAAGCTATATTTGTTGATAATATAAAAAATAACCCAAATAAAATGCTTTATTTCTTAAATATTCATCATGTCGGGGAATTGATTAAATTGAGCAGCGGGGAATCAAGCTTATCGTGGCGGGGAATTCAAAAAATATACATTGGCAGCACTGCACACAATAGCAACAGCGCGTGCACACAAGGGTACGCACACCACACAGCGACTATAAGCCGACTACCAAACCCCACACCCACAGTACTAGTGATGTTAACCGATTGCAATTTTCTGCTCCCAATTTTTTTTCACAAATATCCGGTTTTCCTCCGGTTAAAACCTATAAATATAAACACCATTTTCACCACAAATTTTCTATAATATCTAAAGGGGATGGCCAATGATCGGCGAATACAGGTGAATGCGATCGTGTGGATGAAAATCAATACTATAGTTTTTGCATGAAAGAATAACAAACATCCACACACCTCCGTATGGATGTGTGTGGCTGTGGATGTATATTGTATATCCATATCCATACATACATACATCCATACATGCTCACAACCTTTCACGTTTATAATATTATTAATTAATTAAAGTAGGATAGGATAGAATATATTATAATAAAATAATATGTAAAATATAAATGTATAAAAGTAGGATTCATCACATTGTGTTAATGCTTCTTCTGTTAATCATAAGTTACCTACTTTTGTCTTCTTGTATTGATTGTATGTACTTCATACAATCAAAATTAAAAATAAACTAGACATTTGTGTCGTACAAAATGTTATAATTCGAATTTAACAATCAAATAATTAGTACCTAACTGATGATTCCTGGGTTAGCTTCAGGCAATTTTTTTTAATGGCACGGTTGTTTTGAATTGCTGAGGCGATGCTTGTGTTTCCTTTTTGAGTGGTGTTGATATTCTGGATAGCATTGAAAGCTTTGCATTATTATTTTCTTGTAAGGCAGCTGGCAGGTTCAAATTGAGTGGATGGTCCAGGTGTGGTTTGGTTCACAGGTTCACTACTAGATAAATTGCTTCGTTTCCTGACATTCATTATGTAATTGAATACGAGATTATCAATCTCGTTCATTAAAACAAGTCTGTCGTCCACATCCAACGGTTTCAGTTTCTGTGCGAGCAGTTGACCATACAGGTCACATTCGTTTACCACTGTTCCATGGTCTCCACTATTACTTCTATCTATAATGACGGAAAAAGCTTCGTCCATCTGTTTCTTTGCAGTCAGCATATCACGCATCCCGCGTTGCCTTTTCCAAGATCCACTTTGAGAGTCGCTTTCTCGTGACACAAGCCCTTCAATCTTGAATTCACCAGAGAGAGGATTTTCAGTCGTGCTATCCTGCAAAGTAATCAAAATAGATTGAAAAATGATTCAATGAATCACATCAATGAACATAAAATATAACAATAAAAGTAAAAACATAAAATAAACAATAAACATATTTCAATAAAAGCAACTAACTGTTTATGAAAAGTTAGTTCCACAGTGCAAGAGCATTTGATGCCATACAATTAAATACAGTGTGTATGATTTCCACAACTATAAAAAATAAACTATTATACAATTTATATACATATAAGTATGTAGTTTACCACAGTTTAAGGACTATCGTCGCAATAAACGATTAAATTGAATATAATATCCTATTGTTGTGATTTTTTAAGAAAATAAAATTAGGTACGTTGATAGTTTGCATAATTTTTTGCGAGAAAGCAGAACATCACTTTTACTAGATAACTATACACCTTCAGGATCATTTGATCGGTTTGTAGGTAAACGATGCCTTCTCGCGTCAATCATCAACTCAGCCTATCGCAGTCCACTGCTGGACATAGGCCTCTCCCAAGTTGCGCCACAACGCTCGGTCTTCTGCCTTCCGCATCCAGTCCCCCCAGCCACGTTCTTTAGGTCGTCGGTCCACCTGGCAGGGGGGCGCCCTACGCTGCGTTTGCCGATTCGCGGTCTCCACTCAAGGACTCGTCTGCTCCAATGGCCATCGGTCCTTCGACAGACATGGCCAGCCCACTGCCACTTCAGCTTACTGATCCTACAAGCTATGTCGGTCACTCCAGTTCTTCTCCGGATAATTCAAAGAAACTCCAAGCATAGCTCGCTCCATAGCTCGCTGAGCGACTTTGAATTTGTGGACTAGCACAACTGTCAGTTTCCACGTCTCGGCACCGTAAGTCATGACTGGCAGGACGCACTGGTTGAAGACCTTTGTCTTCAAACGCGTCCATAAAGAAGACAATCTAAAATGGCGGCGCTATTTATGCGTTTTTACTCGCACACTTTCTGTCTTTACTCTTTCATACACTTAGGTCCTTATCCTTACAACATAACTTTCCTCAAATACAGTTTGATCTTCAATCAATCAGTACTTATGGATAGAATCGTTACTTGAGCGTCGGTCTTATTCCAATCTCAATTATAAACTTCAATTCAACAACATTACACTCGAATATAACCTGACATAGCAAAGAAATCTCTACTCAACCTGGTGTCGACCACATTTGAGTGATTACAGATCAAATCTCTGCTCAAACACCTAAACAGGTAACAGTGTATAAAGCTAAACTACGCTGAACTGTGATCAATGAATCTATGCTTGAGGAATATTCTAAAATTAAATGTTAACTCAAAACTAGTTTTAAACAGTGATCAACGCTTGAGTAACGTTCTGTAATACGGGCTTTGGTTTCCGTAAGACGCAAATAAAATACAGCCGGAGATCTACTCCCGTTCAACGATAAACGAACTTTCGTTCCGTCCGATACGTACACGACGAACGATAGATGTACCTACTACGGTTCATAGTCGTACACTTAGATTATGAACACTACAGATGGATTCCTAACTACGTTAGAGTATGTGGGAAAGAAATGGACTTATAACACTGCTCCTAAGATAGAGCAAGACACAAATATTATATCGCCATCTCTTACATGTTACCCATATTTTCGTTGTCACACTTTTAAAGTTTGACAAACAAAGCGTTTGGTCTGTCAAACTAAAGAGTTTTATTAATTGTGCTTCGTAGTTTTCTATAATTTTATGGTGAAACTTCGTGATAAAACACTCATACAGTTCCGTGATATGATCGGCTGTAGTGTGTTAGGCTGCAAGAGCCGCAGCGAGCAACACATTGAAGGATTAACTTTCCACGGGTAAGTGGCATTTTATATCTAAATTGTTGTGTTTATTTAACTACATACAATGTGTTTCTACAAGTAGGTAAGTGTTAATTATTTTGAACCCATTTCTTATAGAAATATTAGCAGTTTTCAGCGTTTTCTAAATAACATAACCTAAAATATTTCCGTGTTTAGTGTTGCTATGATAGACATGTTTACGTTCCCAGTATTTAGGGTGCTACCTGTTATATGGTGCTTTTTATTAAATTGTTGAAGGAGACGTATGTTTTAAATAATTCCGTGATTAGTGCTGCTGTGATTTACGTAATTATGTACCCATTATTTAGGGTGTTTTTAATTTTCATCTTTATTTATTGATGAAGTAGATTGGTTTATATGGTTGTTTTAGTATTATGTGTAGGGTACACACAGTGTAGTATGTGTGTAGTATAATTTTTTTTTTGCCACTAACAAGGCAATGGCTCATATGGTTATGACCATTTTGAAAAAAAACATTGAGAAACCCACATTTACTACGTTGAACGACCATGTTAGAGATCAAAACCCGCTGGATAGCCACCTCGTAATCCTAATAAAAGCTGTTGCATTAAAATATTTAGATGTACGAATACATCACCTTATAAAAACTGTTTCACAGAAAGGTGATAGAGTGAGAAACTTTCATACGAAATTGATTCTGTTTAAAGGCCAATAAATTACACTTAAAATTACAATAAATCCTATACATCCAATCAATATCCAAAATATATCTATGTATAAATATATCCAAAAAAAATTACAATAAATTCTATTTTTCCAAAATACTTTATTTAATTTCCCTTTTCTAAATTACCTTTACATACATACGCGATTCATAGACGAGAGTGTAGGAGCCACTGGCTTCCATTAAATGTTAATCCGGCAAATAACTTGAACAAAGATGGTACGATTGCGCTTGTTACTATACTGACATAGAGGTTAAAATCGTTTAAACTGATCACTGCGCATTTTCAAGTTATTTTCTACGTACGCTAAGAGCCCTTAACTTAATCTCAAAAAAATGGGGGTAAAAATCTTAGTGTGGTATCACTGAAGTACAAACTATTGCTATCTAAAAGGGGCACGTCGAGTTTCTATCTATAGTGTTCTAAATCTATGGTCGTACACGATTGATTCCCTCGCAGGCATAGACAAGTCATCGTGAACGAATGAAAAGTCAATCTGAATGAATGTATAGTAACGTCACAGGTAATATACTGCCATTTTATCAATCGGTAAGTATCGGTTTTTGTTTTGAAGTTGTTTTAAAACAATATGAAATACACATTCATTAAAAATACTTAATTAAATTTGATTTCGTTACCATAGAACTTCAAAAATTAATTATTTTAACTAAAACCTTTTTTACGGAGACTTGCTTAAAAAGTCTATTCTCATCCGACCAATTTTAAAAGATGTTCAACATCATACTATTCCTTACATAGTGGTAGTAACTCAATTTGTTTGGCTAATACTTGTGATTTTTGACGTCGAACAGTGACTAAAAATACAACTAGATGGCGTTAACCTCACAATATGATTATATCGTAAAAATATAATTAATATATTATATAGGTAGTTCTAATGAGTATTGTAATCGTCTGTGTATATAGCTAAATAACTAAATATCAGTCTCTACCTACTGATAATGTATGATACATTGATAAATAACACAAAGCCATTTGCTTCTTTCACAATATTATTATTGTAATTGAATTTGTATTGCCTGAATGGGATTATTGTGTTCATGAATACCTACGACATGATGTTTTTGCAACTTCCACACGGACAGGGTCACGAGCACAGCTAGGATTGAATAATTTAGTAAAATAACAATGTTTTTGACAAATTAAATTTTATTCAAGATTTGCACGGATGTGAAATATTTCTCCACGAAGCATAATACACGGCTTGTATGTCGTCTTCTGCTTCTTTCGAAGGCCTCTTCGCGAAGAACTTCCTCAATTAAAATCAATCGCATCATTACATAAATGAGTGTTTGGTTTTGTTGAAATCTATAATAAATATCACAATAACACTGTCCAACATGGTTCGACACGTAAACACTGCAACAATAACACAGTATTTTCATAATTTTACTTTCAATAACTACTAAAATAAATAATAAAAATTATTACGATACTCAAAAGAGTCCTCTTGAGCAGTCGCATAATTTGAGGTTAAATTGACGACAAATTCGCTGTCAAATTCAACAGTTCGTCTAAACGATAATTGACCGGAGTAGGAAAAACGAGAGTCAAACGTCAAAACACGATTGTCGCATGCGATATCGTAAAGCTAGTTGATCGGAGTAGCAATTGTGCGATGAATGTCACGATTAATCGAATATCGTCAAACGCGAGTGGACTCCCTGTATCGTTTTCACATTGTCTCGAACTTTCTTTGCTGTTAGGTACGTAGGTACGTGTTGTCGTTGTTTTTATTTAAATTTTTTAATTTATTTTATTGTTAACTTTTGTTGTGTGGTATAAAATATGAACTGACGTGAAATTGCGTAAAATGTGATTAAATACAAAAAAAATACATTTTTATGTGACTGTTTGACTTGGTAATGCAAGTACTTATTAGCCGCCATTTTTGATTCGCTTCTTTATTAGCGCGGGATAACCGTAGAAACGATCGAAGACCTACCTGATTTGATTCAGACTCTTCCGCATCCTCGTAGACCACCAATTTCTGCACAGAATAATAGAGAAGAGTTCACTGAGTATTTTAGTATAAGAAATAAATGTATAGTAATGCCAATTAAAGTAAAGAGATGCCTATGCCCAACAGGAAGGTCTAAACATTTGAATATTATCATCATCATCCTTCTGTCAATATTCCAATTCATTTGTCGTCGGCGCAGCATGTATTTTTCTTCCAAACATCTCTAGCAACCGTATCATAGTATCATATATTGTTACCTATAAAAAATAATGTAATAAATAGAGTTTTTGAAATAGACAACTTTTTTATTTAGGTACTCACCTCTGTACATCCTGTTGGATGACAATCGTATAAAGCACCCATGTAATTGTGCATAACATCAAATGCAAACCATGCTGGTCTGTAAATTTCGTCACCACCTGATGCTGTTTTGATGGACTCCTTTATTCTTCTCAAATTATCCCTGTATTGGGTCAGTAAAGAGTTTCTTTTCTTTTTTAAATCCTCGATAGAGCAAGGCAATGAAAAATTATTTTTTATTCTGACCCAAGCGTAATTAACCATTTTTCTATTCTTACGGTCCCTATTTTTTGGGTTCCATATGCATGGCTCCAGTTGCAGCAGCTCAATAAACTCAATAACACTCTCGTTGCTCCAGTTCATCGTGAACAACTTGACAGTAACAACAATAGAAACGACCGTTGCGCTCGGTGACGCCCACGCAACTGTTCGTGTCGCGCAAGTGTGGGAGTGGGGAGGCTACGCAAACATTTGTACTTTGATGTGCGCTACAAACAAACAACGGAACATAATGCAAATGTGTGTTCAAACTTGGCACACGTGCTATACCCGTGCTACAGAATACAGAGATCGCAATTTGCCACTAGCCTAGCCTTACTAGGTACCTAGGTAATTACCGTGTATACATTTGTGGGGAAGCACAGGACCGGTCTTTGTGGCGATGCTTGGGGCAGGCCCATGTCCAGCAGTGGACGTCTTTCGGCTGAAATTATGATGGTGATTGATGATACTTGCCGGAAAATAACTTGAACAAAGACGGCGGCACACATCGCTTAAATCGATCACTGCGCATGATCAAGTTACATGCCGTTAACTATACTCATTTAAAATTTATTTGTTTAAGGGCCGGTATTTCACGTCGGTTCGGTCTGATAACTTTTAAATGAGGAATAAAAGTGACATCTTGACAGATTTTCTATACTACAACTGTCAAACTTATTCTTCAGTTAAAAGTTAACTGGCTATTGAAAGATCGACCCTAAGTTTGTTAACAATTAAACAGTTAAAGTATGTTTTTCTCTCTTGTCTTCTTATTTAGTAAACAAACTTGGCATGTCTCTTTTTAGGGTTCCGTACCCAAAGGGTGCCAAACGGGACCTCAAAGTTCATCAAAAGACATCAACGTACCATGTGCGAAATATGAATTTTTGAATCTATTTATTACGCAGGTACCACCACATGTGTCTATGTTTGTCCGTTTTTTAGTATTTGTTGCTAAACTACATAGTAAGCACAATAATCAGATCAAGTTTGACGCTGGTATGTATTACCGTTTTGAAGACAGAGCAGGAACAAAGACGTTGAAAAAAATGGGTACCCCCTTTCGTTTTAGATTTATTTTTATTTTTATTATTTGTGATAGGCATAAGAAAAGAGAAGACTGTTATTACCTATTCTATGTTGATAGGCACCATAGTAACACATATTCTGAGATTTCGACCAGCTACCTATTACCGTAAAAAAATACAGCCCTATAACCTTGTACTATTATTTGTTCTATGCTATAACAGACAGTCGGACGGACGGACAGCGTAGCGAGAGTAATAGGGTCCCGTTTGGTACCCTTTGGGTACGAAACCCTAAAAACAGAGTGTAGGTAACAATTTTGACACTTGATATGACTTCTTGTCGAACGAAATATGACCTAAGAAGTGCCTAAGAATAAGGATTCAAGAAACTTTCAGACTAGATGCACCGTTTTAAATACATAGTAGGACAAGACGGGAAACTCCATGGAAACTCTTTGAAACTGATATTGTAAGTATATCTTTTTTTAGGGTTCCGTAGCAAAAGGTTGCAAACTGCCAACGGGACCCAATCACTAAGCCTACGCCGCCTGTCTGTCCGTCCGCCTATTTGTTACACTATCATAAAAAAAAAGAAAATGAAAATGCAACGTTTTCAACGAGACTTGCACTTGGCCGGTTTTTTTCCCACTGTATTAGGTATACAGTATGTAAAACGGTTGCACTTAAAATACCTTATACAATTTAATATTCCTCATAAAACAGTTAATTAAACATGAATAAGCGGTGAGAACTGATAACCGGTTACATGGACTGCAACGTTTGAAAACCTCACTGTGTGACCAGTGCCACCAGGTAATTCCTTTACATTCCTTTTTAACCGACTTCAAAATGGAGGAGGTTCTCAATTTGTCTGTATTTTTTTAATCTATGCATGTTCGGGCATATATGCACCGATTTGGATTATTATTTTTTGTATGAAAGAGTTTTCTCCCGGGACGGCCACATTTAAATTTGAGGAAGATCTGATGAAGATATTCGGAGACAAAGAAGGGAACTCTTCAATGGATGATAGCAAACAGCAAATGACCTGCGATTGCAGCAATTGCTTGTCTATGCCACTCGAAATTAAAAAATCAAATGGACTTAAAAAGTAAAAACTGGCTTCAAAAAGAATACAATAATTTGGAGGCATTCAAGGCACAGCAGCTGCTCGAATAGCACCTGAGCGAACGGCAACTGGAGTAATCCATAAAGGCCAACTTAATTATTTTTGGCCATAGATTTATATATTACTTTTTTGGCAGTTGCTCTTCGTGGAACAATAAATATATTAAATTTTATTTCACGAATACCAAAGAACTACATTAAATTAGCATCTAATGACGTGGTGTATTTCGTCCTTCAGATTGTTATTAATTATAACGTATCGACAATAAAACTGGCCTAGTGCGGGTCTGACCACGCACAGGTTAGGGTTCCGTAGTCACCACTTGGTTTATTATGAACCAGAGTGTTATAAACGTCGAACAAATGCGGGAAAGTGAATAGGTGAAAAAGAAATGATTTGATGAAAACCACTCGGATATTGAAAGTTGCCCTTCGTGGAATACTCCAGTTGCGGTTCGCTCAGGTGCTATTCAAGCAGTTGCTGGTTCTGGAATGCCTCATAATTTGTGTGAAACAGTTTATGAATGCGGTGCTAATTTTTTTAATTTTTAATCAGACCGTATCAAAAGGCACCTACCTACTTCAGAATGTTTCACACAAATTATTTTGTTCTTTTTGAAGTCGGTTTTTACTTTTTTTAGAGTTCATATTATATTAGAACATTAAGTACCTGACAAAGTATCGACTGTGAGTCCTATGGATCGTTTCTCCTAGAACGAGCATGTAACATTTATTCCATGGTGAATACCATAGAGGAAATGAATATAAATAGAGGGGAATTGTGGGCGGGATAGGCGCGCCGCGCTTTTGAGCAGACGCGCTAATGTAACCAAAATCCGCGTCACAGCTTAAACATTGCGGCCAGGCTGTGACAGAGTACGTTGCTGTGCGAAAAAATAATAATTATGCCGTCTTGCGCCATTATATCATGCCGAAAAAGAAGCGAGGTGTGTAGTTTAACTAAAGGAGGGATTTCTTTTCATCGGTAAGTCTAAAAACCTTTAATTAGTTGTGATATTTGCAAATATTTTCTTAGTATTATGTGATTCATGACAAAAACGATGTTATCGCAAACTGAAAAAAAATATACATTGCTTGAATAACATGGATATCGACTTTCACTACGTGAGTAACCGCGTAATGTATTGCGTTTCTTTCGATGTCGCCTTCACCTTATTTGCCCGACTGTCACCAAAATCCCCGCGTATCGATAGTGTAGTAACATATTGAATGCATTATCGATATAATTAATTCGGTGTATCTTGCTGTTTTAAAATAAATATTCCTCATTTTTATTATTTTAAATGCATAATAATTTTATTTTTAGGTAGATTCTTTGTCGAAATTATTTATTCGCAATTTCGAGTTTTGATATTTATCAATTATCATAATTATCATAAACATAAACCACATTAACAAAAGAAAAAACCGACTTAAAAAAGAATAAAATAATAAAATTCTTGTGAAACAGTTTAGGGAGTAGGTGCCTTTGATTCGGATAGATTTAAGAAAAAACTGAAAAAAAAAAGAAGTTTGACGTCGGTTTTTTTTTAGTTTATTATTTTGAGTGGAATTAACAATAGAAAGACAAGCGATTGCTGTAATCCCCGATAATTTGCTGTCATCCATTGAAGAGTTCCCTCTTTATCTCCTATGACCTTCATCAGATCTTCACCAAATGATTTTTTGTGAATGCAAATGCTTGACTTGTTGATGAATATACCAAAATCGCTATGTGTATGCCTATAATATTTGAGAAGTTACCTCAATTTCACATGGATCCCATCATCAAAACTGGATTTTGATGAAAATGGACGGAGTTCTGAGGTTACAGACATACAAAAAAAAAACATACAATTGAATTGAGAACCTCCTCCTTTTTTAAAGTCGGTTAAAAATCGGGTTTTAGGCTCGGTTCCCACCAAAACGCAGAGACGAGATGTGACGAGATGTGTCGCAAGCCACCAATAAAACTGCGTTGGATATAGAATAGCTGGTTGACTGGGAGAGAAAGCCAAAGGCATTAAGTCCACCTATGTACATGTATTGTATGAAGTTTAAATAAATAAATAATGTTGAAGCTAGGCGGTGAAATATGAAAATAACGCAATCCTATTGGTTGTTCGACACATATCCTCTCCTCTTCGTTTTGGTGGTTAAATACCTTTGTTATGTATGGAGTTTGGATTACACCCGGTTTTAACATGTGCTTAAGGGGAATGTAGCAGCCACGTGTTGCCTCCGTCAGTAAAAAAAAATATCACTCGCTGAATACATAATTTATCGAAAATTCGTTTTTACAAGTTTAAGTACAGGTACTGTAGTTCAATCAGAAACTATTAACTCTGTAAAATATATTTCGCTGTAGTTGTAGATAGAAAAAATGCCAAAAGTGGCCGTTTTTCACATTTTTTCTATGTACAATTACAGCGAAGTATAATTTACAGAGTTAATAGTTTCTGATTAAACTACAGTACCTGTACTTGTATTCAGCGAGTAATAATTTGTTTACTGATGGGGGCGCCACTTGGCTGCTATATTCCCCTTAAACGTGGTCTAAACTTTCGTAATAAGGGACATATTATTTAATTTTTAGTTTTCAATACAATACAATACAAAAAACAAAAAGTTTACAAAAAACTAACAAATTTTGACTACTTTAGTATGTTGGGCAGTAATTATTTTATAAGTTACGATTTAAAAAGAAAACCAATTCGTAAATATGCAGAATTGTATATCTTATTTACGCAAAACACCAAACCAGGTCTTATAACAAATTTAAAGTAGGTTAAAAATCGAAAAACTACTTTTTATTTTTCGCCATACCTCGCGCTGCTTGTTTTAAAACGTGTCAGACGTTATTTTCAATAATTAAGTATATCATGAAACAGTAACTTTCCAATTCCTCATGTAGGACAAATTATTTTTATTCCAAAACCATGTGCGAAAATCGTTGAAAATATCGATAACATTCATAAAATTAGTTTTTTGTACATGGACATCACTAACGACCTGTTTGAATGTAGTAGTGCGTTCGCACATGGTCGACGTTTATGTGTGACAGACGTGACAGCTAATAGTAGGGCCGCGTTCAGTGTAGTATTTCTTGCACGCGTATGCGTTTAGATATCTAGATACAAGCTAGATACAGTGCTTATGTAGTAGTGAGACGGATAGTGGGAGAGTTAGGCGACACGGGTTTCCGAAGAAACTGTGTACTATACCAATTCCATTCTTATTCAAGTATTCCGTGGTGAATACCTATGGAATAATTGCCTGGAATGTTTGTAAACTGCAATCCATAATCCTTCCAGGACGTATTGGGGACGGCTGCTTCGAGTATCATAACACACAAGGCTTGTACTATACGAGAATCTGATGAGTAACTGATTCAGCTCGAAAACAAATCTGCACAAATCAAGAATCAATTGGTAGAGCAGGCTGGCTTTGGTTGCGGGTTCGTTTCCCGCACGCGTTTTTCCTCACGATACAGGGGAAATCTTAGTAAAGGCAATAGTTTTTTATTCATATCCACATCAGCTTGTTAACGAGCACTTATTACCATGGGTCCATTCGGGTCTCTCCATGAACCCGTCCGAAGCAATTGTCATATAACCACCACCCTCAATAACGTCTTGTGATCGTATTTTCAGAGAGGCGATTGGCATCATCATGTTTTTTCTAATCCTATCGCTTTGTAAGTATATTCATTCATTAATGCAAAAATAACAAAAAGTTTAAAGATATAATAATACTGGGTGTCAGGGAAACGGTTCCGGGAGCGTTTAGGTAGTCCTAAACACAATCGAATACCAATAACTCATTGTTTTAGTGATTTGGTATTTTGCAAACCCGCAATGTAAAGCGTACGAAATTCAGGATCAATGCCGCGCGTACCTAACCTACCTACGCTCGCTACGACACGGACTGCGTATGCGAGCGGACGTCGTTCACCCCTAGCGCCAGCTGATATTTTATTTGAATTACATTGCGAACTTTAAAAAATTAAGTAAATAAATGGATTTATATACAAATCTGTTTTATTTAACTGTCCATAGCTGGGTTATTTATGAAAAATGCAAAAAAATATGAATAAATCTAAAAAAAGAATCGCATTTTTTTTGTGGTTTCGTATCAGTAATCACCAGCACTATTACCTATCTTCGTTTTCGGAAGCGTTTCCCTGACACCCAGTATACCTACAATCTTTTAGTATAAGAACTATAGTAATAAAAAAATCTTTTGCTAGGTGTGTTTGTAAGTACACATAATGCACCTGAAGAGAATCTCATTTCGTTGAGAGACTACGACTTCATTGGCGAAGACAAGAGGCTGTCGTCACTCTTGGCGGCGCGGATGGTGATGCTGCAGACCCACATCAATCAAACCGGCATACACGGTGACGCGAACGTGACCGACGATCACACCACTCGACAGCCGGTTGAAGTTCGACCCGACTTCAGACCAAGTCCTGATCAACTTCATCTCAATCTCAGAAGATACCCAGCGTAATTTATTATATAAACCTTTCTTTAAGCTCTTTTCCTCTTTCCTACAATGGTGTCCAACAGGATGTATATGTACAAAGTGTAGAATAACTATAAATTCATGGTTTTCAATCTTGTGATCTCCTCTTTCTTTATGGACCCCTTCCTTTTGTGGGAAGTAGTCTAACAGTCTGACCAGATGCGGCTAAATATTAGTACATATTCCACACCGAGCGACTGCCATCTGATTTCCACAAAGTTATTAAACATTTATGATATCCTTGAAGACCGATCGATCCGTTGCGTATCTATTTTAGGCACGATCCCATTATATTGAATGATGTAATGATTGACTTATTACTAACTGAGCATTAAGTACAGCGTCAACGTGAGCATGGACTACGCCGAACTCTTCAACGCCAGCGGCGAATTCAGCCTCGACAGCAACGTGTCGTGGATAGACCCTCCGTCTAGTGCGGAGACCCTCAACTTGAGTCAACTAGCATTCCTCTACGGCAACATCACCGCCAACGTGACCGGCAACCTCACGGCCAGCCGCCGAAATCCCAAGTTCAGAGACCACTCCTACTGGGAATACAATATGAAAGTTATAGATATCATGAGACAAAACATCTACATGGTACAGAACAGGCTCATAGAAATAGAGCCCATTATACAGCAGTACCAGTCGGACGAGAGGTTCCGAATCGCGTACATTTACAATAGACTAGACGAGTGGAAGAAGGACATCAGGACCATATACTACGCTATGCAGAAGGTGCACGAACATCGCTTTATATTTAAGAAACATCTGTTTTACTACACGCACGCGCTTAGGAAGAATATCGACATTACGTACAGCATCGAGTTCCTGATCCATCTGCACTCCGAGTATATGAAGAAGATGGAGCAGATCATGCCGCGCGCACAGCGCGAGGATATGTACAAAACGAAGAAAAAAAAAGATGATTTGGAAAAATCGCAAAAGCGCCCTTAGAACGGACCTTGGGGACGTTAAGTTTTCTACTTGTCATAGCGAGTCCACATTAGTCAAGTAGGTGTGCGAATCAGCAATTATTATTCACATTACAGTATTGGAACAATAAAATTAATAGAAAGAAAGGCACATTACAAAATGGTTTCTAATAGCACAGATAATATAATACTATAGTACTAATAGTAATATAAAAATAAGTAACATGAACGGAAGTACCCATCATTGTAAAAAACTTCTATGGAATTCTGAAACTTTACTGAAATAGTTCGTAATAAAAAAAAACCTTAAGTACATGTATATACAACAATTGTTTAGTCATCTTAATTTACTAATGAATTAGGTTGAAAGAGATAGCACTATCTTTCATATCCATTTTCTTGCCGGTTCTTCTCAGTAGGACCCACAATTTGGACCCGTGCAACTAGAGGTGCCTGTAATTAGGTTTTCTCCCATTTGCTCGGAAATCGGCAAGTGGGAGAAAACCTAATTACAGGCACTTTTGAAATGTCAGGCTCTAGTTGCACGGTTACAAATTGTGGGTCCTATATAGAAGAACCGGCAAGAAACTCCATTGATATACATGGATATATATGGACACACAGACATAGTAAAAAATATAGACGAAGTGCTGCGAAAAATCATAGTGAAGCCATTTCGTCTGTATTTTTTACTATGTCTGTGTTATTACATCAAATTCATGTAATGTGTAAGTAGTTAATATCAGAAATATACAAGAGTTTAAAAGTGAGAACATTGCCTTTAGAAAGAAACGTAAAAAGAGTTGCCGTAGTTGTCCCCTCCCGACAGACGGCACCATTTCATGACAATAACAACAACTGGCAGTGGACGTTTTGCGTTACAGTGTAGGTAACTGAACTGAACAGCCTCTCGATCCACTACAGTTATAGATAGCTCACACTCTTGCTCTTTGTTACATTCGATATTGCATTGGTATCCCGTAACACGTAGTTAAGAGTGGACCTTCTGTTTTGTACGTATAATAAAATTTGTGATTTGAACTATGTTTGCTGGGGACAGCATAACTAAGCAGCGGCGCACGGCGGCGGAAACATCCGATGATTCACGAGCGCGCTCGTAATGGCGCAGGAGCGTGTCCCGGTTATTTATTGTGGAATTGTAACTCCCCACCGACTCTCTCCGAAACTGTTCACTGCTGCATTGGAGGATGTCTTCAAGGTTCTGGACTGGAATGGGCTAGGCATCAACATAAACGGCGAGTACATCACTCACCTTCGGTTTGCTGACGACATAGTAGTCATGGCTGAGACCATGGAGGACATTGGAGGACCTCAGTACAATGCTCGATGACCTCAGTAGAGCTTCCGATAGAGTGGGTCTTAAAATGAATATGGACAAGACAAAGGTTATGTCGAATTCCCATATAGCACCCATTCCCGTAAGCATCGGAGAATCTATTCTCGAAGTTGTTGACGATTATGTATACCTAGGACAAACTGTCCAGCTAGGTAAGTCCAACTTCGAGAAAGAGGTCAATCGTCGAATCCGACTCGGTTGGGCAGCGTTCGGGAAGCTACGCAATATCTTCTCGTCCAAAATACCGCAGTGTCTCAAGACGAAAGTCTTTGACCAGTGTGTGTTGCCAGTAATTACTTACGGTACTGAAACGTGGTCGCTCACAATGAACCTGATAAGAAGGCTCAAAGTCACTCAAAGGGCAATGGAGAGGGCTATGCTCGGAGTGTCCCTGCGTGATCGAATCAGAAATGAGGAGATTCGCAGGAGAACGAAAGTAACCGACATAGCCCGAAGAATTGCCAAACTTAAGTGGCAGTGGGCGGGGCACATTGCTCGCAGAACGGATGGCCGATGGGGCAGTAAAGTTCTGGAGTGGCGACCGCGTACTGGAAGGCGCAGCGTGGGTAGACCCCCCACAAGGTGGACCGACGACCTGGTGAAGGTCGCGGGAATCCGCTGGATGCGGAAGGCACAGGACCGGTCGTTGTGGCGATGCTTGGGGGAGGCCTATGTCCAGCAGTGGACGTCTTTCGGCTGAAATGATGATGATGATGAACTCCCCACCGGGACTCTATCTATACGATTGTTTTGGATTGCCATTGTAATCCACAATATTGATAACTGCCAGTGTTGGATAAGCTTAGTCAGGCGAATTAGTTCCAATAAAAGGCCTTCAAAGGTGTGGTGTGTTCTGTAATGATTATATCCTGATTACACACGACGGATGGCCGATGGGGCAGTAAAGTTCTGGAGTGGCGACCGCGTACTGGAAGGCGCAGCGTGTGTAGGACCCCCACAAGGTGGACCGACGACCTCATGAAGGTCTCGGGAATCCGCTGGATGCGGAAAGCGCAGGACCGGTCGTTGTGGCGATGCTTGGGGGAGGCCTATGTCCAGCAGTGGACGTCTTTCGGCTGAAATCATGATGATGATGACACACGACGACGTCCGTGCCGAGTATAAAAACTCACTTGGCCGTCTTTAAAGGCGACTAACTTATGTGCCTGGATGAATGAGGGAAATATTCCAGAATATGGTAGAATGTGTGGTGACGGACGTAACGAATTGCACTACCCTTTATCTTCTCATGGGTGTCATAAAAGGCGACTAAGGGATGCATCAGAGGGTGGGCAGCAGCGTTCTCTCCTGCCAAGCGTGGCGATTATGGCGTATTATCCCCCCATTGGGGGAGGCCTATTTTCAGCAATGGACGTCTTTCGGCTGAAATGATGGTAGAATATGCGAACACATAATGAAATGAAGACGGTTAAAAAATAAAATAAATAAATAATAAATATCTTCGGGACATTTTTACACAGCACCATCTAGTCCCAAACTAAGCAGAGCTTGTGATATGGGTACTAGACAATGGATATAATACTTATATACTTTTTTTTTGTTGTTGTAAATACATACTTATAATACTTATGTTAAACACCCAGACCAACACAAACATTTATGTTCATCACACAAATATTTGTGTCCTGTGGGAATCGAACCCACGACC
Organism: Asteroscopus sphinx; assembly: GCA_949699075.1. Taxonomy (NCBI): domain Eukaryota; kingdom Metazoa; phylum Arthropoda; class Insecta; order Lepidoptera; family Noctuidae; genus Asteroscopus; species Asteroscopus sphinx. The sequence goes on from OX453018.1 coordinate 390,216, forward strand.
TCGTGATCAGCAGTCCGACCCTCGAACCACTAGACCACAGACGTCATCAAAAAAAGAATTTTCAACAATAAATCATGGGTGCAGGTGTAAAATTGTTCGCGCACGCTCTCACCGCATGCTAGTTTGATTTGTAAAGTAGGTGATCCATTGGCTAGCCGGCGAGCCCACGGTGTATTCGTTGGCTCGTAGGCTCGTCGGCGCGCGTTGCTGATCCATTAGCGCACTAGGTAGGTATACGGTCAACTCGTCGCCGGCATCATGGCATGTTCCCGATCGGAGTTACTTTGTTACTTGGTCATACTTTTACATCAGGAATAAGAACAGTGGTGGATCCAGGATTTTGATTTGGGAGTGGCTTGACGCAGGTGAGGGTAGGTAGGCTTCAAGGTAAACAAAAAAAACACATAAATAATAAATAAATATTTTGGGGACATTTTTACACGGCACCATCTAGTCTCAAACTAAGCAGAGCTTGTGCTATGGGTACTAGACAATGGATAAATACCTATACAGTGTGTCAGGGAAACGCTTCCGAAAACGAAGACAGGTGATAGTGCTGGTGATTACTAATACGAAACCACGAAAAAATATGCGATTCTTTTTATAGATTTTTTCTTTTTTTTCTGCATTTTTCATTATGTATGAGTTTTATTTAACTGCTCAAAGCTGGTTATGTATGAAAAATGCATTAAAATATATATAAAAAAAAACTAAAAAAAGAATCGCATTTTTTTTTCGTGGTTTCGTATCAGTAATCTCCAGCACCTATCTTTGTTTTCGGAAGCGTTCCCCTTACACCCAGTATACTTCTTTTTTTGTAAATACATACTTATAATACATAAGAAACACCCAGACCAACACAAATACTTATGTTCATCACACAAATATTTGTGACCTGTGGGAATCGAACCCACGACCTCGTGATCAGCAGTCCGACACTCGAACCACCAGACCACCACACACGTCGTCAGACAACTGTTTGTTTAGCTCTTTTAATGCATAGCGTGTCTTCTCGGATAACTTTTTGCAAATTCTACAGACATATTGTAAGCCACCTCAGTTAATATACATGGCAGTCAAACCGTCCAACTTGTCTTCCATCATTGTCGTACGAAGGTACGATTTTATTAGTTGAAGAGGTGGTTCTTAACCTTTCCGTAGTGTAGTGACATTTACCCAAACATTTATGTTGTCATGGAGCAGGTGAAGTTAAGCTTCAATCAAATAATTTATGTACTTATCTTATGACACGAATGATTAATGCATAATTTAGAACGAATAACGTTAGAATTTTATAGCGCGACCCATTGGTGAAGACAGTAGTAGTAGTAGAGCTCCTTTGTGAAAGAGCTCATCCGGGGAAGTACTACCACCGTATCTACTTCTCCGCCAAATAGTGATGCTTGCATTGCTGTGTTTCGGTCTGAAGGGTACGGGTGCCGGTGAAATTACAATCACATGAGGCTTTCCATCTTCATGTCTCAGTTTGGCGAACCGACTTGCGGTACCATTTAGGCAACAGCCTAGGTGGTATTGAAGTTGTCATGGGCAAAGGTAACCGCTTTACATCAGGTGGGCCTTTAGTTCGTTTCGCCATCCTATATTATTAAAAAAAAAAAAAAAAACTGCGACCCCCCACTTTTTACAGAATGTATGTACAGTCGACTGCATGACAGTGGTAACACTTCAATTCGAAAACCGCCCTTACTGCTTACGAAATAAAGATGCTGCTAATGTCAAGGTGTTACCACCGACGTGCGGTCGACCGTACGCTTGGACTTGTTTCGGAATCGGAACATGGACAGGGTTACAACAACCATACCAGTGCAGTTTACAGCAATACAAATGCATATTTAGAATGTTATCAATTTAATAAACTTGACCATACCTTTGAAACAGATTTGGTTAATTTAACATTGACAAATCGACACGGAATCACTGAGGTAATATGTACTAGTGCGTAGTACACATTACCTCAATGCACGGAATGTCCTACGGTTGGTTTTAAAATCAGAGTCAAATTAGTTTTATTGAAAAACTGGAGATGAAAACATTCTTCATAATTATTACTACAATAATTACATATTATCCAGACAGAACAAATACCTGCATAGCTTGTAAATGTTAGGTACGTACGGGATTGAACCCATGACCTTCGACCACCCTCAACCTAAAGCCATCCGTTTGGTAGCCGTACAACTATGTCTTCAGTTATTATTATTATATACAACATAATACTACCTACCTAGTTATATCACGTAGTTGCCACTTTGTCACTGATTATAATATCTAATAGGTACCAATGATATTTAAAAGTATAGATATGTTAGTTATACCGTAACAAAGCAAACTAAAAAATGTTCCGTTCGCTGCGGAAGCACACATACATACAGGGTGTCAGGGAAACGCTTCCGAAAACGAAGATAGGTGATAGTGCTGGTGATTACTGATACGAAACCACGAAAAAAAATGCGATTTTTTTTTAGATTTTTTCATATTTTTTTGCATTTTTCATTATGTATGAGTTTTATTTAACTGCCCAAAGCTGGTTATGTATGAAAAATGCAAACAAAAATATATGAAAAAATCTTTAAAAAGAATCTCTTTGTTTTTTCGTGGTTTCGTATCAGTAAATACCAACACCTATCTTCGTTTTCGGAAGCGTTCCCCTTACACCCAGTATAAACTAGTACAATCTACAAGTTAGTTGCTTTAAATTACTTTCGCGTCATAATGTACGCACATGACGGCATTTTTGTTTTTTGTTTTTGTCACTGGTCACGCTCAGAGGCTTGCTTGACGCGGACTAATAGCAAATCGTCCTAATTATGACGTTTACGAGTCTTCAGATTGCGCGCGCTAGTAACATACTTATGTGTACTTTTAAATATCATTGCCTAACACAAAACATAATAAGTTCCCAACGACACGACATCCAGACATACAAGCTGTATCTTGTACTCAGTAATGTGAAGGTTCCAATCCAAATACTCTGCTCAAACAAAGAATAAGGGACGTAATTTATCCGTTTTTTTTTTGATAATGTTGGAACTTAGGTACTCATTCTGAATAGTGTTCAAACATAAAGGTATTGATTTATCCTAATTAAGTAATTAATCAACATTATTACAATTAGAATGTCTACCGCTGGAAGTTCTAACTCATTCGAAGTCCTTGTTGTCTTCAGTCTTGGATTCTGTTTGCTCTGTTTCCCACTCCTCTTCAACCCTCAAGAGAGTGTCTAGGACCTGTCTTTTGACAGTAGACTGGAATTTCCTAGGTAGCCGCTTGGTGCTTTGGCAGACACTTGCAAAGAACAGGTCTAGAGAGTCATGGTCGGTGTTGGGCTGATGGCCAGGGTCCCACACGTCGGGTTCTCGCTCCTGGTCCGATGCTATGTCCATGTCGTCCATCTTAATGCCGCTTTTTGGATGCCGCTCATTTCTAGAAATACAGAAGTCTTAAATTATGTTCTGCTTTTTTTTTTTAGGTCAAATGTCTTACTGAACGAGTTCAAGAGACCAGTTAGGTAATTCATCATCATCATCATTTCAGTCGAAAGACGTACACTGCTGGACATAGGCCTCCCCCAAGCATCACCACAACGACCGGTCCTGCGCCTTCCGCATCCAGCGGATTCCCGCGACCTTCACCAGGTCGTCGGTCCACCTTGTGGGGGGCTAATCCTCGCTGCGCCTTCCAGTAAAGTAAGATAATTACCAGAAAGGTATTAGACGTTGTGATGGTAGCTGGACACCAAAGAGATGGTGCCTTGTGTCGGACTCCTGCTTTTCTTTCTCCACTGCACACGCTACGTCCCTTCGGACCATTGGGGGCGCAATGTCGGCTGTGTCTAAAGAGCCGCCACAGTTTCCTTAAATCAACAGAGACTCTACAAGTTTCTCCAGCTGAGGCTCGTCGAAAACTGTGGCTGCAAAATTACCTCCACCTTAAACTACATCCAACCCAGCAAGAGGCTTCCTGTAGGGTATAAACTACACTGGCCTACATGGAAGTCCCTAAACCGATTGCGGACCCAGGTAGGCAGATGCAGACTTAACATGAGCAAGTGGGGCTATATTGACCAAACAGCTACAGCCTGCATGTGTGGCATTGATCCTCAATCAATGTCACACTTGCTATGCTGCTCCTTGTGTCCAAGCACTTGCACATTGAGTGACCTTATCAATGCCACAGACAACGCACAAGACGTGGCAAATTTCTGGGCCAGCAGCGTGTGATTACTGTGCCACTATAGGAAATTTTTTGTACCGACGACACGTAGAAGAAGAAAGTAAGGTATTATTCCAGTTCGGTAATTACTGTTTATTGAATGTATAGATCAGCGTGGAAGTCATTAATGAGAGGATGTTTACAGTGTATGTTGAGTCAAGTTGAGACGACCACATTCACAAGTACGTGGGACACTCAGAAAGTTTTGCGAAACTAAAAAAAATTGTTCTATACGTACATATATTTTTATCAAATCTTTTCAAAGTACTTTCCACCAGCCTCTATACAAAGATTCATGCGCCTAAACCAGTTTTCAAAACACTTTTTCCAGTCCGCCGCAGACACCTCGTTTACAGCCTGCTCGAACGCAGCCAGCGCATCTTCCAGCGACGAAAATTGTATCCCTTTGAGCTGATTTTTTATTTTTGGGAATAAAAAGAAGTCACACGGTGCTAGATCAGGGCTGTAAGGAGGGTGACCCAGGAGTTTGACTGGCGTGCTGTCCAGGAAGTCCCTCGTTTTGAGTGCGGTGTGCGCAGGTGCATTGTCGTGGTGGAGCAGTAGCCCGCGGAGCCCTGTGTTTGGTCGCTTGTTGCTTATAACAGAGAAAACTTCTGGCAAACATTTGGTAGTATACCATTCGGCATTAATGCAACGGCAACATGCTTGCAAGGCGATTTGCACACTGCTCAAAGCAAGTAAAAATAACTCTGTTTAATGCTTACTGTCAGGCGTTCTACACCAGCCAACTTTGGTATCAGTACACGAAGAAAGCCTACAACTCTCTTCGTGTACAGTACAACAATGCATTCAGGGCCATGTTCAACCTGCCTTGGCGGTGTAGCGCGTCTGGCATGTTTTTTGAGAACAGAGTGTGTGACTTCTTTGCCGTTCTAAGGAGGTCGAGGGCCTCATTTCGAAAAAGATTAAAAAGCAGTACTAATGGTATTATAGCAACTGTATTCAGCACAATTTATATGTTTAGATCCGAATTTAATCTTAATAATAAAAAATAAAATTGCAAAAATTATGTCCCTGTACTGTTTCTTATTTCTTATTTTTTAATTTTGACAACCAATATAAGTATTTGACTTAAAATTTAATATAAAAACTTAATTTAATTGAATAATAATGTATTTCTAAAATTATTTTTAAAATTATTTATACTATTCTAATTACGTATTTGATGTTCTTGTTAGTATTAATTTAGAATAAGAGACTGTACTTAACAACTAACTTATAACTATGGGTGAATTTGCCTGAAATAAAATGATTTTATTTTTATTTATTTTATTTATTAATGCTTCTTTAATCCCGTAAGGGAATTGATACCAAGTGGCCAGTCAAATTAAAAAAGCTAGCGATCAAAATCTTACCCCCGCTTCTAGATCGCTTCACTTTGGTAGGCGTTGAGTGATCAAACGAACTTACCTGTAAGTGATGTTCGATCATCATTATATAAAGACACTGTCCTTCGATGATCACCATGTAGTTTCCTAGCTTTTCATGGAACCGACGCACGTATATTCAAAGCTTGCAACAGCAAAAAAAAAAATTTTTGCTATCTATGGAACGCATCCGGACGCTACCGCTAATCTGCTGTCATCTGTGAACTCATTCTTTTAAAAGCTACACATTTATTACAGTCTTATGGGTAATTGAGAAAGAACTCTTTCGAGTGGGTTCTGGGTGGGCTCCCGTGATCATCGAAGGACAGTGTCTTTATATAATGATGATCGAACATCACTTACAGGTAAGTTCGTTTGATCACTCATTATACTGCAGACGTCCTTCGATGATCACCATGTAGATGTTTAAAGCTTTACCAAGATTGTAAGAAATGTGTTTAAATAAAGAAACATTATTATCAAATAAATCAGTCTCTCTATTTTTTATTATTAGGCACATAATTAATTTATATTTTAACAAACATAATAATCAAACCAGTCCCATGACTTCTACATAATCAACTTACTTACTGTTATGTTATTGAGTCACAACCTTACGACACACCCTTAATATTATATTATTGCGTCACAACATTATGACACACCCTTAGGCTTAAATATTAATTTTCTGTCTTGGTTGAAATCATTGAATAGCAACCACACCGGCTATATGGTCGCGCAACTTTGGAGAGGCCAGCAGTGGACTGCGAAAGGCAGAGTTGATAGAATAACAAAAATAAATCTCTTAGAATATAATGTGATATGACAACACTGTCTTATACTAGTAACAAAATAAAAGTTTTTAGTTGGCTCCATCACCTAGTAATGCTTTTGTAAATTTTTATTAAAGGATGATTATATAACTTTGCAAAAGTTTGTGATTTTGAGGTCCATCCTGCAGTTCTCCTTATCTCATCAATATACCTACCCTTCCTAGCTGCGGCTGAAGTAGACGGTACCTAGTACTGTATGTAGTGAGTATATTAGTATTTATCTGACTGCACCAGAAGGAGGGTTATTTTACCACTATTCTTAAGTTTCTTTGAACCACCTATCCTACTGATTGTTGAGACTAGCCTTTTTAGGTACCTACCTATTTTATAATAAGTTATGAAGATGTTCTTGAAATTGTTTATGTGGTCCTTTGTGTTATACATATAATCTACAAATTGGCTTAGCCAGGTAATCTTAGGTTCATTTTGAAATAATGGAAGAATAAATTTAGGTTGCTACCAACCTGGAGCAGTGATTTTTATAAAATCCAATATTTTAATCTGTAACTGATTGTTATACTTAACTATTGTTGACCATTATTATGAGATAGTTTTGAATTCAATTCTACGACCAGTAGAAATTATTATTAATATTACTGCTTTTAGTCAGTTTTTCTAGTGACAAAATACTCATTGGAATCATTGTTTCTAAAATGATCAAAAAACTACAGAAACATCCCAACATGGTCATAATTTAGATATTGTTGGTCTCAATTTAAATACTCCCTTAATAAATCTTATAATTCTATAATCTTTAGATAATTTTGGACCTATTTATTAATAGCCTATTGGCTAAGGGCCGAATTTGCTGTAGGATGAACCTCTAAACTATTCATTTAAAAAGGATAATATATTATACCTATTGTATTAGGTACATAATAAATTTAAATTATTTATATTGCAGTACTCACACCAAGCATTAATCATGATTGGTATTGCTTTAGCGTTGACTCAGAGATGGAAACCAACATAACCAAGCAACCTTTGCAGAGGCCTCTTTTATTCTATGCCTCATAAATCCTTCTTGGACAACACTCCTATAGCCAGTCAGATTCTTTCTGGGAGGGTGTAGGTTGCCCGCATCTGAACATAAGGTTAAGGTAACAATAATTAATTTTGAGACAAGCAATGACTTGAATATTGGGTACCAAGGTTGAGTAGCCCATTGTGGTAGGTACTACTACAATACCCTCAGCTTCATCTATCTTGATTTTTCTGATAGTTTTAAGGATTAGAGAGAATGGTGGGAAAATATAGAGAAAAAATATATATAAAATATGAACAGTCAATTGCAAAAGCATCTATTGCTTAAGCAACGGAATCCCTATGCCATGTAACATATTTTTAACATTTATAATTAATCCTTGAAGAAAATAAATCAATAATTGGGAATTGTAATATATGTTGTATATTGTGTACATTTCTGTTTTATGTTTTCTTGACTTAAGAGTTGTTGCAATATGGTTATCCAATTTGTGTCAACTCCTTGAGTCAATACTATTAGCTAAACATTTGGTTATTTGCTTCATATATTACATGAATAAAACACTTGAGCAGATATCTCACCATTAATACATTAACCCATAGCATAATGTAGCACCAAAAATACATGTGAATACAATAAAACATTTTGATTTGATTTCTTTTTTCACATCATTTTCATATTTGTTAGGAGATTGATTGAAACTGATAGTCGTGGTATTATAAATTCTTAATAAAAAATTACAGTTCCAATATCAAGAATGTATTGATTTCTATGTATTTTATTATCACCCCTCTGCGTGTCCATAAATTTAATAAATAGATAATGTAGATTTTAGTTCTAGCACAATATTATGCATTTGTTTTTGTTCTAGTGTCCAAAAAACCATGTATTTTATTATTACAACTAGCACCCCAGCCAGATACCTTTGTATCATAGACTATCTTTATTTTATATTTATGCTGTTTTCACTTTGATGATATAAAATGAATGAATATGCTTTATGATGTTTTTCCACCATTTTAAATCTGAAATGCACCCAGTGGGTGTAGAAACCTTACTATCATATTGTTATCAATATTTAAAGAGATAAAATATATCTCTATGTTTTCCAAACTTTTTGTATTTAAACATCAATAACATATAGCAGAGCCTTAGCTGGGTATCTGATAATAAGTATAATGTTTTTTCTAAAAACAGACCATTTATTTATTTAATTGTCATATGTTTTGACTAAAATATAAATTCTAAAACACTACATTCCATACCTAAAAACCCATGTTTTGCAATAGGCTGCTTGTTTTCTTAACTTTACATTGTATTGTATGTAATATTTTTCCATACATAAGAAATGGTCTAGATAGGGCTTATTTAAATCCCAGGATCTCAAAGTAGCAACTGGTTTAAGAATTTTAATGAAAACAAATGGTGCAGTAGATAAACCGGAGGTATAATTTGTTTTGAATTAAGATCTTATTATCTTCTTAAATTGATGTTATTAAGTAGGCATCTTCTAGATCTAAGTTAGCCAGATAGCAGTTTATTGTTTGAAACTGTTCTATAGTCATCTAATTTAAAATGCTGTGTTAGATAGAATGAAGGGATTCAATTAGGTATTTCAGATTCAGAGTCAATCTATAGATGCCATTTGGTTTTCTTACTGCAACATTTGTTGAAAAGTACTGATCTTCATTGATCTTCAGTAGTTACACATTCAGATGAAGTAACTATTATCATTATATTTATTTATTCATTTTATGAGTATAACTACCTCCACCTTCCTTGACAAGGAGTAAGTAATTGGTCAGTGAATACCATGGAATTATTAAGTATTACTTATTATTTCCATGGTGAATACAGTTTAACTGGTTGTTGACCAAAAATAATGTCATATTCTTTGATTATTACCTATAGAATCTTTAGTGATCCTTTGCCAGATGTAGTATAAAGGGTTTAACCTGCTAGTTCACATCAGTTGCTGTAATAATAATGACTGTTGTTATTGGATCTCCAATAGCCTTGTGGTACTGATGTAGCTCTCTTCGAGTTGTTGTTTATCATGGCCCACTGCTGCGGCTTTGTTGGCACAAAGCTCCAAGAACAGCTGTTTCTGTGTATGCCGAGGTGGGCCCCTCCAGGTTAAAAGCAGTGTACCTTTGAGTGTGTTCTTAAGAGGTAGTTTGGGTTGTAACCAATATCTCTCGGTCTGTTTTTCCTAGAGATTTTGAAGTTTAAATTTTTTCAAATAGGTTATCTCCAAATAAAACTGATCTGCAGAATGTATCTCCTACATCCTTTCCATTGTGGAAAATATCAGCAAGTGTTTTACCAGTGTTATTTAACATTTCCAATAAATTTAGCTGTTTTGGTTGTACCTCTATACCGCTCAATCCTTGCTGGGGCTAATTGGCTCAGCCATAATTAAATTTTAATTGTGTCTGAAATCTGGTATTCGACAGATTAATAACTTTTCAGTTATTCAAGCCAGCCCATCAATTTTATGTCTTACATTTTCTGCCTCACTTCAATTATTTATTAATAGTTGGTTAATAGATTAGAGCAAAGTACTTGTAGACAGTCCTCATTGAGGATGTTTTCCATCGCTGAAAGAAAAAACTGTAATATTATATAACTTACCTTTGGGTCTCTGATGGTCCCCCCCCCTCTTCCTCTCCTGTTTTCATTGTTATGATTACAATAGAATTTATTGAGTATGCATTTTGTTACACTTATGAATTACCATTGAAAGGTCCCTCTGTACCAATCCTAGGCAATATCATAATAACGCCGTGAATGACCCCACAGTGACAATCCTTGGCGTGTTAATTAATGTCATTGAACAACCCCTCTGTGTTGATCCTAGACATGTAAAAAAGACCATTAAACGATCCCACAGTATCGATCTTAGGCCTATTTTTATTTCGTGTATTGTATGTGTACAAAATGGCGATGTTGTCGCTTAGACAATTCACCTTATTGGGCATCTTGTAAACTATCTTGTGGGACCAGATGGTCACCAGAGGATGACGGTGAACTCCTTATCATCACTCGAGTATCAGCATCTTCAGGAGGGGGAGAAAATTGGTAAGTTCGACGACGATCTTGTCCTTCGTCGTATTTTGTTTTTTAGTTTCCGTAACTTTCTTAAGTTGTATTTATCACTATCATACTGTCTAAAACTATCACCTTTGCGTTTCAGCATGCTTATTTTATTGAAAATAACTCTATTATCGATTTTGATAAATTTTTACGTCGCGCGTCGTTGCACGAAAAAAAGGAATGAGTTCACAGATGACAGCAGATTAGCGGTAGCGTCCGGATGCGTTCCATAGATAGCAAAAATTTTTTTTTTTGCTGTTGCAAGCTTTGAATATACGTGCGTCGGTTCCATGAAAAGCTAGGAAACTACATGGTGATCATCGAAGGACGTCTGCAGTATAATGGCTCATTTTGAAACACCCAAACAGTCGACTGGCGCTTGGTTTCTGGGTCGTATTGATAAATCCAGGACTCATCACCTGTAACGATGTCGTAAACACGCCGAGACGTGCCTGCTTCAAATTTGTTAAGCATATCACGGCACCATTCCACCCGGGCCTGCTTCTGAGCATCGGTGAGGTTGTGCGGCACCCAGCGTGATACTATCCTCCTCACGCGAAGATGGCTGTGTAGAATCTCGTGAACGCTTCCCGATCCAATCTTCAATATGTGTTGAATCTCCTGATATGTAATTCGCCTATTGTCTTGGATTAAATTTTTCACTGCTAGCACGTTTTCTTCGGTAACAGCCGTCAAAGGGCGACCGCTTCTTTCGTCATCCCCCAAAGTTGGTCGACCGCGCTTGAATTCGTTATACCAACGATACACGGTTGCCTTGGAAGGGCCTTCATCCATGAATGCCATTTGAAGTCTATCGTACGATTCATCCGGTTTCAGGCGACACTTGAAATCGTATAAAATCATAGCTCTAAAATGTTCCCGGCGCAGATCCATATTTCAGTGAGACACAATACTTTGAATTAACTCGCAAAAAATGTGGAGGGAAATTTTGAAATTGGAACTTACTTATTTTTACTTATAAATAATCATATTTTCGAAAAACATTATAACTGGCCAGTCTCCCATATATAAAAACTTTTTTTCGCAATACTTTCTGAGGGGCCTGGTACACCTAAGTAAACAATCTCGTTTCAGTTTCAACAGTAATGCAGTCTTACGACTGATGGTCATGTCACAGATTACTTAATAGTTACTAGGACATGTTCGACCGTGTCGTGTGTATGACTCACCGCCTGATAGTCATGTACGGCAGCACGAAGGCCATTCGACTCTGGAAGCGCCACTTCTTGCACGGCAGCCCCGACTTGGTGGTGGCGCCAGTCTTGCTGCGCTTCAGGGCCTGCCGCATGGAGTCGCGCAGGATCTTCCACTCTCGCTTCAGGACTTCACCTGGGAAACAGCAACGGTTAGACCCACTCAATGACAGATACTTACATACTCAAGTTTGAGTTAGTGGGAAATCAGGACATTTTAAATTAATCAATTATTATCACCCGGCCTTGGGGCTGTTTATAGAATCCAACGACCATACAGCCCAATAGATGCCTAATTTTGAATATAATGCGTACAATAAATTCTGCCACTAGCTGAGGCGGGGTACTGCAATCTGATTGGCCCTACCAGGGCGGCTATTGGCTAATCACTAACGCGGCAGTTTTGACGGCTCATGTAAGTGGTCGAAACTGATTTGAAGATTTCAAGTGGCGAACAGTGGCGACCTACATTAGTGAAATTTCATAGATGTGTTGCAGACATCGGTCGCATGTTATGAGGCGTCTATGGGCTGTATGATCGTTGATCGAATTGAAGAAATTGAAATTGAAATTGAACCTTATCCTACAGATCCTACAACTTTAAAATTGATATCTATATTTTATAAAAAAATTGAGCAAAATTACATGTGCTTACATTTATAACTGTAGAAGTTATTAATAGGCGCTGCTCTCAGAGCAAGGAAACAAAGGACGCACGCGCCCCTAACACAGCCCCTAACCCCTATTGCGCGTGCGCAAGCTTTGTTTCCGTGCTCTTAGGCGCTACCCTTTTTTATGCAACATGGTAAACCCCAGGAAAGGTTTCATTGCAGCCAGTTGCAGGTAGAACTGGTTTGATGAAACAAATACATTTTGGCGTGAAATGTTTTATGTATTTTAATAAATCAAAATGTAATAACCATGTGAATTATAAGAAAGAAAAGAAAGAAAGAAAGAAAGATTTTATTTAGCACAGGACAGGATTATATACTTTAGTGGGCATGAAAAGTTGTTTCTATACATTAAAAGACCTTGAAGCACAAAATAATATTTTTTTGTCCAAAATAACGTTGGATAAAACCAGAGCCACTAATAACATTCAAATCATAGCTAATAAATTATTATTAGAAAATCATGAAATGACCACACGCGAATTTTAGGGGTTAGACAAAGTGCGAGACAGACAGACGTTCTGGGCTGTTTAATATATACACGCACGCGAGTGAAAGACGTGGATTTGTAGTAACTATTTTCTGAAAAATCTGTTGGACACATTAAGACCGTATGAATTTTAAAGCCACTATTTTTCCGGTGCGAGAGAGGCATGGCACTATACGTCCTGTCTAGCTCTGTCTCTTTTTCTCAATTGTGCTTAATTTACGATGTTAGAACAGTGCAGCGCATTTCGATGGTGTGAAACCAATATAAGATGAGCCTTTCTTGTATGTTTACTTGCTACTAAGCTAGTTCCGCTAATAATGGATGTCACCACTGCAATGGTGACTCACCATTCATGCGGTTGGCTGTTAAATGTTTTTTTTTAAACAATGCCCATCCACTTTGTTTTTCCAGTTACAGGTACAAAAGTAAAAAAAATACCTTTTGTTTTGTTTTTTGTACTGTACAATATCTGATATATTGATAATCTGCAATTAAACTACTAAATTATGTGAAAATATCAAGCTAATAATAATGTCACCACTCCCTAGCTGGTTTGTGACGCTGACCTCAAAATGCTTTACATTTGGCTGACGCACGCCATGCCACGGAGCATTGGATTAACTACTCATTACAAAAAATTGTACAACATAAAGATAACCTGTTTAGATAGTGGAAAGCAGAACCTGGGAATTTTAATTTAAGACTAGAATATACTAAATTTCGAAATAAGACCCATAAACTTATAAATAGAGCTAAGGAAAAATATAAACGCGATTCTATAAAAAAAATGTAAAGGAGACATACGTAAAATCTGGTATAACATTAATAATTGGTTAGGAAGAAATACAACATCTATTGATAGCATTATAAAGAAATACCTCTCAAGGCAAGAACCTTTAGAGACAATTTGTAACAATTTCTGTAACACGTTCACAAAAGAAATAGACAATATAAAGCATAAGTGCCAAGTGCAATTTTTGAATAGAGAATCATATGTTCAGAATAGTAATGTAAGTTTTAGGTTCAGAAGGGTGACAATAAAAGATGTGGAACAAGTAATAGATAAACTCAATAGTAACAAGGCGTCAGGGTCCGACGGGATAAGAGTTATTGATCTAAAACATATTAAAAAACAGATAAGCCCTATCTTAACGTCTTTTATTAATCTCTGCGTTCAAAACGAGATGTATCCTAATGAATTAAAAATGTCAATAGTCAGACCTATTTATAAACAGGGCTCACACAAGGACTTCAGCAATTATAGACCAATAGCGATATTAAATACTTTAAATAAAATAGTGGAGAAAATAATAGTTGGACAAATAACAAAATATCTAGAGGATAATAACATAATTGATGATATACAACATGGTTTTCGGCCAAAAAGAAGCACTGCGACTGCAATAGAAAAGTTTACAGATAATATTAATAATTATTTAGATCAACAGAGAATAGTAGTAGTAATTTTTATTGACTTTAAAAAAGCGTTCGACACCCTAGATCACGACGGCTTGTTACTGGCAATGGAGGAGTGTGGGATACGAGGCCCAATCAATAACTGGTTCCGTACATATTTGTACAAGAGATCTATCAAGGTTAGTGTATGTGGGACAGAAAGTGCACAGGGAGAAATTAAATATGGGGTACCTACTGGTTCAGTTTTTGGTCCTATTGGTTATATAATGCATGTAAATAGCATGCGTAACGTTATTAAAAATAGTACGCCTTATATGTATGCAGATGATACGTGTCATATGTAGTGACAAGAATGTTAGCACAATACAACATAAAATGCAAGAAGATTTAGACAACATAGTTAAATGGGCGCATGATAATGGAATCATAATAAATATGAATAAGACAAAATGTATGCCGATATTTTCCCCATACACCCACAATAAAAACATTAGTTTTGTAATTAAAGGTCACACTTATGAATGTCTTCATAATAATTGTATAGCCTGTTGTTGCGAGAGTCTGGAACAGGTAGAATCATATAAATATCTTGGATTGACGGTAGATAAAAATTTCACATGGAATGTCCACATAGATAATGTATGCGCTAAATTAAGGGCAATCTTAGGAAAGCTGTGGAATCTTAAACCTATTATTAAAAGAGGAACATTGTACATGCTATACTTTTCATTAGTGGACTCAATTATCGGTTACGGGCTGGGTGGTTATGGCTTAACATTTCAGACACATTTAAATAAAATTAAGAGGTTGCAAATAAGATTCTTAAAAATATTAGTTGATCAAAAAGTAAAAAAAGAGGTTAATAAAGAATACGAAAAGCTGTTTAAGATATGTAAAATATTACCAGTAGATGTAAAAGCAAAAATAACAATACTGCTTGAACAGCATAATATAACGTTAAATAAACAAAAACGAGTACATAACTATCCGACCCGATTAGCTAAGAAAAATAAATTAAATGTCCCAAGGGTTAGCAACTATTTTGGAGAAAGAACTAGAAAATGGGTTACGCCTAAATTAGTAAATGAACTGCCAGAAAATTTAGTAGAAAATGTTAAGTCAAAGATGCAATTAAAAAGAATCTTGGTGAAGCACTATTTGTCGCTATGTCCGTAGGGTGCCTGTAGGATAAAAAAAAAAAAACACTTTATATTTAAATAAAACAAAGTTGCACGCTCGCATAATAAATGTATAAAATTTAAGGGAACTCGCTGCCGACAAACTGCTGTGCAGTTTGGCAATGACTATTGTAAATGTATGCTGTGTAACATTTATGTATAATAAAATAAATTAAAAAAAAAAAAAAAAAAACTCATATGTTCAGGTTTTCTCACGACGAAGTTACAGGTAAGGGCCGGTTTCGAACTCAACCCCTCTGCATGGAAGCAAGCGTTCTGCGTTTTACCGCTAGGCTATCACCGTCTACATCACAAACATGAATATAGCTAGTAAGGGTATGTACGTACTGTTAGCTCCCAATCGCTCGGATATCTCGAGCCAGCAGCGGTCGCGGACGTCGATGTCTCGGTGGTTCTCGTGCTGCGTGTCGTACAGTACTGGATATTTCTTCACTTCATCTATCAGCCGCTCTCTATAGTTCCGCGAATTCATATTCTAGTTAAAATTCCCCGAGCGATAAGATACGCGGCCTCCCGAAGCGACGCCGAAGCTATACTGCGAGAGAGAAAGCTATACGCGACGTTGCCGCTCTGCTGAAGATTATAAACGGCGGCATCGCTTATCGCGCTCGGTGTGCGCCGTGGCTATAACACAGAATGAGCGAGGAGCGCAACCTGATAAACGCGACAGTAGGCACAAAACGCGGTACACAACGAATTATTATATATTTCCGCGTCAATCAATGGGGGATCAGTGCTTATGGGATTATTTTTAATTTTTCATGTTTTTATTTTTGTTATGTTACAAACGTTACATGTAGCTACTAAGTACTGTACAAAAAAAATAGTTGCATTAATAAAGATAATGTGTTAAGTTAATAAAGTAGGTACCTATACTAGCTGTGCCCGTGGCTTTGCTCACGCCTCACGCTCACGCATGTGTCCAAAATTCCTTCTTCTTCTTCGTCCTTAATAATTATGATGTCCAGTAAGGAAACATACATATTATCATTTTTATATAGGTTTACAGGTTTTGAATAAAAACCTACTTCAGGCACCAGTCTCTCACAAAGTTGGTTTTTATAATTTTGCCACATTAGCTAAACCAACACACACGGACACAGCCAACTATAGGCCGATCTCCCTTGCCAATGTTACAGCAAAGGTGCTAGACAGTCTGCTGGATCGGCAACTTGGTAAGCACCTCACATTAAATGATGCCCAGTTTGGCTTCAGGCGGGGGTTATCAACTGAAAGTGCTATCCTGTGCCTTAAGCAGACTGTCAAGTATTATACTAAAAGAAAAACCCCAGTTTGCGCGTGTTTCCTGGATCTCTCAAAGGC
Organism: Asteroscopus sphinx; assembly: GCA_949699075.1. Taxonomy (NCBI): domain Eukaryota; kingdom Metazoa; phylum Arthropoda; class Insecta; order Lepidoptera; family Noctuidae; genus Asteroscopus; species Asteroscopus sphinx. The sequence continues at coordinate 407,064 of OX453018.1, forward strand.
GTTTGACCTAGTGTCTTATGACGTCCTTTGGGAGAAATTAAAACATGAGACCACCTAAACCTAGTACTTTAAAAACTATTGTGAAGAGATAGTAAACTGATTATTTATTATTATTATATGGGCTCGTGACCAAGTAACAACCGTGGCAGTGGTCAGTCCGTGGATGAAAAAAAAGAAAGAAAAATATTGACCGTTTCGTTCGTCGGAGACTAATGCCTATTTGTTGTAGGTATATTGCACACGAGGGCAGGGCAGCGAGGCAGAGCAGTGAGCAGAACAGTAAGTAAACTACTGCTACTGTGTGAAGTAGTGTGAAAGCCAGAACACACACAGGGCCAACGAAATTAGAGATCGTTGCACAGGGCGTTCACTCGGTAACAGTCTAACAGTACTGCTCTTCCTCAGTACCCTGCCCTCGTGTGCAACAGGCATTACTGACAAACGGGTAATATTTTCAGAAAAATAAGATATAAAGATTTTTATTTGCAAGAATCATGGTTTTTACACGTCAAACCTTCGATTTAGCGAAAAAAAGAGGTTATATTTAGAGAGAGAAACATGGGATACCCCTACAATACAAGAGGGACTCAGGGCACTTCGAGTCGGATAGATTAGGTTTAAATACCTACCATGTATCAATGTTGACATTTTAATATTTAGTATAGATAGATAGATAGAATATACTTTATTGTACGGTCGACCGCACGTCGGTGGTAACACTTTGAGCATCTTTATTTCGTAAGCAGTAAGAGAGGTTTTCGAATTGACGTGTTACCGCCACTGTAATGCAGGCGACTGTACCTACACTATGAAAACTACTAGTATAGTAACTACTATATTAATAGTAGTATAGGGTCGTTTCGCCGGTTTTCGGCCATTTAGTGGAGTTGTCAACTTAAAGGTACCAGAAAATAATATTGCCATTGTGCTAGTCTAGTAATATCAATGTTAATGTATAGCCTATATAGTGTAGTTTCAATTTTTATAATAACTTGGTGCTTTAACATAATACTTTTTTTTATAATAATTTTTAATGTGAAAAATGGGCATTATGCTAGTTTTCGGCCACAAATTTCAGATTTCGGCCTACATGAATTTTAGTTTTCGGCCACTACTTTAGATGGAATAGAAAGGTGGTACAAATGAAATATTTATTGTGAAATTATAATAAAATGTATTTTATTAATTAAATAAAATTATTATCAATCGTACCTGATTCATGAGATCATAAGCTTTTAGTTAATCTTACCAAATCACTTAGTTTCATACATTAATTCTAACTAGTCTTTATTAATTAAAATACAAATCATCTGATTTAGTATTTGCAGGGTATTTTCACTGTAAATATACTTTTCAGTCGCAGTCTCCATTGCTATTTAAAAAATAAGGTATTAAACAATAACTTCGAATATCATAATCAGTCATTTATCATAAAAATTAAGGTCATCATCATTTCAGCCGAAAGACCAAGACATCCACTGCTAGACATAGGCTTGCCCCAAGCATCGCCACAACGACCGATCCTGCGATTTCCGCATCCAGCTGATTCCCGTGACCTTCATTAAGTCGTCGGTCCACCTTGTGAGGCCCCTACCCATGCTGCGCCTTCCAGTACGCGGTCGCCACTCCAGAACTTTTCAGCCCCATCGGCCATCTGTTCTGCGAGCAATGTGCCCCGCCCACTGCCACTTATGTTTGGCAATTCTTACCTTTTCTACTGCGAATCTCCTCATTTCCGATTCGATCACGCAGGGACATTGAGCATAGCCCTCTCCATTGCCCTTTGGGTGACTTTGAGCCTTCTTATCAGACCCATTATGAGCGACCATGTTCCAGTGCCGTAAACGGTTTGTTAGCACACTCTGGTCAAAGACTTTCGTCTTGAATTTAAGGAGAAGGAGATATTGCGTAGCTTCCTGAACGCTGCCTAAACGAGTCGGACTCTACGATTAACCTCATTCTCGAAGTCGGACCTACCTTACTGGACAGTTTGTCCTAGGTATAAATAGTCGTCAACAACATCGAGTGTAGAGTCGTCGATATTTACGGGAATGGGTACTAACCTAACCTCACCTAACAATCCTTACATAACCTATATAACACAACCACCAACATATAGATAATCATAACCTTACAACAACACACACATAACCAGTAACCACATAACATAACCTACACACATGACTTTGACACACAACCTTTGAACGTAAGCTTTGTTTATGATGTTTATTTCTTTCTACTGAAGTCATTGAGCATTGTTCTGAGGTCCTCCATAGTCTCAGCCATGACTACTATGTCGTCGGCAAACCGAAGATGAGTAATGTACTCGCCATTCATGTAAATGCCTAGCCCTTTCCAGTCCAGAACCTTGAACATATCTTCCAATGCCGCAGTTAACAGTTTTGGAGAGATCACATCTCCCTGCCTCACACCTCTCTGCAGAAGGATAGGTTTCGACTTTCGAGGCTTGGTCCTGTCGTCTGACTGACACAGTGGCGTTTTTATACAACCACTTCAGCACTTCGATGTACCGATAGTCAATCTGGCACCGTTGAAGAGACTGTAGTACAACCCAAGTCTCGATCGAATCGAAGGCTTTCTCGCAGTCCACAAACGCTAAACAGAGAGGCAGGGTATATTCTTCGGTCTCCTGTTTACCGCAGCGTATGTATCTGGTTTACGGTGCTAAAGCCTTTTCGAATGTTCGAAATACGCGCGAGACGGTTCGTAATGACTCTCGAAAACAGCTTGTAGACATGGCTCAGAAATTAGATGGGCCTATAGTTCTTCAGTAGAGCATTATAGCCCTTTTTGAAGAAGACCACCACACCTCTGCTCCGTGCTGGTGGTGTTCTTCCCTCGAGTATGGCGGAATCAAACCACTTCTGAAGGGCCTTAAAGATCGGTTTTCCACCGCCTTCAAGAGTTCGCCGTTCACCCAGCTCTTTGTTGTTTTTGAGCTGTTTCAGAGCCATCCTAATCTCGTACAAGCTGACGTCCAATATGTCTTCAGAATAGTGTCGGATCAATCGAGCTCTTGGGTCGTTCGCCCGATTTGCAGCGGGTTTTCTTATTGACGTGTATAACTGTCCATAGAATTTCTCGACCTCTCTCAAGAGCTCTGATTTGGAGGATACGACTGCCATCCTTGGTCCTCAGTTTTGCTAGCCGGTTCTACTCAAAAGGCAGGTCACTTGCGAAGATTTTTGAGCCCTCGTTCTTCTCTATCGCGTCTTTAATACGTTCAGTATAAAATCGGCGTAGGTCGCTTTTCAAGGACTTTGAGATCTTATATTGCGCTGCCGGTGCTCAGACGCATCATCTGAAGACAGCAGAATCATCTCGCGTCTTTCCTCCATGAGCTCGAGAGTATAGTCAGAGAGCTTTTGGTTCTATTTGTACGACGGGTCTTAAAGATTCTTGTTGTATCTTGAGTACCTATATCATCATCATCATCATCATCATTTCAGCCGAAAGACGTCCACTGCTGGACATAGGCCTCCCCCAAGCATCGCCACAACGACCGGTCCTGTGCCTTCCGCATCCAGCGGATTCCCGCGACCTTCACCAGGTCGTCGGTCCACCTTGTGAGTACCTATATGGTGCATTTTTTTTCTCTATTTCCTCAGGCTTTGAAGGAACCATCTGAAAATATATTTAAACATCTTCTACCAAAAACTGTTCGTGAATGACAAATTATTTATTGAAATGGTCGAAAACCAAAGCAGCATTCCGTTTTCGGCCACTCTCTCATTTCATACAATTTTATGTTGGCCGAAAACTGAATCATAATTATAGACTTATTCTAGTTTTCGGCCACTACCGAAATGAGTATTTTAGTTTCATCGTTAACCGTTATAAATTGCAGTATTTTGGTGGCCGAAAACTGCAAGCTAGTGTCTTCGCAAGCATATGATTCATTATGAATTAAGAGAAGACTAAGAGCGTGTTAATAAATAAATTAAAGACACAAAAGTATCTAGGCTGAACGCGAGCTAGTTTTTGGCCACACGGCCGAAAACCAAACATTTGGAGAATTTTCCAAGTTACTTTCCGGCCACTTAAATTATTAACTTTGAAATCAAAATATTAAAATTATCAATGTGAAAATACAGTAATAAATTATATAAGCAGTGGAATATATGCACATTATAAGATAATCCTAGTAAATACAACACAAAACTTGCTTTTGAGTGGACCGCGCGCCACTATTTTTTTCGCTCTTTTCCATACTCGTTGACAACTCCAGTGCTGGGGTTGAACTAAGCAATTAATTAGAATTCACGTGTTGTAGTTACCTGATCAAGTAATGTTAGAAGATATAATGCAACTATTTGCGGTTATATTAAACTTCATTTCGTGCGATAAAATGCATTAAAATTGTTATTAAATCAAATTTACTGATTCACCTGGGCCAAAAGGCCGAAATCCAGAGGTGGCCGGCTAACCGGCACAACGACCTACCTAGTTGAGATTCGTAATGTTATTGTTATTAATTTGCATGCCGTAAGGCTGAATATGGAGATACCAATATAGGTAGGTAGGTCCTACTATGTATAATAACCTACAACAACAATAATCATATCATATAGGAAAATAAATAAAATTAATTGATTTTTGTTCAATTTTTATAGATATATAGATAGAATATTCTTTATTGTACACCAATAACATTATTAAACTTTGGACTAACATGTAAAATAAGGGTACATTGGCCGTCTTATCGCTAATAGCGATATCTTCCAGACAACCTTTGGATGGACAAGGAAGACGTGAAAAATAGATGGGGGCAGTATGTGGTGCACTTTCAAAAAATTCAAATTTTTATTCAATTTTTTATTCAATTTATTTCTTCAAAAATAATAATATATATATATATAAATCTTTATTTCAGATCACAAACTAAGTAGATCCATATAGTGTTAGTAAAAACAAAAGAAAACCTAAAAACCTAATGTTAGTAACTTAAAATTAATAAATGTTGCTGAAGTTACAACTGGATATAGTTCGCACTAGACGTGTGAAGCCCTATCCAGTGTCGCAACATTGGACAATCCCACTTATCGCACAATGCGCTTAGGATGCTGTGGGAGCTGGAACGCATTCTAATTTTAATTTAATTTAATAAGAAAAAAAAAAAAAAAAAAAAAAAAAAAATTAAATTAAATAAAAAAAAAAATTAAAAAAAAAAATTATATTAAATTAATAATAATTAATAATTCAATTATTATTTTTATTTAATTTAATTTAATTTTTTTAAATTAAATTTTAATTTTATAATGTTGACATAAGTAGGTATTTATATTATTATTAGGTATATTCCCAATTTTGTGACAACCCTTGCATATTTACGACGGAAAGCGTTATTACAGTCGACTGCATGACAGTGGTAACACTTGAATTAGAAAACCGCCCTTACTTCTTACGAAATAAAGGCGCCGTCAATGTCAAACTGTTACCAATGATGTGCGGTCGACCGTACATACACGGGCGGCGGCATCGCCCGACACCAAAGGCATCGGACAACTGTATAAATGATTAAACTGTGTTAGAGATATGGAAATGCCACCAAAAACTTGTAGCAGGGAATTCAAAAATATACATTGGTAGAACTGCACACAATAGCAACAGCACGTGCATACACGGGCACGCACACAGCGACTATAAGCCGGCTACCAAACCGCACAGTACCGCTGCCGCCCCGCCGCGCCGTTGACGGCTCACACTCATAGACGATGCGTTACGTCTTTATCTCGCTCGCTCTTTCTATTTATAAACATTAATATAATATTTGGTAGTGTTGAAATAAAAGACGGATGATCTTGGATTATTAATGCTGGCTTTAATCCTCGACTTACAGACATGTAGCACAGGCACAGACAGACAGGGACGAGACAAGTGTCAAAACCACTTGACAGATGTCACTTCATAATATAGATAACATATTATATTTTAGCTATGTAACATCTCCCTTTTTTTTTTTTTTTAAAGAAACAAAACAGTTTTAAATCCTTATTACATTATCTCCTTTTTTATATAAACCAAACATTTTATAGTCCTTATAACTTTTTACAGAAGGTAAGTACATTAAATTTATTTAATTTAGATATAACTTAATATTAGACAAATACATCATTACATTTGAAAAGATATTTATAATTTTATCACTGAACGTTACCATAATTTTTTCATACTCTATGGCTCTATTACTGTTATGTGTCAATGTCACAACATCATAATGACATTTTAAGTTTGTAGGTTAGATAACAATAAATAATCACTTTACAAATTTATCAAGACTAAATTACAGAAATAATACATTCAATATCTGTTATTATTCGAAATACAATACAAAATTACGTATAACTTACAACTCCATACCTATTGACTGGTTTATAATCTCGACCATAGCGAGATTTTACATGTGACTGTTGATGTATTTGTGTTTTTTCTAATAAGTTTTTGTTTTCAGATGCTGTTTGTGCTATGTGCTGTTGAGACTGTGCTGTATATTGCTGTGACTGGGAAGTGTGCTGCTGTGATTGTGAAGTGTATATTGGCGATTTCAGAATAAACTGACGATTTCGCCTGAATTTACCTCGTTCACTATCGATAATGTAACTTCTTGGTTCCGGACCTACTTGAGTAATAACTCCTGGCAACCAAGTCTTGTCTTCAGGTTTGTGTTTAAAGACAACATTTTCACCCACATTTAACGGTTTTAATAATTTACTGTGTTTATTATAATATAATTTTGAATATGACTTTTGTTTTTCATTTCTCTCTTGTAGTTTTTGAAAATCACAAAGCCTTGGTTTCAAACTTTCTTTAACTGTAGGTACTACTGTACGCAATTTTCTAGACATACTAAGCTCAGCCGGTGAGTATTGACTCAGTTTTGGTGTATTTCTGTACAATAATAACGCTAAATATATGTCAGACTTATCGGCTTTACACTTTTTTAACATGTTTTTTATGGTTCCAATTGACCTTTCAACTAAACCATTTGACCTGCTTAAATATGGACTTGAAGTTATATGTTCCATGTCCCATTCCTTAGTAAATAAATCAAATTCTTTACTATTGAACGGCGGACCATTATCTGATATGAGAATTCGACAACTACCATGTCTTGCAAATATAGACTTTAATTGTGTTATCACTAGACTAGCTGTGTAACCTGACTTTAACATGGCAAGTTCTATATACTTTGAGTAATAGTCGACAACTGCTAAATATTTTGTACCTTCAAATTCAAAGATATCAACACCTACTTTACACCACGGTAAGTTTTCATATTCATGTTGAATAATAGGCTCTTTACTATTATTTCTACGATAGGTTAGACAAACATTACATTGACTTACATACTTTTCTATGTCAGTATGCATACTTGGCCAGTAAACTGTATTTTTTGCTAGACGAATAGAACTATTGATACCTTGATGACCAGAATGAATTAGCTGTATTATGTATTCTCTCATTGACTCTGGTATTATAATAGAATTAGACTTGAATACTACGTTATCAATTACATATATTTGTTCTTTGAAACTGTAATAACATTTGACTGACTGACTAACTGACTTTTTATGCTCAGGCCATCCATTCTGACAATATTGCATAATTTGACATAAGGTTTGATCCTTGACAGTAGACTCTTGAATCTCTTTTAACTTTTCTGGACTGACTGACAAATTTGACATTATTATATTGACATGTAAATCTATATCTTGATCTACTTCTGACAAACAAGTTTCATGTAATGCTGCTCGTGACAATGTATCTGCAACGTATAAGTACCGACCTGGTTTATACATAACATTTAACTCATATGGTTGTAATCTTAGCATAATTCTTTGCAATCTTGGAGGAACATCATATAATGCTTTTTTAAACAAAGTGATAAGGGGTTTGTGGTCTGTTTCCACTGTTACCTGATGACCATATATGTATTGATGGTACTTAGTACAACCAAATAGTACTGCTAACAATTCTTTCTCAATTTGTGAGTATGATTGTTGACATTTAGTCAGTGAAGCTGACGCATATGCAATAGGTTGTTTGTCATGAGACAAAACTGCACCCATGGCATCTTTTGATGAATCTACAGACAAAATAATTTCTCTTGTTGGATCATAATATGTTAAGACTGGTGTAGAACTAATTATTTTTTTTATATTATTAAATTGTGCCTCATGGTGATCAGACCAATACCATGCACTATCTTTTGACAATAGTGGTCTTAAATGACTTATTTCTTGTGACAAATTTTTAATAAACGGACCAAGATAGTTGACCATACCAAGAAATCTTTGCAACTCAGTGATATTTTTTGGACTTTGCATTTTGCATATAGCTTCTACTTTTGACTTATCAACTAGAACACCTTGTTGATTAAATATATGACCTAAGTACTTAACCTCTTTTTGACAAAACACGGATTTTTCTTTGTTAAATTTTAGGTTAATTTCACGTGCCTTTTCTAGAACTTTTTGTAAACGCTCATTATGTTCTTCTATAGTTCTACCATATACAAGAAAATCATCCATCATAATTTTAACACCTACTATATCACCAAATCTTTTTATCATTTCCCTATGAAAGATTTCTGGGGCCGCGTTGATTCCAAAAGGTAACCTTGTGAATCTAAAACGACCAAAAGGAGTAATAAATGTGCATAGCTTTGAAGAAGCTTCTGTTAATTCTAGCATCCAATAACCTTTATTTGCATCTAAGGTTGAGAAATACTGAGCTCCTGCAAGGCTAGATTTTATCTCGTCTAATGTTGGGAATTGAAAATGGGGACGTAATATAGACTGATTTAGTTTTCTTGGGTCAATGCACAACCGTAATTTTCCATTTTTCTTTGACGTTATGACAAGTGCACTTACCCATTCAGTAGGTTCTTCAACTCGTTGTATGACACTGCTTTTTTCCATCATTTCCAGCTCATGCTTTAAAGGTTGTTGAAGACGAAACGGTACCCTTCTGCATGCCTCTATTGATGGAGTTGCATTAGGTTTGAGGGTTAGTTCACATTTGAAATTTGTAAGACAACCTAAACCTTCAAACAAATCAGTGTTAGCATTCACTATGTCTTGACTATTTTGTCTCTGAAAAGACACACTATTGATTTTTTTAACTAAATTTAGAGTTTTACATGTATCTCTGCCTATAATGTTTTGACTTTTCAGGTCAACAATATGAAAATTAATGGTATTTGTCTTATTTTTAAATGTCACTGCCAACTGACACTGACCTACAATAGGTATAACCTCTCCACTGTATGTAGATAAAGTATTTTGACTTTTCTGAATGTTTTTATGTGGTATATTTAATGTGTTGAATGTGTATATGGATAATATGTTTGTGTCAGCACCAGTATCTAAAAGGAAATTCACACTAATTTGGTTAATTGATAGATCAACATTCCATGGCTTTGATTCAATGTTATGAATACAATAAATAGACCCAATATACAAAGAAGAATCAATATTATTCTCTAGTCCACACATTTCTGCATTTTGAATACATTTGACTTGTTTTGAATTACACATTTGAGCAAAATGGTTGAATTTTTGACATTTTCGACATTTAATACCTTTAGCAGGACATTTAAACCTGTGAACTTGACCACATCGACTACATATATTATTGTTATTCCTGGTTCTTGAGTTTGACGTTGCACGATGATCCCTTGAGTCAGACAATACCTGTTGATATCCAGAGTTTGACTGATATCTTGAGTTACGGTTGGGCCTGGACGGTTCATGGCGGGTTGGAGACCTTGAAACCCTGCCCACAAAGTGGTAGGAAGCATCCTCTAAAGCCTTTGTTTGAATTTTTGTAGCCTCACACCGTTTAGCTATATTGATTGCATCATCAAGAGTTTTTGGACGTTCGATGAGAATTCTTTCCTTGTAGTATGTGTTGTTGCAATTCCAACTAAATATATCCCTAAGTATGTCTTCTCTTAGTGCCCCAAATTCACAAGTGTAGCTTATATTTTTGATTTCTGTCACATATGAGTCTATTGTCTCTTCCTTGCCTTGTTTGCGATTAAACAGCTTGTGTCTCTCAATCGTAACATTAATTTTTGGAGTAAAATACTTAGTAAACTTTTCACACAGTTCGTCAAACTTGATGATGTCAATGTCCAAGTCGTATGAATAAAATATTTCAAGTGCCTCTGCACCAATGAATTGTAGCAATATGGCTACTTTTCTGCTATCTTTTTCATCATCCATGTCGTTAGCCCTTATATAGACTTTCAATCTTGTCAGCCACTTTTTCCACTCCAGTGGCATATTATTTGAGCTCATGTCTATAGGTGTTAACAACATGTCTGGCAATATAGTCCTCTGCGACTTACTTGAAATTTGTTTTCCTCTGGGCATCGTGTTGACATTTTCTTCTCGCGGCATTGTTCTGTTGGTTCTTGTTGAACTTCTGACACCATATAATATTTGGTAGTGTTGAAATAAAAGACGGATGATCTTGGATTATTAATGCTGGCTTTAATCCTCGACTTACAGACATGTAGCACAGGCACAGACAGACAGGGACGAGACAAGTGTCAAAACCACTTGACAGATGTCACTTCATAATATAGATAACATATTATATTTTAGCTATGTAACAATTAAAAACGTTGGAAACAAGTTATTTCTAAAATCGGTCGCTTATCGTAGTGAATATCTTCGGTTCTTAGGTCTAATCTACCTATTATTGTTGTTTACTATTATTATTATTGGTTATTTTCAAATAGGTTCCGCGTGACGCGAATAAGTGTGTGCATAGGTATTCAAGCATGGCTTCCAACATAAATGATCCACCTTGGAACTACAATCACTTTACGAAGCCGATTAAGTGGAAACACTGCAGTGTGATGAATTGTTACAATACTTCCGAAAAAAACCCTAAAATGACATTTTATAGTTTACCACGAGATCCAGTGAGGTAAACATTGTTTAATTTTGTGATTACTAACTATAATGCAACGCCATCTATGTATTGACGTGGGTACTACTAGTTCAATCTGCCTGCTGTGCCGCTACTACTACGGCCTACTAGCAGTGGTGCCAAACGTGCGATGATTATCGTAAATCTACGATCATTTCAAGTTCTTTGCGATAAAAATACACGATAGTTTTACTAATTCATACGATAATTTACATAACACTGCGATAATTTTGAGGCAGAATGACAACAACTAACATTAACAACAAGCTTAGGCATAAATTCTCGTCTCTTTCACTCACTGTGTGTGATGTGTGACGCATACGACAGGTTGAACAAAATATACGACAAAGACTGAAAAAAACCGGCCAAGTGTGAGTCGGACTTCCGCTTCCGACCCACCCATCGACCAGTATAAAAACTGATTTAATTTGCGAGAGTTTATCAAAAGACATCAACAGTCGTAGGTACGCGAAATGTGAATTTTTGCATCTCTTTCTTACGTAAGTATAAGTACCACCACATATGTCTATGTTTGTCCTGTTTTTAGTATTTGTTGCTAAATTAAATAGTATGCACTATAATCAGACCAAGTTTGACGGTGGCATGTGTTACCGTTTTGATGATAGAACCAGGAACAAAAACGTTGAAAAAAATGCATGTTTTTCTTGTATGGGGACCCCCATTTTGTTTTAGACCTTTATTTTGGTTTTTTTATTTTTAGTATTTGTCGTGAAAGGCACTATTGTAACACATATTCTGTGAAAATTTCAACTGGTTATCTATTACCGTTACAAAGATAAAGCCCTGTTACAGACAGACGGAAGGACGGACAGCGTAGCGAGAGTAATAGGGTCCCGTTTGCACCCTTTGGGTACGGAACCCTAAAAACGATGCTTCCCTTTCAACTGCATAGCTGCGTCCTTTTCTACTCATTTATTTTGCTTGGTATTTGTGCGTCGTTCGGTCTGTGACAGTCATTCCTAGTTCAGTCAGACCTAGAGTCAGACATTTAGACTGAGTGCTATTGGATTAGTTAACTGTTAATATAAGTTTTATTTGTATACCTGCCTTGCATTGTTTTGTTTTAATTGTTGCACGCTGTTAGCAGGAACAATAATCAAATTTTCTTTTAATTTTCTAATATTTTTCTGATTTTATTATTGTTCTGACTGACTGATTCATCAACACAGACTACAGAGCTACTCAAGTTAGGAATATAAAATTTGGATTTTTTCACACAAAACTTGGGAAAAATAATCTCTAAAATAAAGAAATAAAACACCTACCTTTTTCTTTTTCCTAAATTACTCCTAAAAGAGGGTGCAATAGGCATAAATTAACATAACATAACATAACATCATGCCTGTATTTCCCCGAAGGGGTAGGCAGAGGTGTATTGTACACCCACATTTCGCCAGTTATGTTATACCTAGTCCCATGCAATAGGGGGCGAGCCTATTGCCATTAACCGGGCACAAATCCATACTCCGGGCTGCTACTGAGAATTTCCTAATGAAAAAACCCAATAACACTTTGTCCGACCCGGGAATCGAACCCAGGACCCCACGCTCAGCAGTCGCGCTTGCGACCACTAGACCAACGAGGCAGTCAGCAGATGCAGCAGAGGCATAATTTAACAGCTAGTGTTAAATAAATAAAACACATTAATCAATAGAGCCTTTGGAAATAAACCTTTAACTATCAATATAGTTATAATTTTGTATAAGAAAGCGTATGCTTTGTGAATAAAAAAAATGTTTATTATTTATTTTATTATTTATTTTATTTAAGCGATACAAATACGATATTTTTTCCTAGATCTGCGATAGTTACAAACTTTCTATCTGGCAACACTGGGTAGGTACCTACTAATCCTGCTACTAATGAAGTACCGGATCGTTCGAAATGTATATCCGCGGATACGGATAATTACTGTCAAAATCCGTGAATACGGATACGGATACGGACCACAACTTTAGTAGTAGGCTTAGTAGTGGGTATTTCGAGTGACAATTTCGTACTTTGTCGGTGCCGGTGCGCGTGACCTTGGACCGACAGTTGACGTTTTGCGTTACTACTACACAAGTGTACACAACACATAACATAACATCACGCCTGTATTTCCCCGAAGGGGTAGGCAGAGGTGTAATAGTACCTAGGTACATTTGGCAATGTAGTAGACATGTGTAAGTGATGGTGATGCCATTGATGCATCACACGTAATATCACAGCATCACACATCACTCGACAAAATTAAGCATTACACATCACTTGCCATTACACTAAACATGACGCGCAGCTTTTTACTTTTTCCGAATGGACTCTCGCAGATCGGAACCCAAAATAAGTACCCTAACTGCTTAACCAGGCGGGTGGCGGAGAATCCTGTCAGGGACTCCATCCGCCGAAACGCGACACGTTTCGGAGGATGCGCAGCGTGCAGTTCGGCCTGTTAGGCGTTCGAGAGCACGGGTCGTAAAAATTTGTGTAGGGTAAAATGCCCAAATGTCGGCCCCTTAACGTAAAATGCAACTTTCAGACCTTACCACACCTACACCTTGAACATAACCACATTATTTTTTTGCCATTTTGGATTACCTATTTCATTTTAGACATAAACGGGCATATCGGGCTAGCGACCAAAGAGCTCGATTGACCCGACACTATACCGAAGATATCCCGGACGTCAGCCTGTACGAGATTAGGATGGCTCTGAAGCAGCTCAAAAACAACAAGGCACCGGGTGATGACGGAATTACGGCCGAACTCCTGAAGGCGGGTGGAAAACCGATCCTTAAGGCCCTTCAGAAGTTGTTTGATTCCGTCATTCTCGAGGGAAGAACGCCACTGGCATGGAGCAGAGATGTGGTGATACTTTTCTTCAAAAAGGGCGATAATGCTCTACTGAAGAATTATAGGCCCATCTCATTTCTGAGCCATATCTATTATACAAGCTGTTTTCGAGTCATTACCAACCGTCTTTCGCGCAGGTTTGACGACTTCCAGCCTCCAGAACAAGCCAGATTCCGAAAAGGCTTTAGCACCGTAGACCACATACATACTGCGGCAGGTCATACAGAAGACCGAAGCCGAAGAGTATAACTTGCCTCTTTGTTTAGCGTTTGTGGACTACGAGAAAGCCTACGATTCGATCGAGACTTGGGCTACAGTTTCTTTAACGGTGCCAGATTGACTATCGGTACATCGAAGTGTTAATGTCTTTGTATGAAAACGCCACTATGTCAGTCCGGTTACAGGACCAAGCCTCGAAACCTATCATTCTGCAGCGAGGTGTGAGACAGGGAGATGTGATCTCTCCGAAATTGTTCACTGCTGCATTAGAGGATGTCTTCAAGGTTCTGGACTGGAAAGGGCTAGGTATTAACATAAACAGCGAGTACATCACTCCATCGTTTGCCGACTACATAGTAGTCATTGCTGAGACCATGGAGGACCTTGGACATTGCTCGATGACCTCAAATCCTCAATAGAGCTCCCGAACTCCCGATAGAGTGGGTCCTCCTTTCTGTTCTCCATGAGTCAAAATGAATATGGACAAGACAAAGGTTATGTCGAATTCCCATATTGTAGTAGGTATAGGTATAATTCATGGTATAATTGTAGGTTGTTGTTTCTATTATTAACTTTAACCTACAATTATTATTAGTAATACCATGAATTCCTATACCTACTACCTAGGAGGAACAAGACTTGTTCCTCCTAGCCTACTACAATAGCACCCATTCCCGTAAACTTCGGAGAATCTACACTCGAAGTTGTTGACGATTATGTACCTATACCAAAGACAAACTGTACAGCTAGGTAGGTCCAACTTCGAGAAAGAGGTCAATCGTCGAATCCGACTCGGTTGGGCAGCGTTCGGGAAGCTACGCAATATCCTCTCGTCCAAAATACCGCAGTGTCTTTAGACGAAAGTCTTTGACCGCAGAACGGATGGATAATGGGGCAGTAAAGTTCTGAAGTGGCGACCGCGTACTGGACCGCGTAGTGGTGACAGCGTGGGTAGGCCCCACACAAGGTGGGCCGACGACCTGGTGAAGGTCGCGGGAATCCGCTGGATGCGAAAAGCGCAGGACCGGTCGTTGTGGCGATGCTTGGGGGAGGCCTATGTCCAGCAGTGGACGTCTTTCGGCTGAAATGATGATGATGATGAGGTGTAAGTGCACTTCTCTCCCCTTCAGGGATAATTAAGCGTGACGTGTTGTTCACTGTATTAATTTGAACACTTTTGTTCAAGGTCTAAACTGTGGCTGAAAAAAAAACACAAAGTGCGTAAAACATAAGCGAGGATATACGTGTGTGAGAACCACTTCGAGAGTCAGTACATAAACGTAAATGAATCGCTCAATCGGTTGGTGATGCACGCCGTGCCCACGCTGCAGCTGCCGTTCTGCGAGGACTTGGAGTGCAAGCCGAACTTCGAAGATCTCACTGCCAGTACAGGACACGGCACCAAAAGTTATTCCAATATGAATCGGGCTAACGGCCAAAATTAATATCCAATCTATCCACGATTTTCCCTACTAGAGATAGGAATTTGACATAAGCTCCATACAAAATATGTCTAATTTCTATCTCTAGTAGGGTAAATCGTGGATAGATTGGATATTAATTTTGGCCGTAAGAAAGCAATTGAAAACTTTACAAACACAACTGACCTAAACACTAGAACATCACAAAAACGTATCACAGAAATTATAAAACTAAACAACAAATTTAGGCAGCCACTTGAGGGAGAAAAACTTCTGATGAGTTCAAGTTTTTTGCACTGAAACTGTATTTTTCAAGCCCAAAAACGTACAAAGTTATGCGATCAGTATTACATCTTCCTACGATTTCTACGCTGTATCGATTATACATTCCATCGTCAGTCAACTATGTGAAAATTTAATTATAGCTTTAGAGATAAAAGTTGACACCATGTCTGATGTGCAAAAATATTGTGCCGTGTGCATCAGTACTGTGGCCGTGCAAGCTCACCTTAGTTATGATGCTAAAAAAGATCAAATTCACGGGTTTCATGATGTTGATGGAAATCAGAGGCCACAGCCAGCTGAGACAGCCCTTATAGTCATGGTGAGAGGTATATTTGATACTTGGAAGCAAGCTGTAACATTTTTACTTCTAGGCCAATTTGAAGACTATGGAGACGTAAGGAAGTATATCGACAAAATCATCCACAAAATGTTCGATATAGGACTAAATGTACGCGTTTTTATATCTGATAGTGAGGCAGATTTTGTTGGATTATCAAGAGAGAAAAAAATCGAGCTCAACAAACCATTCATCATCGTGGATGGCAAAAGTATTCACTACATTTCAAAAAAAATAATAGGATTTAAGTATTATATCCATTGTCTAGTAACCATAGTACAAGCTCTGCTTAGTTTGGGACTAGATGGTGATGTGTAAAATGTCCCAACAATATTTATTTATTTACATGTATGACCCATATCATTTGATGAAGGATATTCGTAAAAAAATTATGGCTTACGACTTTTATTTTAACGAAATGGTCGCTAAATGGTAACACATAACTGCGTGTTACGATCATGATGTTAAGAAAGAGTCTTTGAGACTTGCACCTAAACTGACTTTTAATCATATCACAGACTCACATTTGCAGTCCGATAAAGACCGAGTAAAGTTAGCGGCGGAAGTTTTCAGTAAGTCCACAGCGGTAGCAGTTTCTACATATGCAGACCTGAAGGTTCTAGACAAATCTGCTAAAGAAACCGTCGAGTGGATCATCCTGATGAATAAATTGTTCACCATGCTGAACTTCTCGTCAGATAGTTTCGATGGTGAAACGAACACTGCGTTCCCAGGCGAAACGAAGCCGGTTGAATTTCTTAATGAAATGCTATTGTTATTTCAAAACTTGCGTGTGTTCGATGTTGACAAAGGGACAGACTGTGAGATTTCCTTGTTTTTATCCAGTGGCCGTTTTTTATCTCTAAATAGGTATATGAAACCCTAATCAAACAGTTCTATAATGAGTGATCAAACGAACTTACCTGTAAGTGATGTTCGATCATCATTATATAAAGACACTGTCCTTCGATGATCACCACGTAGTTTCCTAGCTTTTCATGGAACCGACGCACGTATATTCAAAGTTTGCAACAGCAAAAAAAAAAAAAAAAAATTTTGCTATCTATGGAACGCATCCGGACGCTACCGCTAATCTGCTGTCATCTGTGAACTCATTCTTTTAAAAGCTACACATTTATTACAGTCTTATGGGTAATTGAGAAAGAACTCTTTCGAGTGGGTTCTGGGTGGGCTCCCGTGATCATCGAAGGACAGTGTCTTTATATAATGATGATTGAACATCACTTACAGGTAAGTTCGTTTGATCACTCATTATACTGCAGACGTCCTTCGATGATCACCATGTAGATGTTTAAAGCTTTACCAAGATTGTAAGAAATGTGTTTAAATAAGGAAACATTATTATCAAATAAATCAGTCTCTCTATTTTTATCTCTCTCTATTATTAGGCACATAATTAATTTATATTTTAACAAACACAATAATCACACCAGTCCCATGACTTCTACATAATCAACTTACTTACTGTTATGTTATTGAGTCACAACCTTACGACACACCCTTAATATTATATTATTGCGTCACAACATTATGACACACCCTTAGGCTTAAATATTAATTTTCTGTTTTCTCTTAGAATATAATGTGATATGACAACACTGTCTTATACTAGTAACAAAATAAAAGTTTTTAGTTGGCTCCATCACCTAGTAATGCTTTTGTAAATTTTTATTAAAGGATGATTATATAACTTTGCAAATGTTTGTGATTTTGAGGTCCATCCTGCAGTTCTCCTTATCTCATCAATATACCTACCCTTCCTAGCTGCGGCTGAAGTAGATGCTACCTAGTACTGTATGTAGTGAGTATATTAGTATTTATCTGACTGCACCAGAAGGAGGGTTATTTTACCACTATTCTTAAGTTTCTTTGAACCACCTATCCTACTGATTGTTGAAACTAGCCTTTTTAGGTACCTACCTATTTTATAATAAGTTATGAAGATGTTCTTGAAATTGTTTATGTGGTCCTTTGTTTTATACATACCAGGCCCCTCAGAAAGTATTGCGAAAAAAAGTTTTTATATATGGGAGACTGGCCAGTTATAATGTTTTTCGAAAATATGATTATTTATAAGTAAAAATAAGTAAGTTCCAATTTCAAAATTTCCCTCCACATTTTTTGCGAGTTAATTCAAAGTATTGTGTCTCACTGAAATATGGATCTGCGCCGGGAACATTTTAGAGCTATGATTTTATACGATTTCAAGTGTCGCCTGAAACCGGATGAATCGTACGATAGACTTCAAATGGCATTCATGGATGAAGGCCCTTCCAAGGCAACCGTGTATCGTTGGTATAACGAATTCAAGCGCGGTCGACCAACTTTGGGGGATGACGAAAGAAGCGGTCGCCCTTTGACGGCTGTTACCGAAGAAAACGTGCTAGCAGTGAAAAATTTAATCCAAGACAATAGGCGAATTACATATCAGGAGATTCAACACATATTGAAGATTGGATCGGGAAGCGTTCACGAGATTCTACACAGCCATCTTCGCGTGAGGAGGATAGTATCACGCTGGGTGCCGCACAACCTCACCGATGCTCAGAAGCAGGCCCGGGTGGAATGGTGCCGTGATATGCTTAACAAATTTGAAGCTGGCTCGTCTCGGCGTGTTTACGACATCGTTACAGGTGATGAGTCCTGGATTTATCAATACGACCCAGAAACCAAGCGCCAGTCGACTGTTTGGGTGTTTTAAAATGAGCCAACGCCTACCAAAGTGAAGCGATCTAGAAGCGGGGGTAAGATTTTGATCGCTAGCTTTTTAATTTGACTGGCCACTTGGTATCAATTCCCTTACGGGATCAAAGAAGCATTAATGCCGAATGGTATACTACCAAATGTTTGCCAGAAGTTTTCTCTGTTATAAGCAACAAGCGACCAAACACAGGGCTCCGCGGGCTACTGCTCCACCACGACAATGCACCTGCGCACACCGCACTCAAAACGAGGGACTTCCTGGACAGCACGCCAGTCAAACTCCTGGGTCACCCTCCTTACAGCCCTGATCTAGCACCGTGTGACTTCTTTTTATTCCCAAAAATAAAAAATCAGCTCAAAGGGATACAATTTTCGTCGCCGGAAGATGCGCTGGCTGCGTTCGAGCAGGCTGTAAACGAGGTGTCTGCGGCGGACTGGAAAAAGTGTTTTGAAAACTGGTTTAGGCGCATGAATCTTTGTATAGAGGCTGGTGGAAAGTACTTTGAAAAGATTTGATAAAAATATATGTACGTATAGAACAATTTTTTTTAGTTTCGCAAAACTTTCTGAGTGTCCCACGTATAATCTACAAATTGGCTTAGCCAGGTAATCTTAGGTTCATTTTGAAATAATGGAAGAATAAATTTAGGTTGCTACCAACCTGGAGCAGTGATTTTTATAAAATCCAATATTTTAATCTGTAACTGATTGTTATACTTAACTATTGTTGACCATTATTATGAGATAGTTTTGAATTCAATTCTACGACCAGTAGAAATTATTATTAATATTACTGCTTTTAGTCAGTTTTTCTAGTGACAAAATACTCATTGGAATCATTGTTTCTAAAATGATCAAAAAACTACAGAAACATCCTAAACATGGTCATAATTTAGATATTGTTGGTCTCAATTTAAATACTCCCTTAATAAATCTTATAATTCTATAATCTTTAGATAATTTTGGACCAATGTATTAATAGCCTATTGGCTAAGGGCCGAATTTGCTGTAGGATGAACCTCTAAACTATTCATTTAAAAAGGATAATATATTATACCTATTGTATTAGGTATATAATAAATTTAAATTATTTATATTGCAGTACTCACACCAAGCATTAATCATGATTGGTATTGCTTTAGCGTTGACTCAGAGATGGAAACCAACATAACCAAGCAACCTTTGCAGAGGCCTCTTTTATTCTATGCCTCATAATTCCTTCTTGGACAACACTCCTATAGTCAGTCAGATTCTTTCTGGGAGGGTGTAGGTTGCCCGCATCTGAACATAAGGTTAAGGTAACAATAATTAATTTTGAGACAAGCAATGAATTGAATATTGGGTACCAAGGTTGAGTAGGCCATTGTGGTAGGTACTACTACAATACCCTCAGCTTCATCTATCTTGATTTTTCTGATAGTTTTAAGGATTAGAGAGAATGGTGGGAAAGCATAGAGAAAAAAAATATATAAAAAATGAACAGTCAATTGCAAAAGCATCTATTGCTTAAGCAACGGAATCCCTACACCATGTAACATATTTTTAACATTTATAATTAATCCTTGAAGAAAATAAATCAATAATTGGGAATTGTAATATATGTGTATATTGTGTACATTTCTGTTTTATGTTTTCTTGACTTAAGAGTTGTTGCAATATGGTTATCCAATTTGTGTCAACTCCTTTGAGTCAATACTATTAGCTAAACATTTGGCTATTTGCTTCATATATTACACGAATAAAACACTTGAGCAGATATCTCACCATTAATACATTAACCCATAGCATAATGTAGCACCAAAAATACATGTGAATACAATTAAACATTTTGATTTGATTTCTTTTTTTACATCATTTTCATATTTGTTAGGAGATTGATTGAAACTGATAGTCGTGGTATTATAAATTCTTAATAAAAAATTACAGTTCCAATATCAAGAATGTATTGATTTCTATGTATTTTATTATTACCCTGCTGCGTGTGCATAAATTTAATAAAAAGATAATGTAGATTTTAGTACTAGCACAATATTATGCATTTGTTTTTGTTCTAGTGTCCAAAAACCATGTATTTTATTATTACAACTAGCACCCCAGTCAGATACCTTTGCATCATAGACTATCTTTATTTTATATTTATGCTGTTTTCACTTTGATGATATAAAATGATTGAATATGCTTTATGTTGTTTTTCCACCATTTTAAATCTGAAATGCACCCAGTGGGTGTAGAAACCTTACTATCATATTGTTATCATTATATTTTAAAGAGATAAAATATATCTCTATGTTTTCCAAACTTTTTGTATTTAAACATCAATAACATATAGCAGAGCCTTAGCTGGGTATCTGATAATAAGTATAATGTTTTTTCTAAAAACAGACCATTTATTTATTTAATTGTCATATGTTTTGACTAAAATATAAATTCTAAAACACTACATTCCATACCTAAAAACCCATGTTTTGCAATAGGCTGCTTGTTTTCTTAACTTTACATTGTATTGTATGTAATATTTTTCAATACATAAGAAATGGCCTAGATAGGGCTTATTTAAATCCCAGGATCTCAAAGTAGCAACTGGTTTAAGAATTTTAATGAAAACAAATGGTGCAGTAGATAAACCGGAGGTATAATTTGTTTTGAATTAAGATCTTATTATCTTCTTAAATTGATATTATTAAGTAGGCATCTTCTAGATCTAAGTTAGCCAGATAGCAGTTTATTGTTTGAAACTGTTCTATGGTCATCTAATTTAAAATGCTGTGTTAGATAGAATGAACGGATTCAATTAGGTATTTCAGATTCAGAGTCAATCTATAGATGCCATTTGGTTTTCTTACTGCAAAATTTGTTGAAAAGTACTGATCTTCATTGATCTTCAGTAGTTACACATTCAGATGAAGTAACTATTTTCATTATATTTATTTATTCATTTTATGAGTATAACTACCTCCACCTTCCTTGACAAGGAGTAAGTAATTGGTCAGTGAATACCATGGAATTATTAAGTATTACTTATTATTTCTATGGTGAATACAGTTTAACTGGTTGTTGAGCAAAAATAATGTCATATTCTTTGATTATTACCTATAGAATCTTTAGTGATCCTTTGCCAGATGTAGTATAAAGGGTTTAACCTCCTAGTTCACATCAGTTGCTGTAATAATAATGACTGTTGTTATTGGATCTCCAATAGCCTTGTGGTACTGATGTAGCTCTCTTTGAGTTGTTGTTTATCATGGCCTACTGCTGCGGGTTTGTTGGCACAAAGCTCCAAGAACAGCTGTTTCCTTGTATGCCGAGGTGGGCCCCTCCAGGTTAAAAGCAGTGTACCTTTGAGTGTGTTCTTAAGAGGTAGTTTGGGTTGTAACCAATATCTCTCGGTCTGTTTTTCCTAGAGATTTTAAAGTTTTAATTTTTTCAAATAGGTTATCTCCAAATAAAACTGATCTGCAGAATGTATCTCCTACATCCTTTCCATTGTGGAAAATATCAGCAAGTGTTTTACCAGTGTTATTTAACATTTCCAATAAATTTAGCTGTTTTGGTTGTACCTCTATACCGCTCAATCCTTGCTGGGGCTAATTGGCTCAGGCATAATTAAATTTTAATTGTGTCTGAAATCTGGTATTCGACAGATTAATAACTTTTCAGTTATACAAGCCAGCCCATCAATTTTATGTCTTACATTTTCTGCCTCACTTCAATTATTTATTAATAGTTGGTTAATAGATTAGAGCAAAGTACTTGTAGACAGTCCTCATCGAGGATGTTTTCCATAGCTGAAAGAAAAAACTGTAATATTATATAACTTACCTTTGGGTCTCTGATGGTCCCCCCCCCTCTTCCTCTCCTGTTTTCATTGTTATGATTACAATAGAATTTATTGAGTATGCATTTTGTTACACTTATGAATTACCATTGAAAGGTCCCTCTGTACCAATCCTAGGCAATATCATAATAACGCCGTGAATGACCCCACAGTGACAATCCTTGGCGTGTTAATTAATGTCATTGAACAACCCCTCTGTGTTGATCCTAGACATGTAAAAAGACCATTAAACGATCCCACAGTATCGATCTTAGGCCTATTTTTATTTCGTGTATTGTACCAGGCCCCTCAGAAAGTATTGCGAAAAAAAGTTTTTATATATGGGAGACTGGCCAGTTATATTGTTTTTCGAAAATATGATTAATTATAAGTAAAAATAAGTAAGTTCCAATTTCAAAATTTCCCTCCACATTTTTTGCGAGTTAATTCAAAGTATTGTGTCTCACTGAAATATGGATCTGCGCCGGGAACATTTTAGAGCTATGATTTTATACGATTTCAAGTGTCGCCTGAAACCGGATGAATCGTACGATAGACTTCAAATGGCATTCATGGATGAAGGCCCTTCCAAGGCAACCGTGTATCGTTGGTATAACGAATTCAAGCGCGGTCGACCAACTTTGGGGGATGACGAAAGAAGCGGTCGCCCTTTGACGGCTGTTACCGAAGAAAACGTGCTAGCAGTGAAAAATTTAATCCAAGACAATAGGCGAATTACATATCAGGAGATTCAACACATATTGAAGATTGGATCGGGAAGCGTTCACGAGATTCTACACAGCCATCTTCGCGTGAGGAGGATAGTATCACGCTGGGTGCCGCACAACCTCACCGATGCTCAGAAGCAGGCCCGGGTGGAATGGTGCCGTGATATGCTTAACAAATTTGAAGCAGGCTCGTCTCGGCGTGTTTACGACATCGTTACAGGTGATGAGTCCTGGATTTATCAATACGACCCAGAAACCAAGCGCCAGTCGACTGTTTGGGTGTTTCAAAATGAGCCAACGCCTACCAAAGTGAAGCGATCTAGAAGCGGGGGTAAGATTTTGATCGCTAGCTTTTTTAATTTGACTGGCCACTTGGTATCAATTCCCTTACGGGATCAAAGAAGCATTAATGCCGAATGGTATACTACCAAATGTTTGCCAGAAGTTTTCTCTGTTATAAGCAACAAGCGACCAAACACAGGGCTCCGCGGGCTACTGCTCCACCACGACAATGCACCTGCGCACACCGCACTCAAAACGAGGGACTTCCTGGACAGCACGCCAGTCAAACTCCTGGGTCACCCTCCTTACAGCCCTGATCTAGCACCGTGTGACTTCTTTTTATTCCCAAAAATAAAAAATCAGCTCAAAGGGATACAATTTTCGTCGCCGGAAGATGCGCTGGCTGCGTTCGAGCAGGCTGTAAACGAGGTGTCTGCGGCGGACTGGAAAAAGTGTTTTGAAAACTGGTTTAGGCGCATGAATCTTTGTATAGAGGCTGGTGGAAAGTACTTTGAAAAGATTTGATAAAAATATATGTACGTATAGAACAATTTTTTTTAGTTTCGCAAAACTTTCTGAGTGTCCCACGTATGTGTACAAAATGGCGATGTTGTCGCTTAGACAATTCACCTTATTGGGCATCTTGTAAACTATCTTGTGGGACCAGATGGTCACCAGAGGATGACGGTGAACTCCTTATCATCACTGGAGTATCAGCATCATCAGGAGGGGGAGAAAGTTGGTAAGTTCGACGACGATCTTGTCCTTCGTCGTATTTTGTGTTTTAGTTTCCGTAACTTTCTTAAGTTGTATTTATCACTATCACACTGTCTAAAACTATCACCTTTGCGTTTCAGCATGCTTATTTTATTGAAAATAACTCTATTATCGATTTTGATAAATTTTTACGTCGCGCGTCGTTGCACGAAAAAAAGGAATGAGTTCACAGATGACAGCAGATTAGCGGTAGCGTTCGGATGCGTTCCATAGATAGCAAAAATAATTTTTTTTTTTTTTTTTTGCTCTTGCAAGCTTTGAATATACGTGCGTCGGTTCCATAAAAAGCTAGGAAACTACATGGTGATCATCGAAGGACGTCTGCAGTATAATAATTTCCTGAGAAATCCTCATCTATATCTGGCGACCCTGCATACTAATTTCTTTGTTTGACTGTACCTACTAGAAACCTACTTTACGTTGACTCAGCTTTGCAGTAAAATTAATAAAATGTTGAGGAGCTGGGCTCGAATTAACCTTCTATTCTGTTTTTATTATGTTGCCGGCCATGCGCACTCACACAAATGCATCAGTGCGTGTACACGTAGCGGCACACAGCAACAATAAGCCGGCTACAAACCCCCCCAGTACCGCCGCCGCCGCACCGCTGACGGGTCGTAGACGATACATTACGTGATTATCTCGCTCGCTTTTCCATTTATAAACATTCAAAAACGTTTATAAATTAGCATTTCGTTGTTTCTATAACTAGCTATACATAGACATTTTCTATGTAGCTATAGCTATCTTCGGCCGCATAGCGTGGTGAATATCTTCGGTTCATAAGTAGGTACCTACCACGTGCCGTGAATAAGTGTGTGATCTTGTCCATTCAAGCATGGCACCCAAAAGAAAGACTTCGTCTTCGAATAAGAAACCGAAAAAACAGAGTTACTGCAGTGTGATGAACTGTTACAATAATTCCAAATCAAATCCGTATATGTCATTTTTTCTAATACCAAAACATCCTGAGAGGTAAACATTACATTGTTATTTTGTGATAAGCAACGCCATCTATCTACTGACTTGGGTATTAACTAGTTCGACCTGCTAACCCTGCTGTGCCCTGCTGTGGCGCTAGGTAGGTACCTACTCTTATCTTCACTCGGCGTATCGTATTTTTTGTACTTGCTTTGCTTCGATCATTAACGGCGAAGCTACTTGGCCTGTTTTATTTTCTAGCAGCGAAATAATAATATCGCGAATAGTTGTGCACATAGAAATATGTGTTACCTATATGTCTATGGTTGTGCACATATGGTACCTACAAATACGCCAAGTGAAGTGACCCTGACCACAAATATATTATAAATGTAATCTCTTTTTTAGGGTTCCGTAGTCCTACAAGGAACCCTTATAGTTTCGTCATGTCCGTCCGTCTGTCCGTCTGTCCTAATCCTTTACAGCTTAATAACTTCTACAGTTATAAACATAAGTAAATGAAATTTTGCTAAAAATAGTCTAGATATAGATCTCAATTTTAAATGAATAAAAAATCATGATTACGTATTTTAGGGGTGGCGCCCATATATACATGTGAAATGGGGATGGAATTATTTTTTTCGCTGCACCCCCTCGTGTGGGGTATCATTGAATAGGTCTACTAAAATGAAGGTAATGTTTCATACATAACTTTTTTATCAGGTGTACCATCTGCGAAATATAGCCCGCCAAAGTGGCTTGCAATGTGTTCCAAGCCCCCCAGCCATTTCTAAACTATGCAACGTAGAAACTTATAATCTTCCACATTGGTAGACCTTTATAAAAACTCTCTTTTAAAATTATTTCGAGTAAAATTTGATAATAAATTTTTGAGTTATAGAGAGAAAACTAAAAAATACTTAAAACGTCCTAGTTCAAAGGTCTTTCACCATAGAGAAAAATGATGTTAGCCTTAACCTTAACCTAACCTAACCTTCTATTTAAAAAAATTACACAAAGTAACTTTGTGTTATATTGAAATGACAAACTTCTTAAATTTGGCGCTGTACAGCGCCATCTAGCGGCTAGTAGCAACACTCTCTGAGTCGCCAATGCTGCCGTCTATTGCATTTGGCACTTTATAGCGACATCTAGCGGCGGCTACTAACAACACTATCTGAGTCGCCAATGCTGCCGTCTATTGCTAAAACTAAAATAGCCAAGATTAATATTCGATTTGATTTGATTGTAACACCTACTTAAGGAACCCTATAATACTGAGTATGGCCCGACATGCTCTTGGCCGGTTGTTTCTTACTTGTCTTATTTAGTAAACAATCTTGGCATGTCTTTTTAAATGAATTCGTCAATAATAATAATTAAATGACATTATGTTAACAATGTCACACACTAAATAACATTTTTTAACCTAATTACATGTGCAGAACTAATAATTATATTTTATGAGTAGTTATTTGAATAAGAGACGTGCCAAGATTGTTTACTAAATAAGACGAGAGAAAAAACAGAATATACCTACATAGATGTTGGTATGCATAAACCTGAGGCACAGTAGGTATAAAGAGATCTTCTACCGGCGGTAAATGTCATGTCCCTGAAAGAGATACATCTTTACTCTGTGCCTGAGGCATAAACTATAACCACAGTTTTAATATTGTTAAACTGTGTTAATAATAACCCGCGCGCGTTCCGAATGGGAAATGGGATGGAACCTTATAAGTAATGTCTTGTTGAAAATGAAGGTGATAGAGCGAAATAGCGAATAACATTATTTCGGTCTATCACCTTCATAATCATTTTCAATTCATTTTGACAAGGTTCCATCCTGTTTGGTACGCGAGTGGATTGTACCTACCTACCTATCTACCTAAATAAAATAAATAAATAAATAGTATCTTTGGGACATTTTTACACAGCACCATCTAGATGGTGGTTGGGACTAGTCCCAAACTAAGCAGAGCTTGTTCTATGGGTACTAGA
Source organism: Asteroscopus sphinx (assembly GCA_949699075.1). NCBI lineage: Eukaryota > Metazoa > Arthropoda > Insecta > Lepidoptera > Noctuidae > Asteroscopus > Asteroscopus sphinx. The sequence goes on from OX453018.1 coordinate 434,391, forward strand.
CAATGGATATAATACTTATATACTTTTTTTTGTAAATACATACTTATAATACATAAGAAACATCCAGACCAACACAAACACTTCTGTTCATCACACAAATATTTGTGTCCTGTGGGAATCGAACCCACGACCTCGAGATCAGCAGTCCGACCCTCGAACCACTAGACCACACACGTCAAGTAAATCAAGTTGGACTAGCTAGCCTGTAATAAAAAAAAAATATCGTCGATGAATCCGGATAGTACACACGGCTACACATCAAGCTGTACAAAACAGGTAAAGGCTGACCTCGCGTTGTAAGGAAAACCTATACAATGCAAGGTCAGCTTATACTGGAAATGTACAGCTTAATGTGTAGCCGTGTGTACCTGGGTAAGGCCGTAAACTTGGCCTCATGTAACATAAAAGTAACTATAAAGTAAAGGTAGCTGGTAACTTAAAAGTTTTTTAAGGCATTTTCAGAACAAATTTTTCAAGCTTTATACCACTTTTATGTTACGTAATTGAAAAAAATGGTAACATAAGTCCTAAAAATATTTATTTATTTATTTTATTTATAAGTCACATAAAAGTAACTTAAAACCTGACCTCTCGTCAAACATTCTCAATTTTACGGAATTACGACGTAAATATAGGCGCGTACGCAGCTTCTAACTATACCTTAAACATTACATTAATTATATAATTTGTGTTTTCAAGTAAAATATTGATATTTTCATTTAAATTAATCAGTACAATTTTTTTCGACGACAAATATCTGCACCTCACCAAACAAAATAATGCACAATCACAAAAATGGCTGACTAGTGATAATTATGTAGCACAGATATCATAGACAATAGTGCAGCCAAGGTATCAAAGCAGATTGTACTGCTCAATTGATATTTTTTTGGGAAAATTTTGGTAACATAAAATAAGTAACTTAAAAGCTTTAAATATGCGGACACGATGTAATTTCCCAAAATAATCATTGATTCATTTATCAAAACGGTCGTAATATATGTCACATTTTAGAAAAGGCGATAATCATTAAGATAAACTATAAATTTCAATTGAAATACAACGAAATGATCAAATCCAATCATATTTGTACATACATACATACATACATACATATTATCACGCCTGTTTCCCATTGGGGTAGGCAGAGACTATGGATTTCCACCTGCTACGATCCTGACACACCTCTTTCGCTTCATCTACGTCCATTAACCTCGTCATGCATGCTCGTCGGTTTAGAGAACTCTTAACCTGGCATTTTTTGAGAACATCCGCGATTTGATCGCGATACGTTCGCCGAGGTCGTCCCCTTCCAACTCTTCCATCCACACTCGCTTCGTATACTTGTTTCGTCAATCTCCTCTCGTCCATCCTCTCTATATGTCCAAACCATCTTAACATACCTTTCTCAATCTTTGTCACTACATCTTCTTTCACTCCACAACGCTCCCTTATCATGTTATTCCTTACTTTATCTCTCAAAGTTACACCACACATACTTCTCAAAGCTCTCATTTCTACTGCATTTATTCTGCTTTCATGTTTCTTCTGCCATACCCAACTTTCACTACCATACATAAGTGTAGGCACTAACACTCCCCCATGAACAGCCAGCCGTGCCTTTTCCGACACTTTGCGGCTGTTCATGAAGGTGTGTAGTGCCCCATTCACCTGATTACCAGCACTCATTCTCCTTTCAATGTCCTTCACATGCTTGCCATCTCTCGTAAACATGGAACCCAGGTATACAAAATCTTTCACTTGTTCCACCTTTTCGTCACCTATCAAAATATTGCACTCTGTCATAACTTCATCCTTTTCAAAAACCAAAATGTTTGTCTTACTAACATTAAATCATCATTAACATCTTTTTCTTTCTTTCTTTTTCTTTATTAACTTTCATTCCTTTACTCTTCAAAGCACCATCCATAATTGTTACCATCTTCTGTAACTATGGACGATGACATACTCCGACGATGCAAGGATAACTTGATCATCGGCATAGAGGAGACATTTGACAAGTAACCCATTCATTTCTAAACCATTTTCACTCTCTTTCAAATCTTTCAAACAACTGTCCATGAATAGATTGAACAGCCACGGCGACGCTACACATCCCTGTCTCACACCCTTATCGATGCTGAACCAGTCAGAGTAGGCGCCGTTAATCCTGAATCAGGTTGCTATTCACCCCATAGATAGACAAAGCAGACCATAGTTCATTCCTCATCACTCTGTCGTAGGCCTTTTCCAAATCCACGAAAGCGCAATAAACTTTTTGACCTTTGGCCAAACATTTTTCAGCTATGCATCGCAAGGAAAAGACCTGATCCGTACACCCCATGCCCTTTCTAAATCCCGCTTGCACATCCCATATTTTTTCATCAGTTACTTTCATCACTCTTTCAATCAAAACTTTTGCATATAATTTGCCGACAACACTTAAAAGGGCATATTTGTACAAGGGTGAAAATTTGGGACACTTTTATTTGTTCTAGAAAATGTTATGTTCCCACAATATTTTATTAAAAAAAATACAAAGAAAATGTTTTTTAGATGTTTGTGGCATTTCAACAACTAGATAAGAACTTCCATAATGCAGGAAAATAATAATTTTACAGGTGACTTATCGTTTTCATATTAAATAAATACCGGACGAAAAGCTATAGTGAAATAATCCCTTTTTAACGGCCTTACCCAGGTATAAAGAGATCTTCTACCGGCGGTAAATGTCATGTCTCTGAAAGAGATACATCCTTACTCAGTGCCTGAGGCATAAACTATAACCACAGTTTTAATATTGTTAAACTGTGCTATAATAACCCGCGCGCGTTCCGAATGGGAAATGGGATGGAACCTTATCAGTAATGTCTTGTTAAAAATGAAGGTGGTAGAGCGAAATAGCGAATAACATTATTTCGGTCTATCACCTTCATAATTATTTTCAATTCATTTTGACAAGGTTCCATCCTGTTTGGTACGCGAGTGGATTATACCTACCTACCTATCTACCTAAATAAAATAAATAAATAAATAGTATCTTTGGGACATTTTTACACAGCACCATCTAGTCCCAAAAAGCTTAGTAGCTTGTTCTATGGGTACTAGACAATGGATATAATACTTATATACTTTTTTTTGTAAATACATACTTATAATACATAAGAAACATCCAGACCAACACAAACACTTCTGTTCATCACACAAATATTTGTGTCCTGTGGGAATCGAACCCACGACCTCGAGATCAGCAGTCCGACCCTCGAACCACTAGACCACAGACGTCAAGTAAATCAAGTTGGCTAGCCTGTAATTAAAAAAAAATATCGTCGATGAATCCGGATAGTACCTAAGTACCTACCTGAAAGACGCTTTTGCTAAAACTGTCGATCTGGAAGTTATAGAAAATAACTATAACTATTAGTTATAATATTGTCTAGGTAAAAGGTCAATGTTAAAAGTCAATGAACCCATCCATGCATACAAGCTTGCAAGCAAGCTAGTATACCAAGCGGTTTAAGGGTTAACAAAAACCTACTAATCTAACCTATCCGAGTCGTAAATAGTACCTACATGCCTCGGTAGCATAATTTAAATAATAAAAACTGTCCAGCAATTTCTATTATTGTCGTGTTGGTCTGTTATTTCGGTTGATAGCCGATTGATGTATTCTTTTTTTTAAATAATGAACCTATTTCCGAGCATGTGGGAGAAATATACATTATTAAATAACTTTAACCATTTTTTTAACAATTAAGATTTTTTTAAATTATTTAACTATCTCTGTGAGGATTTGTAGATTTTCCCAAAATACCCATTATGATTTCTTAGCATGCTACTGGAGATTTTGCGAATAATCCAAACATGGACTTTTTACCTGTTCGACGTAAGAAAGAGATACGTATAAATAAATAATAAATATGTTTTGGACTTATTTACACCTTTTTTGCTTTACACCTCTGCCTACCCCTTCGGGGAAATACAGGCGTGATGTTTTGCTAAGTTGTTATGTTATTTTTATACAGCACCATCTAGTCCCAAACTAAGCAGAGCTTGTGATATTGGTACTAGACAATGGATATAATTCATATAATACTTATATACTATTTTTTTTTGTAAATACATACTTTTAATACATATGAAAGACATCAACGGATAATATCGCACCTATGGAAAACTGTCACAAATTAATTAGTGTCTGGAGTCTGGAGTATCAGGTTAATGGGTGGTACGGAACCTATAGTGTGCCATTCCGATACGCAGCGCATTTGGCTGGATTTCTTAATATTTTTCTGCAAAAAAAAAAATCTTGTAATTTGAGTGCATTTACATTTAAAAAAGTAAAACTTAAAAATGATTAATCAAAATGATAAGGTGCCTAGTGTGTGGTATAAAAGTCCCCTTTTCCTTTCCTTCAGGGATCATAACTGCATGACATGGTGTTCTGTTCACTATATTAATTTGAGTGCTTTTGTTCAAGGGCTGAATTATGGCTGAAAAAAATACACCGACAAAATAACAGAAACAAGAAGATGCAGGTGTGTGAGCAACACTTCAAGAGTGAGTACATCAACGATAATGAGACGCGCAAGCGGCTGATGGCGACCGCCGTGCCCACGCTGCAGCTGCCGACCTCACAGGACCTGCAGTGCGACCCCGACGTCGGAGACCTCGCTGCCTCTACTGCCCAAGTCAATGAAGCTAATGCAAAAGAAAATAAGAGACACACAACCAAAAGATATTCTAATATAAAACGGGCTAAGCTAACAATAGAAAACTTTAAAAAAACAACTGAAGTAAACACTAGAACATCACAAAAACATATCGCAGAAATTATAAAACTAAACAACAAATTTAGGCAGCCACTTGAGGGAGAAAAACTTACTGATGAATTCAAGTTTTTTGCACTGAAACTGTATTTTTCAAGCCCAAAAACGTACAAAGTTATGCAATCAGTATTACATCTTCCTACGATTTCTACGCTGTATAGATTATACATTCCATCGTCAACCGAACTTTGTGAAAATTTAATTATAGCTTTAAAAATAAAAGCTGACACCATGTCTGATGTGCAAAAACAGTGTGCCGTATGCATCAGTACAGTGGCCGTGCGAGCTCATCTTAGTTATGATGCTAAAAAAGATCAAATTGACGGTTTTCATGATGTTGATGGCAGTCAGAGACTAGAGCCAGCTGAGACAGCCCTTATAGTCATGGTGCGTGGTATATTTGATACCTGGAAGCAAGTTGTTGCATTTTTACTTTTAGGGAAATATCAAGACTATGAAGACGTAAGGAAGTATATAGACAAAATCATCCACAAAATGATCGAAATAGGACTTAATGTACGCGTTTTTATATCTGACAGTGAGGCAGATTTTATTGGTTTATCAAGAGAGAAAAGAATCAAATTCTCCAACCCAGCCTTTTCCGTGGACGGCAAAAGGATTTACTACATGTATGACCCATCTCATTTGATGAAGGACGTTCGTAAACATTTTATGGCTTGTGACTTTTATTTTAACGAAATGGTCGCTAAATGGGAACACATAACTGCGTGCTACGATCATGATGTTACGAAAGAGTCTTTGAGACTTGCACCTAAACTGACTTGTTATCATATTATAGACACACATTTGCAGTCCGATAAAGACCGAGTAAAGTTAGCGGCGGAAGTTTTCAGTAAGTCCACAGCGGTAGCAGTTTCTACATATGCAGACCTGAAGGTTATAGACAAATCTGCTAAAGAAACCGTCGAGTGGATCATCCTGATGAATAAATTGTTCACCATGCTGAACTTCTCGTCAGATAGTTTCGATGGTGAAACGAACAATGCGTTCCCAGGCGAGATGACGCAGGTTGAATTTCTCAATGAAATGCTATCGTTATTTCATAACTTGCGTGTATTTGATATTGAAAAAGGAACAGACGTTACGCACAGTGCCAAATTCCTCTATAGAATAAAATTAACAATAAAATCCGTTCTATCATTGCACAAGGATTTAAAGTGTCAATATTTTAAGTTTCCAATGATTGGGTTAACCCGGGACTGTCTTGACACATTTTTTGACAAAGTTCAGCAGCAGTATGGCCGGTTACCCACCAGTAGACAAATTCAAGTGTCATTTAGTAAAATGCCTATTTTTAATGTTTTTCAGTGCATTAGTAAGAAACAAAGTACGGATAACCTACATTATTTTCTAATGGAGGCTGCTAATTTCAGCGATGTCGAAATGTATGAACAAATTGATTCTAAAGTTCGTAGTATCAATGCTTATTATAGCTTGACTGCGAATATAAATTTCAATGCAGTGGAACTGTCCGAAGAGAACGCGTTGCAGCATATGGCGGCATTCGTGCTTTATGAAGGCTACCAACAACACAACGAGTGCGAAGCGATGAGATGCTACACATTCGAAAATAATGAAAGTGTGGCCGTAATATTAACAATAAGATCAAAAACTCAAACTGATAATACTGTAGTGGTCATGGTCCCGACAGAATTTGTTGAATTCATTGAATCAATGGAACTTACACTAAAATTATATTTTGAAATAGAGTACCAGCGGAACCCACTAATGGGATTGAAGGAACATCTATTTTCAGAAAATATTACATTTTCGATGCCCTGCAAGTGTTTTCCTTTAGCTTATGTAAAAGTTTTGTACATAAGATACAGATTTAATGTACTTTTGAAATATAATAATAATAAATTCCAAAATATGAAAGACTTAAGAAAATATTTTAAGATAAACGAGCTGTGAACGAGTGTAAAAGAGTGTATTATTTAAGTCCCTGTGATCTGTCTAATTCATTACTGTGTTTAACGTGAATTTACCATTAAATTTTCTATTAGGAAGCTTATAGAGCTTATAATAAGGTGGCCACTGACAATGCTTCCAACTGTGTGAAAATCTGTCCGTGAATGTTGAAAACGTATGTTATTTTTACAACAAATCAAGTTTTTTTTGGAAGTAGTCATTAAAACGACGCGGTCCGAATGGGTACCTACATCGTCAGTGCCTTTATTAATATTTTTCTATGAGTAGTATTCAGTACCAGTAGATGTATTGTTATTATTGCAGCGAATCTTATTTCGATCGATATACAACTTGAAATAGAGTTGCAGTTAGCGAAAAGACAAGAAATATTGAATTTCGTGGGCTACCCGTTAGCACTTAATGTTTTTTTAATGCCAAAATAAATAATATGTTCAATTGTTCATATTTTTTTTGTTTTTATCCGGACTTTCACAATCTTGACATTCGATCCTAATGTCATGTAACATTGAATTTCATTCGGAGCTGGTTTAGAATACCTAGCGGACGACTTGTACAGTAAATACCCCAGTAAGAGTGACACATATGAAAGCTTTCATCGAATTTGACAATTCTAGACTTCGGTCGTCGGTAAAAAAATTAGAAATTCACGTCGTTCTCGACATTCAACTCGGCAGTTGTCTGTTGTAATGACACAGAATCAATAACAAAGCTAAGCGCTTATTGTTATGCTGCCGATTATCCATGCGTACGTGTTTCTATTCTATCCATGCTGTGACATTATTGATGTCGAGTTTATAGTGAATTCCTTACAGAGCAGCACTACTGAAGTACTGACATGGTTGGTCACCTTGTGAGCACGAATCAGCACCGTCTGATCGATGCGGAGGTGTACGGTACATTTGTATTTACGGTAAGCTAAGCAGACATCCGCGCGGGGACAGCATGGTGCCGATTCGTGCTGACAAGTGCTGGGGACCAACCGACCAACCCTAACAATGAATGATCCGGGTAGTAAACTCTCCCCAAGTAACACAAAACCGTTTAAAGGAAAAAGTAAATGCCTAAAGAAGCGATTACAATTTCAGCATGTATGTTATACAACTTAAAGTATTCAGAAAATCGATAGTACAGCATTAATACTTTGCGGATGCCATTATACAACTTGGAGATGTATACTGGCTTTTAATTTAACTTTAAACGGTTTTTAAACTACTTGTATGTTACTTCTGGGTCCTCTGTCTATTTGGTGCAGTTAAAAAATCTCACAGTTCTTAGAAGACGAGTAATTTATACGTACACAGTAGCAAAAACTCGAATGAAAATGCGTCACCCCGGTAAGTTCAATTAGTGGACCTTTTTTTTAGGATTGCGAAATGATCTAAAGGCCCACTTTGCCCATAACAACGTCAATACCTACCACCTAGGCTGTTGCCTAAATGGTACCGCAAGTCGGTTTGCCAAACAGACATGAAGATGGAAAGTCTCATGTGATTGTAATTTCACCGGCACCCGTACCCTTCAGACCGAAACACAGCAATCCAAGCATCACTATTTGGCGGAGGAGTAGCTATCTTGCTGGTAGATTCTAGAAGGCGCGGTAGCTTCCGTGACATTCAGGAATCAGAGGGCACGCTAGTGGTCACCTTGCGCCGGACACCTGCAGGGCTGCCCCGCGACGAAACGTAAGTAACCTAAGATAACAACGATGAACTTATATATAACAATAACAGCTGTGCCCGCGGCTTCGCCCGCGCACCGAAATAAAATTTATGTTCTTCTGGATAAAGTAGCTTTCTAATGGTGAAAGAATTATTAACATACAAGCAAACACATCAGGCCTCCCACAAGGTGGACCGACGACCTGGTGTAGGTCGCGGGAATCAGCTGGATGCGGAAGGCGCAGGACCGGTCGTTGTGGCGATGCTTGGGGGAGGCCTATGTCCAGCAGTGGACGTCTTTCGGCTGAAGTGATGATGATGATGAAACACATCTTTCCTCTTTATAATATTAGTGTAGATAAATTACATCATTTTTTTTTTTTTTAATTCTTAACGGGCTTGCGTTTAACCGCCACCTCACCTGTATAAACTCTATTATATTATGTGAATAAATGACTAATATGACTATGAAAATTATTGGTCCTTAACTCCTTACCTTTGAGCCTTTTGGATTTGAACGTTGATTATGTAGATAAAAGTTTGCTTTCATTGCCCCTGTACTGCACTGTATAAGAAGAATCATAATGAAGAAACATTGGTAGAATTCTTAAAAAGCACGAGGCTTCTTAACGCACTCTAAGAAAAAACGAGTGTGCTTTAGAGCACACGACTAAAGTAAAACTTCACTAACTTATATCTCCCTCAATACTATTTCACCGTAACGTAACGCATTCACCAGCTTACTCCCCAAGTCAACCAGCTTACTCCCCAAGTCAACCAGCTTACTCCCCAAGTCAACCAGCTTACTCCCCAAGTCAACCAGCTTACTCCCCAAGTCAACCAGCTTACTCCCCAAGTCAACCAGCTTACTCCTCAAGTCAATCAGCTTACTCCCCAAGTCAAGCGTGCGTAAAGATTTACTTCAAAATTAAATCTAAATATAAACCAAAGCTAATCATCATCAGCCCATTAGGTACTGTCCCACTGCCGGGCATGAGCCTCTTCTCAGTACGAGAAGGTTTGGCCTTGTCCACCACGCTGGCCTAGTGCGGGTTGGCGGACTACACACACCATTGAGAATTGTATGGAGCACTCTCAGGTGTGCAGGTTTCCTCACCATGTTTTCCTTCACCGTTAAAGCAAGTGATAATCGAATTCAGATCCGTACCTACATGAATTCTAAAAGTGAGTGTTGCGGGCTGTGTTCGAACCCACTCTCCTGCATGGAAGGCAAGCGCTCAACCGCTAGGCTATTACAGCTTAGGTGTTATTTGTTATTCGATAATTAACTTTGTTCAACGATAGCTTACCGGGATGTATACCGTACCTACTTCTCCGCCAAATAGTGATGCTTGCATTGCTGTGTTTCGGTCTGAAGGGTACGGGTGCCGGTGAAATTACAATCATTTAAACCATTTATTTTGCCACACATACACAAAATATACATACTATATGCAATCACATGAGACTTTCCATCTTCATGTCTCAGTTTGGCGAACCGACATGCGGTACCATTTAGGCAACAGCCTAGGTGGTGTTGCAGTTGTTATGGGCAAAGGTAACCACTTAACATCAGGTGGGCCTTTAGCTCGTTTCGCCATCCTATAGGTACTATCAAAAATAAAAAATAAATATGGTCCGCACTTAACATCCAGGATAAATACCGCCGTCAGCCACTACTCCACCGCTGAACCCGATGACGCTATTACACTCCTCCAGGAATCAGATCAAAGCACAAGCACACTCCGACACCGTCGTCCAAAATATCGTCCCCGCCGGCGAGGACCGACGCGACACACACACAGAATCCGAGAGTCCGACTCTTGAGAAACAGAAACATATGCCGACGCAGCACCGGCTGCTGGGGGGACCGGTGGCGGGGTCCTTCTGCTGCACCCTGAGTCGAGGTCCGAGCTCCCCCCTGGGGACGCCCTCACGGTGTAAGCAACCGGAGATAATCTCGTCACGCGAGACCGGCCCTATGCTCTAGAGTAGTTCCTAGGAGCAGGCTATTGCGTAGCCACTGTTTAGGTTTTAGGTAGGTCTTAGCCTCGCCGGCGAGACTTGCCGCTTAACGGCGTTTAGCACGTCACCCGATAGGTAGACCGAAAGTCCGCTACTTTCGAGGAAACCAATTCGATGCAGCAACGGCTGCTAGGGGGACATAGGAACGGCGGGGTCCCCCTGCAATGCCCCAGCGAGGTTCGAGCCCCTCCCTTGGGGGACGCCCGCTTGCGCGGTATTATTAATACCGCGTATTTAGTTTGTAAGTAGGGAATAAACCTTCGGCGAATGGAGTCCCACATGGGACTCTCCGCCAACTAAGTCCGGTTAAGCAGAAATGGGACTTCGGTCCCACCTGCGAGAATCCATTCGAAAAAAAAAAAAAAAAAAAAAAACTACTCCACCGCAGTGTTTGTCATCGTCAGCGCGGGCGGGGTGGGTGGATTCAAGAGTGGGAGTGCGTTTGACACCTTGTGTACACATGCATGCCCATGCTAAGGACGCTATACATGCTGAGCTGGACACCCATTTGGTACAATATTGAGACACATATCACACTTTCCTATTGTATTTTTACCTGTATGTCCTGTGTCTTGTTTTTGTACTAAATAAACGTTTTATCTATCTATCTATCTATACCGTAAGAATAGACAATAATACTAGTATATTATTATCTATTTTATGGCTATACTCGAAGGGCTCCTTTCGTTTGAAAGTATGTAGCACTTTTACCAAGTTCTAACAAAAGTTATGATGATAGTGAATTTGCCAGGCCATAGATAACCTATTTTCAAAACTAGATAAAAAGCATCAGCTATGAATTTTTCACCCTATATCTTCTCATGGGTGTCGTAAAAAGCGACTAAGGGACCAGAGAATGGGCAGCAGCATTCTCTGAGTATATAACCAACCAATTGCGATCGCCAACCGCCTGCCAAGTGTGGCGATTATGGCATATCCCCCCAAACGGCTTGGGGGAGGCCTATGTCCAAGAGTGGACGTCTTTCGGCTGAACTGATGATTATTTTTTGCCGAGTGGTGCTCGTCAATAAAAAAAATATACCACCCCCCCTCTTCCCAATGGGTTTCGTAAAACGCGGATGAGCAGCAGCGTCCACCTATGCAAAAAAATCCTGCAACATCATCGGTCATCAACCCGCCTGCCAAGAGTGGTGACTCCATAGTCTCGTTGTATCGGTTGTGTGCTCACGCGAAACGCGAAAAAATACTAGCTGATCCCTACATTTTTGTTCACATGAATCCACAAAATGTAGGGATCAGCTGATTTTTTTTCGCGATTTCAGGGTTGGTTCCATAATAAAAGTTGATCATACTGATGAGTACATTGACCCGTCAAGAGGTTTTCCGTTATTTCAATAACACGTTGTATTGGTGATTTTTGTTGTCATACTTATTCTAATAATAACGCGTTGTAGTTGGGTTGGGAGTTACCCACAATAAAATTGTGCAATGTGCAATACTGTTACACTCAGGAGCATAATTCGTCACTAGCTTCTGGTTTCACGGTTTGAAATAACACTAGGGCAGCGGTGTCAGGCTGGATTTTCTGAAGAGCTATTATAAAATGTAGGGTGTTAGCTGGCCAGTCTCAAAATAACTAAACACGATATTGATAAAAATCTTGAAGTCTAGATTCTGGTCGTGGGCCACATTATTATGGTCCGAGGGCCGTATGTTTGACATGACTGCTCTAGGGGTAGAACAGAGCTGACCATTGCAGTCGGGGTGAGCTGAGTGTGTTTAACACTTACTTACCATTCTGGAAGGCTGATCAATTTGATCTATGGTCAAATCTAATGTCAGCTTCTGTGATTGGCCGGCGAAAATGTTAACAACCAATCACATCGCTTGACCTGAGATTTGACAGTCGATTAGTTAATTTTTGCGTTGATCAGCGTTTCGGAAACTGGGGGTTAGTTCCACCAACGCAGACAAAAGGAATTAATGGTTTTAAAGGAAACAATCGAATTCTATGATTTAATAGGTACCTACTTTTTCTTACCATTAGGTTTCGGCTAATCTTAAGTTCAACCGCGCATGTAGCAGCCAAGTGGCGCCCCCATCAGTAAAAAAATAATTACTCGCTGAATACATCATTTATCGAAAATTCGTTTTTAACAATTGAAGAACAGGTACTGGTGCCGATTCTCTTGTACACCCACCTAAACCAAACTATAACTAAAATTTACAAATTTTAGTTTAGAAAATCATAAAACTTATTCTGTGTTTATCTTTTTCTTATTTTAGAAAACTTGTTGACAGCTCTAATAATTGAGTTTGACGCATCTAAGTTGAATTGGCGGTGTTACCAGTACATCTTGAAAAATTTATTAAAGAGTGAATGGAATGACCGAAAGTTCACAAAAACAGAAGGAAATTAAATAATAATTATATTTGGAATTATTAGTTTATCATTTTAAATTAAGAAGAAAAAATCATGTCACGAAATAAAGTACATTTTTGTTTTATATTTTCAATAAAATATATAAATTGGAATAATCTGATCAGATTAAAGAGCTAGGTTATTATTTTCTACGGCCCGTATTACAGAACGATACTCAAGCGTTGATCACTGTTTAAAACTAGTTTTGAGTTGAGCTTTGATTTTAGAACGTTCCTCAAGCAGAGATTTATTGATCACAGTTCAGCTGAGTTTAGCTTTATTTTATACTGTAACCTGTTTCGGTATTTGAGCAGAGATTTGATCTGTAAACAATCACTCTAGTGTGGTCCAGACTACGCTTGAGTAGAGATTTCTATTTTAATTCAGGTCAAATTCGTGTGTTATATTGTTGAATTAAAGTTTATAATAATTACCGTTCTGGAATAAGACCGATACTCATGTAACGATTCTATCCTTAAGTAGTGATCAGGTGATTGGAGTTTAAACTGTACTTGAGGAACCTTCTGTAATACGGGCCTAAGAGTACCTATCAAAGGAGATATATTGTTATTATTGCAGCGTATCATATTGTATATCTTAAACAACGAGAAACAGAGCTATTTGCAAAAAAACGCGAGGACCTTTGAATTCCATGGGCAATCACAATAATAAACTATTTCTTTAATTTAAAAAGCTGGAATTTCCCTTTTTAAAGACGAGGTTAAAAAGTTCTAGCACCCAGGACACGAAATTTTTCAAAAAAGTTGAATAAATTAGAATATAAGCTAAAAAGTACCACGGAGGATTACACCAATTCGATGCAGCAACGGCTGCTAGGGGGACATAGGAACGGCGGGGTCCCCCTGCAATGCCCTAGCGAGGTTCGAGCCCCCCCCTTGGGGGGCGCCCGCTTGCGCGGTATTTATACCGCGTATTTAGTTTGTAAGTATAGGGATAAAACCTTCGGCGAATGGAGTCCCACATGGGACTCTCCGCCAACTAAGTCCGGTTAAGCAGGAATGGGACTTCGGTCCCACCTGCGAGAACCCATTCGAAAAAAAAAACAAAAAAAAAACGGAGGATTACATTTTGAAGACCGTCCTCTTCAAGACCCACATAATTAATAAGTATGGAAATTTGTTTACTGATGCGGGGATACCTGACTCTCCGGAGTCACCCCCGGCTGCTCCCCAGTTAAGGCGCAGACGCCCCCCTCCCGTCAGTGATGACGACGAGCTGCACTCACCGCGCAGCCGTTCGGCATCTCCACCCCGTTCCCGAGAACCATTAGGGTCCCCCAGTAGTCCGCATCACCGCATAGGCGTTTTGCCAGCCCGGACTTTAAGGACCGCACCCCCTCGCCCATCTTCAGTGCCACCGTTGCCAATTATATGGCCACTCACAGCGTAATTGCTACGCTAAGCCTAGGTGCGTCAAGTGCCTGGGTGATCACGGCACAAGGGAGTGCGAGCGTCCCAAAGAGAGGGACCAGTGCACAGAGCCCCCCAGTTGTGTCCTCTGCGGGCAATCTGGACATCCGGCGAGTTATCGCGGATGCGCGAAAGCACTCAAACAGAAAAACGCCAAATTGGCGAAACGTGCCTCCGGACGCGTTGGTAGGGAAGCCCCCTCCTTCGGGACCCCTAACCCCAACACCCCCTATCAGCCCCCATTCCGTAGAGGCCCACCTGGGCCCACCCTCAATCAACTCGGCCCACCTGGGCCCATCCCCAATCAACTTGGCCCACTTGGGCAAAGTTTGGGCCCGATACCAAATAGCCACGGGCCCCTAGGACCCAAAGCTAAACACGTGGGCCCAACCCCTGGTTCAACAGGGGAGGCCAGCAGAGCCAATTCCCGCCCCTCCCCCCCTCTCATTCAGCCCCCACGGCCCCTGCCCCCCCAGCACTAATGGACATTTCCGTCCCGGCACCCACTCCCAGGCCACCTGCACCCACTAATGTGCCCTCATTCAAGGCCACGTTGAAAGCCCCCCCTCAGGGAAGACCCCAAATTCACAACTTACCCCGACTGGTTTTAGGGACACATATTAGCATAAAATGATAGAATTGAATGTCAAACATAGATTTTTTTTTCCCATTGTATGGATTTATGTACTTCTTATCCTTTATTATATAGGTACCTCTTCTGTACGAAATTATAAATTTCATTGTATATTTCTATGAACAATTTACCTTTCTGCTGAATCTACAACAGCTGCAACCACATAGTAGGCATCCATTATTTATTTTAAACTACCTAAAAACTATAAAAATGAATAAAATAAGCTTTGCAATTTTAGTTGTTGATAACTAATTATAGTCGACATGTATTTTGATGCCTTCTAAAAATAGTCAGATTTAGGTTGACATTTCTAATATTAGGTGAAAAACGTCAATTACAGAATAGCAAAATGTCAATTTTTACTAAATTGGATAACTAAACTAATTTTGGTCCTGTCAAACCAAAAATTAGTTTTAAAGTGAATTTCAGAATAGAAAACGTCGTTTGACAGGACTAAACTAAATTTAGGTGATTTTTAGTCTAGTTTAGAGAATTTTGTGACAAGAGAATCGGCACCACTGTAGTTTAATTAGAAACTATAAACTCTGTAAAAAATAGTTCGCTGTAGTTGTAGATAGAAAAAGTGCCAAAAGTGGCCGTTTTTCGCACCATAGACATTCCCCTTAAAGATGAAATCATTTATGTTAAAAAAACATTGTATCGAACATTAGCCAACGATCAAATCTAAAACTTAAGTTAAAAAGTCTAACCGTAACACTAATGATTTCAAAGTAATATAAGTCCATGCGTAACACAAAATATTTTGGTCGTTACGTCTTATTTTCGGCAGCCCTGGGATTGACTTGTAGCTTCGAACCACGTCTGCCCTGCATGCACTTCTAAATATAGCGCACATTGTTGTACGGAAACTAATAAACTTGTTTTTATAGCCGACACCGAACGCTGTTAACATATGGCTTTGTTGGCACTCGACCATTTTAAAGCGTTTTATATGACTCGTCAAGTTGTTGTGAAGTCTGGACGTCAGAGATCCTGTCTAACCAGTAATGCATTCACTTTGACATTAGCTTTCATTTTGAAATTAAAACAACATTCATTGCATTGATTTTTTTGAGGAGGACTCTTACGGCCGAAATTAATATCCAATCTATCCACGATTTACCCTACTGGAGATCGAAATTTGACATAAGCTCCATACAAAATACGTCAAATTTCTATCTCTAGTAGGGTAAATCGTGGATAGATCGGATATTAATTTTGGCCGTTAGACACCGACTGAACTCTCGA
Organism: Asteroscopus sphinx; assembly: GCA_949699075.1. Taxonomy (NCBI): domain Eukaryota; kingdom Metazoa; phylum Arthropoda; class Insecta; order Lepidoptera; family Noctuidae; genus Asteroscopus; species Asteroscopus sphinx. The sequence goes on from OX453018.1 coordinate 450,551, forward strand.
CTTCCCACTACAACTTGTGAACATCAACTAATATTTTTGAATAAAAGATACTCTGTCTGATCTGAATACTATAAAGTTGCGTTTAAATAATCAATCTCATTGGCAGGTGTAGCCCGTTAGAGTTAACTTGAGACCAGTAGGCCTAGTACGAGTTTGACACTTACGAATACTTTCATCGTTTTCGTCGACTTTCATTCATAAATCAGTAGCGCCCCTGGCGGATACGAGGAGGAACTACAGATTTATTAATGAAAGTCGACGAATACTTTGAAAGTATTCGTAAGTGTCAAACTCGTACTAGGCCCCCTGAGCGCCGTTGTGTACTACCTACTGCGTATAGGTCTCAAGTTAACTCTTGCGGGTTATAGTAAAAGTCTCGTTTAGAATTAATGTTTAATCTTCTCTAATATAGCTCACAATAATTAATTAATAATTTCTTAGTTATAGTCTTAGTTTTCGCGATCACTACACATTAAAAACCACAAAATGCTGCAAAGCTTTTGAAACGTCAGGAATACCAATTTAAATAGTATACGCGATTTAATCCTCTTAAACTTTGTTTTATTATAATCATTTCAGCCGAAAGACGTCCACTACTGGACATAGGCCTCCTCCAATTAAGGGGGGATATGCCATAATCGCCACGCTTGGCAGGCGGGTTGGCGATCGCAGTTGGTTGGTTAAATACTCGGAGAACGCTGCTGCCCATCCTCTGGTGAATCCCTTAGTCGCCTTTTACGACACCCATGAGAAGAGATAAGGGTGGTGCTATTCTTTAAGTCCGGCACCACACGGACTGTTGTTTTATTATAATAATTAATTAATTTAATTTGAAGTTATAGTGGTTTTTAAGTAGGTGAAAAGCCATTTCCACAATGTAATGTGATCATTACTTGTATTACTGTTCTCAGTTCCTTGGTCTCAGCACAGATAATATAATATTATACTAGTAGTCTCAGTAATGAAAAACGACTAGAATTGATTCCACAATTTAAAGTGTGTTTTAACTGTTTCCGCTCCGGTCATTATGCAAACCATTGCAAAAAGAATGGTTGTAAAATCTGTAAAAGAAAACACAACACTTTAATTCATTAAACGGATGCTAAACAGTGGGGTAATTGTGTAATGCATTCACATTGACATCAGCTTTCATTTTGAAATTACAGCAATATTCATTGCGTGGTATGTAGTTGTCAATATGACCGATTGTCAAAACATACAGAGCAATGAACATTGAAATCCGAATGAATGCGATCGCGAGTGAGTTACGCAATTAGGCAGCAGGGGGTCTACTCCCGTTCGACGATATTCGATAAATCGTACGATTCATCACACAATTTGCTACTCCGGTCAACCATCGTTCCCTTATCGCATGCGATGATCGTGTTTTGACGTTTGTTTTTCTCATCTCCTAAATTGTATACGACTATGAACCGTAGTCTATCTTAATTGTGCCCTTTTTATGTGCCTATCTTTATTATGTAAGTATCAATCGGAACGAAAGTTCGTACTTCAGGTTTCTGATTCTCAAAACAAAACGCCCGGCAGGAACGCGCTGTGCCCTGTCTAATACAGTTCCAGTACATTAGAACACGACGAGACCCGCCGACGATACGCTTCAGTTCCGACACGCTGCTCTACAAGCTAGATCATATTAATGTACTATAAAAATATCGATTATTTTAGATCTGTTGTTATTTTTGTAGCGAATTATATTTCGATTGATATACAATGTTATATCAAAGACATTTGTATACTGACGTAAGTATAGTAACTTTATGCGTTATACTATAGAGATATACAAAATCAATTAACAATTAGCAAAAATGGATGTCCATGATAACACCACCAGCAGAATCGTGCGCTACACTTATTTGCCAGAGCAGCGTGGTAATACCACAAGTACTGGTGGAGCTACGAGTGAGGGAAACGAGAGCTTCAGGGAGCTGCCGCTCCAAGCCGACACAACTGCTAATAATAGCCGAAGGTGGTGGTTTTTTGACAAACCCAGCGATGCTTTTACTGGAAAGTCGATAGTAGCCAAATGCTACTCGTGCAACCATCACCAGACCGACGTCCCCACAGACCCCACGTGTCACAGAGCTTTCAATTCCGAAGACTGGCGCTGGAGAACCCAGCAGAGATACTTCCGCGCGCATTGCTACTACAACTGGCATAAAGATGGTTATAGGAAACAGCATTATACTTGGCGTAACTCGTTTACGTATAAAACCGACAAGGGTCTAAAGTTTGGGCTGGCGGGCAGATACATGGGAGGATGCTACAAGAGATTCTTGGATGTCGGAGAAGTGTATACTTCGCGTGGTTGTCGGAAGTATGTGCCGAGCAATTATGCTCATTTACCAGACCACAAGTTCATACGTCTGGAGCTACTGCTGGAGGACAGCAAGGAGGGCTGCGTGTTCAGCCCGTACGCGTCCTTGACTCCGTTTGCGCGCTCGACGTCGCTGTTTGCGCGCTATCACGTGTGTGTCTGTCAGGGCAGATATTGTAATAGGGCCATCTCCAGAATAAGTTCTATTTTTGTAATATTTTTAGTTCTATTGTGTACACCTTTACTTTATCTTTATTATAACTTTATATGTACTGTATTATAAATTAATTCGTTTTATTTGTCAAATCATGATGACGTAGCTTATCGCCTATACAACGTGTTATTGAGGGGTCATTGTACCCATCAGTATGAACAACTTTTACTATGGACTAATCCAAAAACGCGAAAACAAAATCAGCTGTTGCCTCAATGTCGAGTTATGCGAAGGAACATAAATGCATGCAGCAGCAGTTATTTTTTATGCGTATTCAGGGTTTGTTCCATAGTAAAAGTTGTTCATACTGATGAGTACAATGCCCCTTAAGAGGATTTCAGTTATTTCAATTACATGTTGTATAGTTAGTGGAGTTAAGCAGGCTGTGATGTTTGAAGTATACCTATATTCTGTTTTTTCTCTCTTGCCATATTTAGTAAACAATCTTGGCACGTCTCTTTATTCAAAACTACTGATAAAATATAATTACTAGTTCTGCACATGTAATTAGGTTGAAAAATCTTATTTAGTGTGTGAAATTGTTAACATAATGTCATTTAATCATTATTATTATGATTTGCATTAAAAAGACATGTCAAGATTGTTTACTAAATAAGACAAGTAAGGAAAAATAGAGATTATGAAGTAAAGAGTAGCGACTGACATAAACAGGTATTTTCAACAACAACTCTAACCCTGACCCTGTAGCCATACAAAATGTGCACGCGCCGGCCGCCCCGCGGGAGAAATGCGATAGTGCCAAGGTCGAGGTCACGCTGATAACATGCCTTTATGCAATGCCACGTTATGTAGCTATGCATGTGTCACGTTCTTTAACCTTGCCACGTGAGAAGTCATTAGTTTTTAAAAGTACATTCTCAGCCTATCGCAGCATATTATTATGAATATGTATTTTATAATCAATAGCTCCTCAGAATTCAAAATAGAAGTGCTGGAATACAATTAGGCACTGGGACGTTGGTGACCGGCATCGGCATCGATCAGTGGTACCTACCATCTAGCTATGTACTATGCCGTATTGTAAGGCGTTGCATCTAACTTGTAGAGGATACTACTTTCACGTCGTGTCTTTACGGTGAGGTTAGCTCAGGCAGGAGAAGGAGATGTAGTAACCCGGAGACAGCAGAGGCACGCAGACACGGAGGCTCGAAGGCTTGGAGGCTTGAAGACACGGTGACACACGGGAACTTGAAGATCAGGAACTAGTGGTCAGAAACTGCAGGAACGGAGCTCAGAGGTATAGAGGTACGGAACTTTGAGGTGCGGAGGGTACAGAGGGTCAGAGGTACGGAACTCTGAGGTACGAAGGGTCGGAGGAGTGGTAGGTAAAGCTCCGACGGTACGACGATGAGCTGTTGCTAATGCATTGCAGCGAGTTCTGGCTGGAGACAGGAACCCGGTAGGTAGGTGGTAGGTCGGCGTTTTGGAATATTGCATCTCACTCAACTGGTGCAACCGACGAGCATGCATGACGAGGTTAATGGACGTAGATGAAGCGAAAGAGGTGTGTCAGGATCGTAGCAGGTGGAAATCCATAGTCTCTGCCTACCCCAATGGGAAACAGGCGTGATAATATGTATGTATGTATGTACTCAACTGGTAAATAATTACAATGACTGTTAGTTAAAAATATAATATAATGATTACAAGACAAAGTCTTAGTCACATGAGCGTCTTTCAGCCTTTGATAAATAGTTCCTTAGTCAAAGCTTTCAGCGTACAATATAGAACTGAGCTAAAAAAGTAGAAGATTAGGAAACAATTTTGAAAATAATTTTGATATTGGATTGATGGAAGTATAATAAAGTGGCCAGGAAAATCAAATAGGGTGAGCAGCATAACAAGTTGGACCTCGTTACACTACTTGCAGCTACTTGTAGAAGTATAAGGACCGGGTGTCTCGGGTTGGAAAACACCTGTCTGAATGCAACAGTAGCCTGTGATGCGTTGAGTTCATTGATTGAAGAGTATAATGCAACAACTCGTAAAACGCAAATAACATACTTCGATCATCACACCTTTGCCTAGGTTTTGTTACCTGGCAATATTACGACTGCTTTTTGTAATTTCAGTCCACTTTCAGACACAAATAATACAAGATGTATGGTAACTGGTCATTCGATCCTGTTGCTGTCATATACATCCAGCTTCGGTGTTAATATTACACCAACCTAACCACCAGCCCATATTTCCGATACCTCGAGAAAGATCCCCGTCCTTCCCCCCCAAGTCCGATTCTTTGCGCTGTGAAGATCACAGATCTGTCATCTGTCGCTGTAGTAGGGTTCACCACACCACCATGCTTTGTTCTGCTATTCGAAAGATCCTTGTGGGATATGGATGGTATCTACGAAGACTTCTACAAGGTTGTAATTGAAATAAAATTGTATTGTCAAATGGAACGCAAGAATAAAATCTTTTTCTTTCTTTTTTTCTAAATGACTGAAAGGGCTCATTGTGCATATCATTATGTGAACAACTTTTTCTGTAGGTTCAACCCTGAAATAGCAAAAAAAAAAGCTGATCCATGAATTTATGTTAGGCAGAAACAGATTTTTTTCGTGATTTCTGAATTGGTTCCATGGTAAAAATTGTTTATACGAAAGAGTACAATGACCCTTGTTTTCAGTTATTTCGGTTACACCTTGTTTAGTTGTATACAGCCTACTAAAGATACCGTCGTGCCTAATACTCGTAATGTTTGCGCAGGAATTTATTGAGTTATCAGCGCATCGGATCGCTCGCCAATCGATTGTGCGCCGTGATTATGTCATTCGAGACGCGAGACCTGCTTTTAATTACATTCTTTGCAATTGTTACCAACTCCGTATGGCTGTGGTGATCTGCGTGCTTCTCGGTCAAGAATTACCCACTCCATGAGTAATCTTGAAAGAAAACAAGGGAAGGTATCAAGAAGACAGCAGCGTCTGCTCTATGCCAATAAAAACAAACTGTGATCCACTGAGGTAGGTACTATGTACTACGTACATATTACCTCAATGCTGTGATCATATTTTCTTGTATTTTTTTGGAACTTTGCCCTATTATGGGATTTCTACTGTATCGTGTGGGTGTGTTTAGAATATAGATCCGTGTGGTGCCGGACGTAAAGAATTTTACCACCCTATATCTTCTCATGGGTGTCGTAAAAGGCGACTAAGGGATTCACCAGAAGATGGGCAGCAGCGTTCTCTGAGTATTTAACCATACCAACTGCGATCGCCAACCCGCCTGCCAAGCGTGGCGATTATGGCATATCCCCCCGTTTTGTTGGAGGCCCATGTCCAGCAGTAGACGTCTTTCGGCTGAAATGATGATGATGAAAATGTGTGGGTGTGTGTTTACAGATACAATCCTAATATTTGTTCCGTGTGCGTATCAAACTCGGTACGTTCGTTGCGCAGGAGTCGATCACTCAGCTACTGCGCTAATCATCGTCAAATCATCGGTCGTCAGAGATGGTGTCCGCATACTTGGTCCCATGTCCTCGTCCTCTTCAGTCGTATTCCTCAATGCTGGTTGTGACCCCCCCAGCAGGGGGATTAGTTCCTTGCGAATGATATACCGCCATCGGTTGCGGTCACCTGCGACTTGGACAGCGATTAATCACTGGACGTTTCGGGTTAACTTGATGATGATGGTGAATGACTGATGAATGTGGAAAGTTGTTGTTGCTCAAATAACAATTATAATAATAATATACTCTCTGACTATACTTATTTGTTGGCGACTGTTCGACGACATGGGATGCCATGGGATGGTTCACAGAGTACATTATACATATAAAATACTAAAATAGAGACCAATCTTCGTCCTCAAAGTAGATCACCGACAAACGACAGAAAGAAAAACACTTCTTGAGGATCGTACCCACGTCCCACGTTTAGAAATCTGGTGTATGATTGCTAAAAATAACTGGAAACTAAAATACTTTAACATATTAAAAATTCAGTAACAATACCTCTGAAGTATTTTAATACTGTAATATTTGGTGAAAATCAGAACAATTATCTCCTGAAACAAAATTTTAATAAGAGCATAATTTTTAAGAGTAGTTATTACTCAGCAGTCGAGCTGGGTCGATTTCACATAAAATTGGGTACCACGAATGATTTTACACTAATGAGATCATAACACAAATGAAATCTAAATCACGCTAATGGCATGCATATTTTTATTGGATTACAAAGTAAGTTTAGCCTTATTTATATTGATGATGATTCAATCAATCAACTCAGCCTATCGCAGTCCACTGCTGAACATAGGCCTCTCCCAAATTGCGCCACAACGGTCGGTCCATGATGATGATTACTGTTAACAAATTGTAAAAAAGTTTATCAGTTGTTGTTTCGATGTCAAAGGTTTTAATATTGATCATAAGAAGATTTAATTTACATTTTTAAACCAATAAAAATATGCACATCATTAGTGTGATTTAGATAGCATTTGTGTCACGATCTCATTAGTGTTACTTCATTCGTAGGCTGTGAAATCGACCCCGCTACATCACCCCATATTTAATAACTTATGGGGTGATGTAGCGACATCTATCGAATATTTAATACATCTATTAGAATTTCTTGTTTCGTAAATCTGTAAAGGCTGCCATCTGTTATTGATATTAGCAACAGTAACAAATATAATGCTACTAAATTAGTAAATAAGACTACTATTTTTCCTTTTATCTACAATCTACAAGCATTCGAAGTGCACCGTTTTTTTGCAGCGTTTTATAAGCTACCCCATTATTTGTTCTAAGATTGTGCTGCGTGAGTGTACGTGGGATGGTTTCTGGCTGGCTGACTCTTCTTCTTATCCATGTCATGATTTTATCTTAGGTCTTAATCATGGTCCACATGTTGATTCAAACTATAAGGGACTTTACTCATGACGCGACACGATGCGAGCGATATAGCATCGATTGTCGACTCGAGTTGTACGTACGTTCTAATTGATACCAAAAATATTTCCAACATATTACTAGTTGCGCAACAGAAGTCGCTCATCGATATCCCGAACAGAGAATCGCTTGCAAGTCGAAACAAGAGCCAGCGCTCACACGCCCTCGTATCTTTATTTGAAATAGGATCGCAGGCCATTAGAACGTACATGCAATTCGATATCGAGCAGGATCTGTGAGCGATATCGTCAATCCATGCGATCTTGTCTGAAGACATCTGCGATTTTCAATACATTTTCTTCGAACACATGTTGTTGCGATATCTCACCGATAACGGCAATCGATGCAATTCTGCGTCGCGTCACGTCATGAGTAAAGTCCCTTACTTACATCATTAATAAGCATCTCAACCATATATTATTATTATCTACATAATAATATGTTTTTGCAAGGTGGACCGACGACCTGGTGAAGGTCGCGGGAATCTGCTGGATGCTTAGGGCGCAGGACCGGTCGTTGTGGCGATTCTTGGGGGAGGCCTATGTCCAGCAGTGGACGTCTTTCGGCTGAAATAATGATAGTGATGATGATGATGATTATGGTGATGATGATGATGATGTTTTTGCAAATAACAATATCTTTATCTTAGGTTGGGTTATGGTGAGATTTGTTTCGGTGACTGACTGACCATAACAAATGGACAAGCTTTGGTTTGTGGAACCTAAAAACCAAGGTTCTGGCTAGTGGCTACAACAGATACAGATCAAACGGTAGCAAAATAACAAATAAAGACCATTTGATACGTTATTTATAGCTCTGACAGTATCTGATATGTTTGTCAGCGCAAAAAATGCTCAGGAGATCGGCAGGTTGGCAAAAAATAAGAGCAATTTATGCAATTGCATTGTCATTGTGCTTAGAGGTACCTATATAGTATTGCGCTTGGACGAATAAAAAGAACGGACGTAATTTCGCTAAGAAAAGATTTGATGCACTGCAATGGCGGCAGCGTAAGTATATGTGCGTGAATGAAGTGTTGTCATGTAAAACAAAATTTCCCCATTTTTTAACACTAGGTAAAAATGCTTTGAAAACCTAGACAGTTAAATTTTCTAGACGTTAACGTGACGTGATAGGCCTCCTTTGTCTTACATGCGTATATTTGAAGCAAAGTTAAGGCTCATCGCTTGAGATCGCCACCGTACTGATATTTTTTTTGTATTTCTGACCTACTTAGGATTTTATTATAATTGAGACATAATTTTGTGTTTTGCGTAAATAACTTTGTATTGTTAAACAATACTGATATTTACAAATATTAACGCCCTTTTTACATAAAACAGTAATTTAAAACCAAAAGGAATTCAAGATTATCTAGAAAAAAAAAAATACTAGCGTAAAATGTCAAATGTATCATTTCAATTTCTCACAAGGGAAAATAACAATTTTTTCTTTCAAACTTTCCGCCGTGACCGTCTGCACACTGGGCATGGTTGCAGCTTGTGGCTGGAAATTTGATTTAGTAGAATTGGAACTGGGATTCTAAATGCCATGCGAAATAGTGCAAAAACAGACAATACTTTGGAAAATAAATCAATTTTATTGAATCTTGTATTCCCTACATCAGAATCTAGTAAATGTAAATGAAAATGAAAGATGTCAAGTTGACAGTATTTTTCAAGTACTTGGGTATATTCAGTTATGTTGCTTGATGACGGCGGATGACGCAAGGAGCATTATTTGGTCATTCGTTTGGACCAGCTATACTCAACCTGCGGCCCGCTGGGCTTTTGTTATTGGCCCATCTGAAGTTACAAATTTCCGAAGAAACAACGACTATCTCAGAGTTGGCTTCAGTTTTAAATTGTAATTACTCAGAGTTGTTTAATTGATTTTAAAAACGATACCAATCTAGAAGTTCTGTTTAAAGAAAAAAGGGAAAACAGATTATAAGTTATTTATAAGATATATATATAAGATTATAAGTTTTTATTATTATTAATTATTATAATTATTATATTATTATTATATTATATTATCTTGTTGTGGCAATAAATAATTTTTCTTTCTTTCTTTTCTTTCTATAAGTGGTTTTTTTTTATCAAGTTTTGAAAAAAAGTGTTCACAGTATCAAAAATCGCATTAAAACATGTAACATCTTTGTTAAAACTTCTTTTTTCACTAATAAAGTATAACTACATCGCATCGTTAACTTGGAATTACGTTGTAATTAAGACCTAAATAATTTTTGCTTGTGGCCCTCGACACCATGACTGAAACGTGTTTGTGGCCCCTATAAAAAAAAGGTTGAGTATGGCTGGTTTGGACGATCGCCTGAGAAACTGAACTACCAAAGTATGTGAACGCACCCCTTATCCAGGTATAGTGGAGCACAGATTAGATAATAGTGTGCTAAAATGGCGAGCTTTTTTTTATTTTATAAATCATACTTGCCTTAATAGGGGCCATAGTAACACACATTCTGTAAAAACTTCACTAGTGGTTCTACTGTTTCAACTGCTAGTGTGTACCTACTATTACTGTCAAACACATGTAGCCCTGTGACAAATAGACAGGTGGCGCAGGCTTAGTTATTTGGGTACGAATCCCTAAAAACAAAGGTATTAAGATGGATGCACTTGTATTACCCATTAACTACAACTCACGCTGGCTAAGAAGTTTTACGCGTACTGTACTGGATTGGTTATTTTACCTTTTTTGGTAATGAACGAGAAACAACACGAAGTAGTCCCCCTTAGTTTTGTATAAATCACCAGTGTTAAAATGAACACTACAAATCACACTAGATTTGGATGGAATCCAATCATTTTCGCCTCTACACTCTCTTATTAATTAAATTATTTTTTTCTTCCATTCTTCATTTCCTATAGGAAACCTAAAAGATGGATAGGTATGTAATATATTTAGTAACATAATAATTATCAAATTATCTGAAGAAATGGAATTTAATGCAAAAAATAACAATGTCCCATTCTTTCGGGTAATTTTCCCTTTAAATAATTGACAACACCGGTCTTGTAGTCGATGGTTTGTGTTACAAAAAAAGTGCAGATTTGTTTATTGACAAAAATGTGGTAAATAAGTGATAAATTACTCACGTACCTATGAAAAGTTATCCCTTGACACTTTTTCTTTGTAGCACTGTTGTTTCGACAGCATTTTACAACACACGACGGCATATTTTAATTTAATTTTTGACAGTATGACAACGACTTCTGTCACACGAGATTGCTTGCGTAATGGCGGCTGTTTGGCATACTATGGGTGTGAATGTGTGCGTACCAGCTCGTACGACAAGCGAGCTGGCGTACTATGGGTGCCTCACTTATTGTTTAGCGGGAATACGTCCGTTCTTTTTATTCGTCCAAGGTATTGCGATATGAATCATCGTCATCATGCGGTTTTGAAAATAACTAGCGAAACTCGACCCAAAACTTACATTAATACATAGGTATAGCACTCATTATATATAACTGTATAATAAGTTTATGATAACTACCTACGATAAAATATTTATATATTTATTAACTTACATACTTACAGGAATGAATCGCAGTAGTCGAACGTAGATTGCCCTTGAAAGGCTACGTTAGTACATTATTGTGCGCCTGAGTGCATGTCGGCACAGTAAATAAACGATAACGATAATAATAGATTTAACTATAGCTATATATTATTTTAAGCGCAAATTAAACAAAAGGCGGGTGCGGTTTGGGCGCGGGTCGGCCTGTTTTTATATAGACGACATCACACAAAACGCCGCTAGTGCGTGTCGGGCCTGCGGCGCGGCGGCGGGCCCGCGTCGGGAGGAGCGCGGGAGCCGCGCGTATCTCCCGCCACTACAGACAGAGCGCGAGCCGCGCGGGTCAGGATCAAGAGCCGCACGCGGCTTCCGCGCTCCAACCGACGTGTGCTCGACCCGCACCCGCTCTGTGTGTGCTTTTCGCACTGTGATGTCGGCGAAACGTGCTGCTTCATCATCATTATTTCAGCCGAAAGACGTCCATTGTTGGACATAGGCTTCCCAGAAGCAGTTTGGGGGGATAGGTACCATAATCGCCACGCTTGGCAGACGGGTTGGCGATCGCAGTTGATTGGTTAAATACTCAGAGGACGCTGCTGCCCATCCTCTGGTGAATCCCTTACGGCCAAAATTAATATCCAATCTATCCACGATTTGCCCTACTAGAGATAGGAATTTGACATAAGCTCCATTTGACAAAATATGTCAAATTTCTACCTCTAGTAGGGTAAATCGTGGATAGATTGGATATTAATTTTGGCCGTTAGTCGCCTTTTACGACACCCATGAGAAGATATAGGATGGTGCAATTCTTTACGTCCGGCAACACACGGAACGTGCTGCTTACAGATACGGACACATAACTTTTTTGTGCTTATACGCACACCTGGCGCTGGTATAATTCCCATATATTTGTCGCTAACTATACGACATCGCAACAACTCATGCTAGGGGCTCAGTATCTACATCTTCGCGGATTCGCGGCCGCGAGTGTAGAGCGGGCATCACAATTTGTTCTGCCGATGTTCCGGGACTGATAGCAATAGTTTCATTTTATACAAAAACTTCGGAGAGCACGTTAAGCTGTCGGTCCCGGTTGCCATACGAATATCTATGGCAGTCGTTACGGGTAGTCATAAGCCCGAAAGTCTGACAACTGGTCTAACCTCCGAATGTCGGTATTACCCAGTAACTGAGTTGCAGGGGTTTGATGGCAGTCTCTCCGTGTAAAATACTGATGTTCGTTAGACTGGAAGCCGACACCAACATAGTTGTGAAAAGGCGAGGAGGATGATGATTCAAATAATATTATTAAATCTATTTGGGTTTTATTTGGCTTTTCATGCCTACTTCTCCGCCAAATAGTGATGCTTGCATTGCTGTGTTTCGGTCTGAAGGGTACGGGTGCCGGTGCAATTACAATCACACGAGACTTTCCATCTTCATGTCTCAGTTTGGCGAACCGACTTGCGGTACCATTTAGGCAACAGCCTAGGTGGTATTGAAGTTGTCATGGGCAATGGGGTGGCAATGGGCCTATAGCTCGTTTCGTCATCCTATACTATAAAAAAATAAAAAAAACATAGCAAACAAGAGAAATGAAGTTAACATGAGTCTCCATAGGAATTTACATTTTGGAATGGGTAATTTACTTTTTATTGTTGAATTTCAAAAGTGCCTGTTATATGGTCTAATTGAAATAAATGATTTAACTTTGACCTTGACATGAACTTTGCTTTACCGTCGATGTCCGTTTAATTCCAATATTTAGATTGTGTGCAGATACCAGTGTTGCCAGGTCCGATTTTCAAAATCCGAGAGACTTATTATGAAAAAAGCGGGAGATTTATTGAAGAAAAATTGAAAAAATCGGGCGATGATATGTTTCAACAAAAATAAAAATCTTTATTACTTTGTGATACCTAGTGTTTAGTGAACATACGATATACTGGGAGTGACGGAAATATTCGTGGCAGTGACTTATCCGTCTGTTTCATTTTATGCAGTTTTTGCCAGATTTTGATCTTATTCTTATTAATAGGCTAACAGTGGCAGATACAAAGAGAATATGACCACTACGTTTATGGAGACAGGTGTAATGTTAGCGCTTAAAATAGCCGGAGTTGAAGCCCCCTCCCCCTCGCTAATGATGCGATATGACATAAAGGTGCGCACACAACGATGCAACTCTCCAAGGTTACACTTTAGAGGTGACATCACGGAATAACAAACAACCTTTAGTTAGTTTCTCTGTGGGTGATACTGTGTTATAAGTTAATAACACAGTAGGTACCACGCTCGCTCTGAGCAAATGATAGAACTACTTAACTAAGTACCTACGACTATGACGCGAGTACATTTATTTTTTAAACGTAGATAATACATTTATTTAGAAAGCTAGTAGCTTTTGTTTTAAACTTTTTAAAACAAAAGCATGTAAAACCGGCCAAAAGCATGTCGTGCCATGCTTAGTAAGTATAGAGTTCCGTAGGTATGTGTAACAAACGAATCAAATAGAATAGTAGAAAGAAGTTTTCTCTCAGTTTTCTCTCTATTGATAGAAAATTTATAATCACAATGTTATGATCAAATCATTTTAAAAGAGAGTTTTTAGTAAGGTTTATCAACGTCAAAAAGTATAACTTTCTAAGATGCATAGTTTAGAAATGGCAGGGGGAAGGGAACACACTGCAAGTCACTATTGTGGTCTATACTTATTTCGCAAACGGTAAACCTGCTGATAATAAAAGAAATGCATGAAACATTACCTTATTTTCAATGATACTCCATATGAGGGGGAAGGGGGGTAGCGATAAAAAAAACTCATCCCCAATTTACATGTGTGGGAGCCACCGCCAAAACGATTTTTTATTCTTTTAAAATAATAAGCTTTCCTATTGTAATATTAATGTGTATTTGTGTGTACAATAAAGTATCATAATAAAAAAATACACATACAAGAGAGGATTAGGACAGACGGACAGTCGGACGGACATGACGAAACTACAAAGGTTCCTTGTAGGAACTACGGAACCCTAAAAAGTATATTGGTACATTTGGTACCTATAATTTTTCACATTCAGAATCGGCGTAATAACAATAGGTACCAACAACTTCTTTGGTACATACCTATTTGTATTGTACCTACTTACTTTTAATTTAAAAAAAAGAATATACCCAGATCGTTAGGTGTAAAAAGTAATTATAACGTAACATAACATAACATGTTATGTTACGATCTGGGTATGTTCTTTGTAACATAACATCACGCCTGTATTTCCCCGAAGGGGTAGGCAGAGGTGTATAGTACACCCACATGTCGCCAGTTATGTTGTAAGTCCCATGTAATAGGGGGCGAGCCTATTGCCAAAATCCAGACTCCGGGCTGCTACTGAGAATTTCCTAATGAAAAAACCCAATAACACTAATAATAGTAATTTTAGGTTATATGAATATGTTTATTTCGTTTTTATTGCGTTTTTTGTATGAATGTCAGCAGCCGTCTCGGAGACAATCCGTCAACGGACATCAAACACTTTTTTACACATATTTTTTTTAATATGCTTTATGCACACTGACCTCTATTGTAATAGTACGCGTACTAGTATAATAGAGGACAGTGTTTATGTGCAAATTATTGTACATACAAGAGACGGAATTAATCCCATAGGCATTTTCTACCTGTCTACATTAGCTAAAATGTTAACAGATAAACACTTTTAATGAAATCCCTAGAGGTACATTACAGGTTTATTTCTTTAAAGGTTTTATTTGGGTAGACTAAGTATAATTAAGTTGAAATTCATTTGGCTGCGCTGCGAGCGAAACAAACGAACTATTAATTAAATATCACAGACATGGTAAAAATATTAAATATCATAAAAAAAATCCCGTCATTAAGTCCACATTTATTCGTATGGATTTTTTTATAAAGTAATGAAAACTGCCTGTCTTATTGATATAATAGATGAGTGTTTGAGTCACAAACACCAACATTATTCTTTAATAAAACAAACAAAACAGCATTTCAACATTGGAACAGCAATAAAATTGTAGCGATTGATTAACCAATGAAGTCTTATTGTTGTTTCTGACAAGAAAATTATGGCCTTTTCCAGCTATGAGATAACAAAGAACGAATGATTTCAGGGAAACTTATGTGAAAATGATTGGATATTTCTTCGAGGGATATTTAGACGGGAATTGGTAAGAATTAAACTGACGTCATCAGTTTACGGTATTAACCTAGACCAATGATATTATAAGCACAGATTAAATATCATTGACCTAGACTTAAATGCAGACATTAAAACGCAAGTAAATTAAGTGGAAGCGCCCATTATTTTCTTTAAGACAACTCATTGTCCACTCATCTGTTTCCCAAACAAAATAATGCAAAATGTGGACAGGTACCTAGGTAATAAAAATTAAAGCATGATATTTATATAACCAGAAGTATACGTAAACATCACCGAGAAAAAACTAACCGCAAAACATGTCACCAAAACCGAACACCCGCAAAAAATGGTAAAATTCCAAGAAACATCAGCGATTGTGAGAACTAGCCTTTACAATGGCACGATACAATTACAATGCTCACTGTGGCGACAGACTGTCTGGCAACGCTGGAGACAGAGACAGATACACAATTTACTAGCAGGAAAGATAAGGACAGCAAACACATAGCAACAGTAACTCGTCAAGCGCGCTATCTCGCTTACTTTAACGTGATTGAAAGAGAGAGAGATATTGGCTGTTGTGTGTTGCT
Organism: Asteroscopus sphinx; assembly: GCA_949699075.1. Taxonomy (NCBI): domain Eukaryota; kingdom Metazoa; phylum Arthropoda; class Insecta; order Lepidoptera; family Noctuidae; genus Asteroscopus; species Asteroscopus sphinx. Next base: position 466,333 of record OX453018.1, read on the forward strand.
GTCCTTGAAAAGCTTGGCAGTTATAATTAATATGTAGTGTAATTATTTAGCAATTTTGAAAAACGTTATGTTATGATGTTATTATTACATATTATGATCGGGTCGAGACTCAGGAAAGGTCAACGGGGTTTGTACTGTAGGCAAACAGTACAGTTGTAGGTACAGTTTGTGGGGTGCATTAAAAGAGCCTCCACGAGCGACGATATTTAATTGATCGTCCGGCGCACCCTGGGCAGTCAGCCCCACTAACAACCTGCTGATTGGCTGATCTTTTCGCACGGCATGAGCTATAATCATTATGTAGCTCATGTCGACACGATAGAAGGAGACTGTAGGCACCATTTTAGTTAATTTTAACCATAAACTAATCAATTATAATTCTCTGATTAATCGTTACCAAACGTGAACAAACACCGTAAAATTGATTGCTGTTTAAGAAGGGTTCCCTATGCCAGTGCGAACGCCGTTAGTACGATTTTTGTTAGTTCGAGGGCTATTTTGGCCCGGAGTGTCCCTGCGTGATCGAATCAGAAATGAGGAGATTCTCAGGAGAACGAAAGTAACCGACATAGCCCGAAGAATTGCCAAACTTAAGTGGCAGTGGGCGGGGCACATTGCTCGCAGAACGGATGGCCGATGGGGCAGTAAAGTTCTGGAGTGGCGACCGCGTACTGGAAGGCGCAGCGTGGGTAGGCCCCCCACAAGGTGGACCGACGACCTGGTGAAGGTCGCGGGAATCCGCTGGATGCGGAAGGCACAGGACCGGTCGTTGTGGCGATGCTTGGGGGAGGCCTATGTCCAGCAGTGGACGTCTTTCGGCTGAAATGATGATGATGATGGTGATGAACAGGGTCTGATGCAAACGGATATAATAAAATAAAAATCCACGGAACCCTAAAGCTGTTAATAATATGGTAGGTACTATAGCAGTTAAAAAAAAAAAAAAAAAAAAAAATACAAATAGCGACACAATAAATTAGCCTATGCCCGCGACTTCGCCCGCGTGAATGTCGTGCATCCCTCGGGAACTGTTGATCGTCCCGGTATAAATATATTAATCGGGGTCGTGTTATATCTGTGTGCCAAATTTCATTAAAATCGGTGTAGCCGTTCTTGAGTTATAAATGATGTAACTAACCTGACTTTGTTTTATATATTAAAATAAGGAATTGAAATGTTTAATACGGCGCCCTTTATGAATTTTTATATTAATTGATTTTATTATTATCTGAGATTTTGATTATATCTATAATGACATAAATTTTAATTGTATTGAATTTTGCTGTGCCCTACAGGGTCCATAATTGTGACTAGCTATTAAGCCATTATGTTTACCACCTAATTTACATTGTGGAATGCAAATAAATAATATGAATAAATAAATAAATAAATAAATAAAGTGTATATTCTAAGGTTGAACTGAAGTGTGATTTTCAATAGTGTGTGTAGCTATAGTTAAGTGTGTTAGATGAGATGGGGTTTCTTAAACGGGTTCCCTATGCCACTACCACATTAATAACAGCTTTAGGGTTCCGTGGATTTTTATTTTATTATATCCGTTTGCATCAGACCCTGTTACGTGCTAGGAGTAACTATGATGATTCCTCCCTCCCTAGGTCATGTTAGACTGAAATGGTAAAGAAAACCTAAAATTGGACTTCATCATCATCATCATCATCATTTCAGCCTTAAGACGTCCACTGCTGGACATAGGCCTCCCCCAAGCAAATGTTGGGGGGATATGCCATAATCGCCACGCTTGGCAGGCGGGTTGGCGATCGCAGTTGGTTGGTTAAATACTCAGAGAACGCTGCTGCCCATCCTCTGGTGAATCCCTTAGTCGCCTTTTACGACACCCATGAGAAGAGATAAGGGTGGTGCAATTCTTTGCGTCCGGCACCACACGGAAAAAAAAATTGGACTTGTGATAAATTAATGTGCATGGAACCCATTTGGAAGTGAGTCGACAAACTAGCAATTGACGGATTTCTAGGCATGGGTTGGTAAACCAAAAAAAAGATATTAGATACCTAAGTAAACTCAATGAAAAGATATATTGGGAAAAAAATCACCTGCCCACAAATTCTTTTATATTTTGGCAGTTCACGCTAAAGCAGGTTGCACACTTGCCGGATTACGCTAAAACTATTTAAGAGGATATAATGTATTGAGGTTCTTATGAGACCTTATCATAATGGATACAAACTAAAATCAACTCTATTCCTTACCCACAAGGTTTCATTTTACTTGAAGATAATATTTAGCGAATTTTCGAGGTTGAAATCAGCACGATTGAATTCAGACCACTTGAAAACGTGAAAGAGTCCAAAGTCGTATCATTTTCAGGCGGACCACCTAATTTTTTTGTTGACTTAGAAAAACGTTTGTTTCGCTGACACACTGTCGATATATCACGTCCGTGACTGCGTCTATTTCACAAAAAATTATTTTATACTTTTTGTAGATATTTTTTAAAGGATAAGCTTTTTATTACATCACACTTTTACCTTGCAAAGCCTAATAAATAAATAAATATTTTTGGGACTGTTTTACAAAACGCCATCCCCAAACTGAGCAGAGCTTGTGCTATGGGTACTACTGGTACTAGACAATGGATATAATACTTATATAGAATAGAATAGAATAGAATAATAATTTATTTGCAAAGAATGTAGGTACATGACATAAAGGTGTTATCGGTAGAGTGACCCTTGTACAAACTACCTTGAATGAGGCATGCAAATATTTTTGAGTTTAATTAATTAATCAATTAAATTTAAAATCCATAACACTAATAAAACAATAATCAAATCTATTACATTAAACTGAATAAAATATAAAATATGTAGGTATGTCACGAGTTAGGTAGTTACTAAAATAGTAAAACTAGAATTTATCATTTTCAAATCATTATATTAAATAGTAACATTTCTGAAATAAAATAATAATAATCAAAACAAGACCGGTATTGCCGATGTAGGCAACAAGTCTGCCAGATTAAAGTGGGAATGGGCGGGCCATATCAGCAGAATGCATCCAGAAAGGTGGGCAAGCATCGCTACACATTGGGTGCCTCAGGAAGGAATTCGTCGCCGGGGTAGGCCGAGGAAACGCTGGCGGGATGATCTGGACATGTTTCTGAAGAATTGGACTGAAGAAGCTACTGATAGGGAAGTTTGGAAGAAAATGGGGGAGACCTTTGCCCAGCAGTGGGACAGTACAGGTTGACACAAAAAAAAAAAAAAAAAAAAAATCAAAACAATTTCAAATTAAAAATAATTAATAAATTTATATTAATTATACTTTTTTTTTGTAAATATATACTTATATTACATAAGATACACCCAGACCAACACAAACACTTATATTCTTTATTCTTATGTGAGAAAGTTTTCAAGTTTTATAATAATAATAATAATTGTTTATTAAAGATAACAATCGGTCCAGTGATAGCTATTACTACTTACTTTAGTTAAATTGATTAACGTATTTTGTAAAAATTTGCATGCTGTGTGTACAGGGTTATTTGTAAAACACCGGTAACCTCTCAGGACTATGTTACTAAGATCATAATCAACAACTTTTGTTCTATGACTTTAAAAAATTCATCATATTTTATTTCATAAGATTTTCATACAAAAATAAAAATATTTAAATTGAACGCTCTAAATGTTACGAAGTCCATGCGAAGCAAAAGAAAGCGCGATATTTAAATAGCGAGGGGAGCGAGGTTAGGGCGGCAGGGGCGCTTGAACTTGACCTGTTTACGGGCGGTCCAAAGTCGGTCGGTCGCTTTGATGCGCTTGCGTCGCGGCAGACGTAGGTAGGTACAGCAAAATACAGAGTTGAAATGTATTAGATAGGACAACAAAATCTTGAAGGTTTGTTTTTGGTAAATGTATTACGTTTTGTAAAAAGTCATAGAACAAAAGTTGTTGTTTATGATGTTAGTGACATAGTCCTGAGAGGTTAACGGTGTTTTACAAATAACCCTGTATATGGCAAAATGTGTCTTTGCACCTATTTAGAATGTACCATCCTCTGTACCACATTTTGAGCAAATAAAGTTAATTTGAATTTGAATTTTTTTCATCACACAAATGTTTGTGTCCTGTGGGAATCGAACCCACGCCCTCGTGATCAGCAGTCCGACCCTCGAACCACTAAACCACAGACGTCGTCACAAGTAATGTAATGTAAGTTTATCACAATTTTTTTTTTTGAATCTTAAGTATTTTAGGCTTTTGATAAGCTATGATCCTCATCATCATCATCATTTCAGCCGAAAGACGTCCACTGCTGGACATAGGCCTCCCCCAAGCATCGCCACAACGACCGGTCCTGCGCTTTCCGCATTCAGCGGATTCTCGCGACCTTCACCAGGTCGTCGGTCCACCTTGTGGGGGGCCTACCCACGCTGCGCCTTCCAGTACGAGGTCGCCACTACATAACTTTACTGCCCCATCGGCCAAGCTATGATACTGTCACATTTTATTTTATGTGTATAGAAAAATAGAAATGCAGTAGAAATGAGAGCTTTGAGAAGTATGTGTGGTGTAACTTTGAGAGATAAAGTAAGGAATAACATGATAAGGGAGCGTTGTGGAGTGAAAGAAGATGTAGTGACAAAGATTGAGAAAGGTATGTTAAGATGGTTTGGACATATAGAGAGGATGGACGAGAGGAGATTGACGAAACAAGTATACGAAGCGAGTGTGGATGGAAGAGTTGGAAGGGGACGACCTCGGCGAATGTATCGCGATCAAATCGCGGATGTTCTCAAAAAATGCCAGGTTAAGAGTTCTCTAAACCGATGAGCATGCATGACGAGGTTAATGGACGTAGATGAAGCGAAAGAGGTGTGTCAGGATCGTAGCAGGTGGAAATCCATAGTCTCTGCCTACCCCAATGGGAAACAGGCGTGATAATATGTATGTATGTATGTATGTATAGAAAAATTAAAACATAGTATGTATATTGTATATTCATCATCATTTCAGCCGAAAGACGTGCTGGATATAGGCCAAAAAGGGGGGGAGGGGATATGCCATCATACGCCTGCCAAGCGTGGCGCTTGGCAGGCGGGTTGACGATCACATTTGGTTGAATAAGTACTCAGAGAACGCTGCTGTCCATCCTCTGGTGAACCACTTACGGCCAAAATTAATTACCGTTCTATCCAAGATTTGCCCTACTAGAAATAGAAATTTGACATAAAATGTATGGAGGTTATGTCAAATTTCTATCTCTAGTAGGGCAAATCTTGGATAGATCGGTTATTAACTTTGGCCATTAGTCTTCTTTTACGACACCCAAGAGAAGAGATGGGTTGATGCTATTCTTTGTGTCCGGCACCACACAGAACGGTATGTATACCAAGGGATATTGAACAGGTTAATTTTTACTACGTCTATTCTGGTCTTGGCAAAAAAGGCGTTTGTTAATAGTCCACTCTCTGTCCACCTTTGGGGTGTCATAATAGGACCGTGGTCTATGGTGTGTAGATTGTAGACGCATTACTTAATATTGAAGGCCATCGTAGAATTAATGAGGACTGAAGCGATTTTTTTTTAAATATTATAGTATGTCGTAACGAGCTTTTAAGGCCCACCTGATGTTAAGCGGTTACCTTTGCCCATAACAACTTCAATACCACCTAGGCTGTTACATAAATGGTACCGCAAGTCGGTTCGCCAAACTGAGACATGAAGATGGAAAGTCTCATGTGATTGTAATTTCACCGGCACATTTGGCGGAGAAGCAGGTACGGTTGTAGTACTTCCCCGGACGAGCTCTTTCACAAAGGAGCTCTACTACTACATTGTCGTTTATTTCTCCGATGACCATCCCGGAGCTGAATCTTTTTAGTCCTTTACTGGAAAATACTGGTTTAGGATCATCAGCAGCCCGTCAACGTCTTAACCTGCTGACTGACTATTAGAACTAGCTGAAACATTGTCGACACGCAGGGGAATGACGGCTCTATAAGGGCTCCTTGTAGGAACTTATCCTCACCTTATTTGGTATCCTGTTGCGATACCAGAGTCTCCTTTCAAGATACGCAAGTACAGCTGCACAGGGTAAAATCCAAAACGAGATTATCCGGAGAAGAACTGGAGTGACCGACATAGCTTGTAGGATCAGTAAGCTGAAGTGGCAGTGTGCGCCCATGTCTGTCGAAGGACCGAAGGCCACTGGAGCATACGAGCCTTGAGTGGAGACCGCGAATCGGCAAACGCAGCGTAGGGCGCCCCCCCGCCAGGTGGACCGACGACCTGAAGAACGTGGCTGGGGGGGACTGGATGCGGAAGGCAGAGGACCGAGTGTTGTGGCGCAACTTGGGAGAGACCTATGTCCAGCAGTGGACTGCGATAGGCTGAGTTGATGAGTTGATGAAGTACAGCTGGCTACATGAAATGATTCACATGTTTTCAGAGCAGAAGATTCATCTAATTAATGAACAAACACAGAAAACAAAGACCGGCTCCCACAGTAAAAAGCGTGTTTTTGCTTTAGGAAAGAGACAGAACACTTTTTTTCGTACGCTAGAGTGAGATAGAGGACCCAGGGATGCGCAGGAGTGTTTTTTTAGGTCACGGGTTCAGTGCTCGCGAACTGCACTGCACATGTGATAAATTAATGGTGTTATATTCAGTAGTATGGTGTGGTGTCGCGAGTAACATTGCATTGAAAGATTTTGTATCTCTACACGATTACATCCGTAGTATATTTAGATATATTAAATTTATTTATAATGTTTTTATTTATTTATTTATTTTACTTTAATTAAAACGGCTGGATGCGAATTACAAAAATTAAAGACAAAAATTAAATTAATTAACATAACATTAAAGAAAAATTAAATAATTATATAAAATATTAATAATACATACTTTCATACACTCATCTCGCTTTATTCATTATGGGGTTGCTTTTGATCGCCACCTTACCTGATGTTAAGTGATAGTGGTGTTTTGAGATTTGCTAAACCAATCCAATCCGCCGCAGGAGAACGGCACCCGGGTCTGCGCAGGCTGCTTTACGCCGAACTGATACCGCCCTAACAGAGGCCAGCGGACGATATACTGGGGAGTCAGTCATCCGCATTGCACGGCATTTGAGTTGTGGTGATGGCCCAAGTGTGCCCGGACATCGCCTCGGAGCGTCATTATAGGAAGAGGGATCCGAAAATGAGCTACGCTGGATTGCAGTTCTCGCGGCTCATCCACCAAGGCGAGATTAGGTACACGGCGGAGTTTTTAGTGGGTGCGAGCCCCACATAGCCACGCTGCCTTCCCGGGTGGTGTGGCATGCGGTAGGCATTTTCCCCGACTCAAAAAAAATAAGGTTCCATATGCGGTGAACAACCCTAGGCAATGTGCACTTGCACTTTAAACTGTTATAGCTTATAGTATAAGTAGCTATGATACGAGCAGTTACGATCATTAGCAATTGTAATTAGAGTTATGATGTAAATGAAAGAAAATTAAAAAATATTAAAAACAATCCCAAAGTCTAGCTAGACCATCGTTATCAATTCGTTTAGGAGCCATTTTATAATTATCGTGTTAATTAGTGTTAAAGTTTTATTAGTAGCAATAAGGAACCCTAAAATGAGCTTTCGAATTTAAATTGATGGAGTTACCAAAAAACACAATAAAAGTTGGAACCTCCAGTTTAAGGGTGCGCACACACTGGACCGATTATATTATTCGTCTCAGAGTTCTCGCGTGGTGAGGACGGGAACGTGCGAGCCGAAATCATCGTGACGTTTTGCCGCGTTGCCGTTTTAGCTTTGTTAGTTAGGCTATGCCTATTATGTCATAGGAATATCAGCTACATCGCAGAATGATCAATTCCTGCCGTATCTAACCACTAGTCTATGCCCGCAACTTCACGTGAATGTCGTTTATCACGCATCCCTCGGGAACTGTTCATCTTCCCGTGATAAAAAGTAGCCTATATTTTAATCCGGGTTATGTTCTATCTGTGTGCCAAATTTAATTAAAATCCAAACAGTAGTTTTTGCGTGAAGAGTAACAAACATCCATACATCCTCACAAACTTTCACGTTTATGTTTTTTTATTATATTAGTAGGAAGTAGGATTATCCCGGTGAGGGACCACTATTACATACATTACATTATTATTTAGGGATAAATGGTTTTATTAAAATAGGTATAGATCTTACTTATTATAATATTACAATAGTTAGTAGGTAGTTTAGGCAACAGCCAGATAACCGGGGTAAAGTTAACATCAGGTGGGCTTTTGACTCATTTCGCCATCCTATACGATATCAAAAAAGTTACACCATAGTCAGTGTCAACCCTACGGTGAATAAGATAAACGATAAAGCCATGGCTATTAATTCTGCGGGAGTATAATGATAAAAAGATGTAACAATAAAAATAAAAAAAAACACAAGAAAAGTAAAATGATGAGGCAGGCTATAGCTATAACCGGTTGACTACCGGCTACCGGACTCGCAGCCGTTAAGGCCCAGCATATATTATAATTTTTACATGTAGGTAACAGTGAAATCTGTTTTGTGTTTTTTCCTTTTCAAAACTAGTCCTGACTTACTGAACGCCTTCTTTGCAATTATTTTAAGGTTTACCAATAAAATAATAATTGTCCTCCTGGTCGAATTTCCATCACGACGGCCAATCTCAACGGAGGCTAGCCATCTGCGCAGGACAATTATAGTGCACAAGTGTGTGCGCAAACACAGGTGCACTCTCTATTCCCTCACTCTCATAATCCGATGGGACGGCAACCCAACACGACCGGAGAGAGATCAGGCGCAGGACCGACGGCTTTACGTGCTCTTCGATTCAGCCACATAGCCAGTGGCGGATTTACCAGCAGGCTGACTAGGCTGGAGCCTAGGCCGGCAGATTTTAGGGGCGGCAAATTTGGGGCTAAATTCGTTTTATGGTAATATGTTTCACCACTTAGATTACCCTAAGGCGACATTGACCCATGATTGAGCTTTTATTAGCTCAGAAATATCCGAAAACCAAAAGCTATTTCTTGTGCAATCTTAACTAAATCGTTGGATTGTAAAAATAATCTAGGAACTGACACTTGTAGAGGTCGGTAGGGGCGGCAACATTTGAATAGCCTACTGGCGGTAAATGTGTAAATCCGCCACTGCACATAGCTGAATATCAGTATTTTACACAGAAAAACCTTTAGTGCTTCAACATGGAACGAAATTTGTAGATACTTTGAATAAACTCAAAAAATATTACTTACTTACTTCTTACTCCTCTAGCTCAACGACCCAAAATGAGTCATTGCCTCCGAAACGAGAATTCTCCACTTTGCACGATCTTGCGCGATATTTCGCCAGTTGGTAGCTCGAAGCTCATGCAGATCAGCCTCCATAGCATTTGCCTGGCGATATATGGGCCGGCCCACTGGTCTACGTCGGGTTGGTTGACCAATATACACTCTCTTGGCTCCTCGATCCTCCCCCATGCGTTCGTCGTGGTCGAGCCAACGCAGATGTTGTGCTTTGACCACGCCAATAATATAAGGCTCGTCCGTCGATTTAGGCATACTTTCGGCCTCTCGGCGTACCATGCTGTATTTTTTTCGGCTCCAGGATTTTACGGAGTACTTTCCTTTCCATGACAAAAAGCTTGACCTCCTCCTTGAGCTTCAGAGTCGTCCAAGCTTCACATATTGATCTTATCACGGTTTTGAAATGCGAAGTTAGGTTTTTCTGCTGAGAAGCTTTAGTGTCCAAACTTCTCAGTAGAAAAACCAAACTTCGCGTTTACAAAACCGTACAAGCCGTACACCTTTAATAGGGCTACACTACACTGCATTACAGCCTTGCCTTTTTACAGCCTTGTTGCGCTTATGGCAGGTAAAATGAACAGCCTTATAATGTGGCATTGGATGACGACTCACCGAGCGTCATCTGACTATGTACAGTAGTAGTAAATGTAATATTATATGTTTTGTGTATGTTAAGAGTAAAATGTTTGTGTTATGTATGAGTGTATGGTATATATATTTATTAGTGTATTTTTAAATATGTGTATGGTAGTTTATGTGTAATTTGTATTATGATCTGTAGTGTTTTCTATTGCTATTGTCTGAAAATAAAGATTATATTACTTATATTATTATTATTGCAGAGTGTTTTGAGTGCGAATATGTATTTCGTCATCCCGCGTGTTCGTGTCTGTTACAGTCGTGGTTACAGTGCAGCCAAGGTATTTAAATTTGGCCACCCCCTTATATGTGACATTGCCAAAAGCCAACATGAAGGTCCTGAAGTTTTTCACGGGTGTTCATGTATCGCTTCATGTGGAGATACCACAGAATAGATGGCAACTTTCCGAACAAATTACGTCTTACATTTTGACGTCATAATAAAAAAATAAAAAAATAAAACAAATGTACTTTACAGCTTTTGTTTCTGCAGTTAGAAATAGTACAATAAGGCATTTTTGGGGGTTTTTGTTACAGTATTTATAGAAACAAGTCATAACGCGTGCTAAGAAAAGCTTTGAAATATCCTGCACTATGGTCCATGGTGCTTGCCACGCGCGCCCTGCCCACATGGCCATTCTATCAATTTCTGTGGGAGATACTCTGTCATAAAATATTAGTCAAGTTCATTTTATCTACATTGATGTAGAAATGTGGGTATGTACTACTCGCGCAGATAATGAATTGGATTGAAAATAACGGCACTTCTATTGTTCTATGTGCCTCTCGCTTACATTATACCGTGCGTGTGAGCGAGAAGCAAATACAAATGCCGCCATTTCTACTCTCATTCTTTATCTGCGCGAGTTAGTATTTATGTAGAGGGAGCTGATTAAAAATTAAACTCGCGATTAATTAAATTCAGTATGTGATATATTTTTTTAAATAATGGATAAAATGATAAAAAAAAATGATTACAGTAAAAGTGGTTATAGGTACATAATTATAACAACTAATAAATAAAAATAAAAAAACTTTGTTTCACATAACTTATCATCCATAATAGGTTAGTAAAACAAAGAAAGACCTTATAACGATGGTTAGTAAAGCTTAATACTACGTACTAATATTTGGTAACCAGTTCGTTGCCCGTGATGCATCTCTGGATTACAGCATTTATTAAAGGAGACT